>JALIHJ010000007.1:0-333815 GCA_022984795.1 Fabrea salina | reverse complement strand
CTAACACCCTAACACCCTAACACCCTAACACCCTAACACCCTAACACCCCTAACACCCTAACACCCTAACACCCCTAACACCCTAACACCCTAACACCCTAACACCCTAACACCCTAACACCCTAACACCCTAACACCCTAACACCCTAACACCCTAACACCCTAACACCCCTAACACCCTAACACCCTAACACCCTAACACCCTAACACCCTAACACCCTAACACCCTAACACCCTAACACCCTAACACCCTAACACCCCTAACACCCTAACACCCTAACACCCTAACACCCTAACACCCTAACACCCTAACACCCTAACACCCTAACACCCTAACACCCTAACACCCTAACACCCTAACACCCTCCCCACCCTAACCCCTAACACCCTAACACTAACACCCTAACACCCCCCCCCACCCTAACACCCCAACACCCTAACACCCTAACACCCTAACACCCTAACACCCTAACACCCTAACACCCTAACACCCTAACACCCTAACACCCTAACACCCTAACACCCTAACACCCTAACACCCTAACACCCTAACACCCTAACACCCTAACCCCCTAACACCCTAACACCCTAACACCCTAACACCCTAACACCCTAACACCCTAACACCCTAACACCCTAACACCCTAACACCCTTTGCACTAAAGTTGAGTATAAGCTTTCTGATGAAGTTGGCACCTTCTGAATAGTTATCGACTTCAAGTAGAATATGCTGGACGTTGTCAAAGATTAGAACGGGTTTTTTGCGCTCCTTGACCAGTTCTTCTAGGCACTCTTCAAACAGAACTTCGTCGTTGGTTGAGTACCCCTTAACTCCCAGTCTGGAATATAAGTTCTTCCATAGAGTGTCTTTTCTGGCTTCCAAGTCCAGGTAAAAAGAAACGAACTGGGTCTTAGTGTCTGAGTACTTTTTGAGCGTGCCAGGGTTGCTAAGCACATGGCAAAGTCTCTCCATAAAGGTAGACTTGCCTATGCCTTTGGGTCCGTAGACCACGTCCACTCCTCTCTCAATGGGCTCTTCAAGGTGTTCAATCCACCAACGAGTAAGTTCAGGGTTTTCAATCAAAGTCCCTTTAACTCTAGGTGCTAGCTTGGGCTGAGTCAAGGTCTCTTTGATTTTTTGGACGCTGAATTGGGGGTCTTTAAGTCCGATCTCTATATTATTGTTTTGAAGTTGTTCTTTGTTGAATTTCTTTTGGTTTATGTAGGCCAGGTAGGCCACAAAGAGTGCGAGGAAGGATATAAGTGCATTCGGAGGAATCATTCTTAGCCAAGGAGGGAAGTTGACGACTTCGTAGATTTCTGTGCCTTCCTCAACAGTGAGGTTGTCTTGCTTGAGCTTTTTCCACACAATGCCGTCAGTATTTGCTAATAAGGACTTTCCGCCTATTTCAGCGATATTCTCTCCCTGGGTGAACCTTTCGAATCTGAACTTGTAAAGTCTCAAGTCTCCGGAGTATCCCTGGGGAACTCTGAGCTTGTGGAAGTTGCGGACGACTCGACTGAACATTTTATTAGCCATTGAATTAGGGGGATATGAGTTTGACTGGGTTATAGCAACTAGGACTTGGTTGAATTAATCAATGGGTTAGGGTGATGTCTGAAAGATCATCTTAGAGTCTACGGGATTCTGATTAGCAATGTGAGTTTACTAAGTTAAAGTCTAGGACATAGAAGGCTGGAGGCAGTGAGTAAACTTGGAAAGTTATGAGTGGACACCCATCAGAGAGAAGTCTGAAGACAACATAGCTGTGAATAAGTAATTAGAGCATCTGCATACTAAGCTAGTCATCACAATGTTCATGCACAGTACAAACAAAGCAAGAAATCAACGAAGACAACTCTGAGTCTCACCTAACAGAACTTAAACAGATTGATCCGAGAAGACGAATAGTTACTTCTCTGTAGAAACTTAAATACCTCTAGAATGGGACTCAGGTCACTCACTTCTGTAAAGTTAAATAATTTTCTGGGTTTCCTCTAAATCATGATGGTGCTATCACCACTTCCACTTGCAATCAAGCCAGGCTCCATTTATCAGGCAGTACCAGAAAAGGTCTGGAAAATTTAAAGGAACAAGAATCAGTTCTTAGAAAGCTTAGATTTTAACCAGTTTATTGGAGTCCAGCCAACCTTGCTTTGTTACTTGCAATTAGAGTTACCAAAGAATTGTCTAGCTATTTTGTGAATTAATTGGAATTAGGCATAGATAATCAGAGACAACAATAAACAAGTGTAACTAGTAGAAAGAGGCCCTACAACAGTGAAAAACTAAGTTGTCAGAAACACAGTCTAAACTAAGGAGTGTAGTTCGTGATTCTTGAACAAAAGCACTAGATTAAAAGCTGGTGAATAAAAAATGAAACTGGTGCTTGTGTATCTAGGCCTACTAGGAGTGGCAATGAGCTCAAACGTAGGAATGGAACTGGGTTTCACTGAGGCAATGCTTGAGTCACTTAAAACAGCAGCTCTGCCAGGAGTGATCAAAGGAATAGGCAACATTCAAATTCCTGACCAACAAGGCCAAATCGGCAAGGACTGGTACGAAATCAAAGTTGAAGTGTACGACATAGTGCTTTACGGAATAAACTTCAGTGTCAGTGACTCTGCGTTCTTGTTCAGCACTCCCAACAAGTACATTCTGAAAATCGAAGGAATGTACGCCAAAACTGACTTCAAGTACCACTACAGCTTCCCAATAGGCCACGGAGACGGGTCTGGAAACATCGAGATTTCGCAAACTAACTGCGAAGTACAAATGACGATATCTGAAAGGAACGGAAAACCAGTAGTGACCATCGACAACTCCAGTGTCTACGTTGAAAAACTAGACATTAAGTTTGACCACAGTTTGATAGGCGACATTTCGAACTGGATCACTAGTCTCTTCAACAACAAGCTCAAGGGAGACATACAAAACGACATGAACAAGTCAATCCAGGGGTCACTCCAGAAGTCGATTGACGAGTCCTTGTCTTCAATCACCCTTTACTCGAAGTTCGACAACTACCCAATAGCCATTGACTACTCACTTACTTCTGACCCCATTGTCACAAACGACTACACTGAAATCCAAGCTCTGGGAATATTCATAGACACCAACGACCCTGACTACAACCCGCCTGTAAAAGCACCTACTAACTTGCCGGGCTTTGAAAGCAAAGGGAAACAAATCCAGATCATGCTGACTGATTACACCCTGAACACAGGTTTATACGCAGCTTACAAAATAGACATAATCACCTACAACATTACTGACCAAATGATTCCTTCTAGTTCTCCAGTGCACCTAGACACTACTTCGCTGGACAACGTTATACCTGGAATGTCTGCTAAGTACGGAAAAGACAAGCCTTGCAACCTTTACTGCAACGCCAACGCCCAGCCCAACATCCAGTGCTTTGGCTCTGTAGGCCAGGGCAAAGGCCTCATTCAAGGAACCATTGACTTGAACTGTGCAGTGCAAGTCGAGGGAGTCAACACTGTTGCTATTTTCCAAAACTCAATACAGTTCAACACCACAGCAATAGTAAAGGACTGGGTTCTGAACTACGACTTAGACGACTTGGAGGTAGAGTCAATAAAGGTAGTGGAAAACACCCTAAACACTAACATCGATGTTAAAGACCTTGAACTAACACTCAACTTTATTATTGAGGCTGCCTTGCCTACTATTGACAAGAAGCTACTGCAACAAGGGATTCCTCTGCCCAACTCCAAACACGCCACTTACAACGACGGAACAGTTTCAGTGATGGACGGCTACTTGTTCATTGAAGCTGACCCTGAGTGGCATTACAATTAAGACTTAACTACTTAGTCTACAGGTTCATAGTTTGTTGATTTGTTTTTCTTGATGCTTTTGATTCTTCTAATAAAGTTTTCTTCCCAGTCAGAACTTGTGTGGGGTCTTGAGTCACAGCGGGAAGAGTTCCTAGAGATGTTGTCACGTATGTAGGTTCTGTACTGGTTTTGCTCTTCCCACTTGTCAATTGAATAAACAGACTTTGTATTTCTGAGTCTTTGGTAGAGTTTCTAAGTAGGGGTTACCTGGTTTTCTCTGGAAATTCTCGAAATGCTTTGAGCACGCTTCTTTTTGCTGTTTGAAGAAATGTTTCTGGTTTTGGGGGCGCAAACTCTAGGGTTTAAGTTAGATGGTTTTTTGTCAATGTTAAGCATTTTGTTTAAAAGGATATGGTTTTCTTTTTCGATCTGATCGTAACGATCCTGTTTGATTCCTCCGCGGTAAGTAGAAATGCTTTGTTGGGTGAACCTTGCTGGCTTTTTGTTGTCTACCTGGGCTTTTACTCTCCTTAAGGAAAGTTTCCTTCGTTCTTGTTCTTTTTTTGCTAAGAACTGACTGTAAACAGAGTTGCACGAGTACAAGTTCCACATTATGCAAGATTATAAGTTTAGTTAAACTATGTTCCACAATGACTCGAAGGCTCCTGCAATTCTGTTCGAGACTGCTGCACCTGATAAGTGGTAACTTGAAATGGAAATGCAAGTGTCGATGTAGTCAGACTCTTTACCTGGGTGTCCGTGGGGACATGCTCCTATCACGAAGACAGGAACTACAGGGTCTTCATTAGGGTCACTCACAGTGAACTTTTTAGAGGGGTCTTTCACAAAGTCGTAGATGTTCACTAGTTCGCCCTCAACTGAAGTGCCTATTTTCATGCTGCCAGGTGGAAGGTGGTCTGTGATGGGGTTTTTGATAACTCGCATAAGGACTTTGTTGTTGTCAGAGGCTTTGATTTTGCGTGTGTGGAGGAGTTGTGTCATTAAGCCACAGAATCTTTTGAAGGTCCTTGGAATCCTTATTTGTGGTGAAACGTAAATTAAAACGTTGCTTGAGGTGTGAATGTAGATCTGTGCCTTGCCAGCCTTTGCAAGGGGAGAGTCTAAAATCGAAAGGAGCATTTGGTGTGTGATGTCTGGCCTGTAGTCAGCAGGGTCCTTGCCTGCTTTGGAAATAAAGTTGGAATGCTCCTCAGAAGTCAGAAGTTGGTACTCGTTAGACTTGCGGAACTTTGCTGTTTCTAGTGTCCTAATTGGAACTTACGCACTTTCCAGCACAAAAACAACTTTCTGTTCTTCCATAATTACTGAATGACAGAAGAAAATGAAGAGACCAGGTCACGTTTTCCACCAGGCGTGGTGGGAGTGTCGGCTCATTCCCAAGTAAGTTCACTCCTCAACTTAGCATTGAGCACCTTAGAAAGTGAAGGACAAGTGCTGATAAGGTCGCTCGGAAATGCTGCACCTAAAGCTGTGACTCTGGCAGAAATGGTCAAGAAAAGAGTTCCTTCTCTGCACCAGCAAAGCGAAACTTCAACAGAGAGCGTGAGCACTAACTATGCGAACTTGCAAGAAGGACAAAAGCCTGCAAACAAAACTCTTTCAAGACTAGACATTATTCTGAGCAACAACCCACTCAACCAGTCCCACTACGGCTACCAACCTCCTGAGTGAGTGTAAATAATTACTGATGTTCATATTTAGTTTTTAGTCCTAGTGTGACCACTATGTAAATGAAAGTGAAAAGGATACCAAGTAAGAATCCGTAGAAGTAAGATAAGTTCCCCTTGCCTACACACTTGCTGGTCCAGGGACAGTGGTGGTCTAGTTCCTCAATGCACACTCCACAGTCTTCGCAGTGCTTAGTGCCTTCCTCCATTAGTACGTCACAAACTTTGCAGTAGTTTTCTTGAAATTCGGAGTCTATAGGGTCTAAGTCTCCTTCGTCAGGAACCCTGCTTTTGGGTATTCCTGGGTTGGAGAGTCCTGCTAAGACGTAGTTTGTCAGCAGGAACCCGAAAACAACAGTGCCGATTACAGTGTTTAAGTTGGACACGGAGGGACTTATCGCAAAGATAAAAATCAGAGCTAAAAAGAAAATAAAGCAGTTCAACCCTGCAAAAAAAGTCCAATGAGGCCCTACAGTGACTAAGGGAACTCCTTGTGAGTTGAAAAAGAACCCGTGGATGTTTCCAATCATAGCATACCTTGCGTTTGGTTTTGCCAAGTGAGTGTAGTCGGGAAATTCGTACTTTTCCATATTAAACTGACTAACTTATGTGTTAATGAAGTAATCTTCTACTTGTTCAAGAGCAAATTTGTAGTCAATTAACTCGAGATTCTCCCGTTCGGAGCTCATGATTTTTTCTAAGTTTTTTCCTCCAGGCGCCATTTGGGGCATTGCAAGGTTACTCAGGGACTCTTTTCTGTCGCCCATGACTAAGTTAAGCACTCCGTTCATTCCAAACAAAGCAAGGAAGTACAAAGAGGAAGAAGACACATAAGTCACGTCAAGGGCATTGAGTTCCACGCCTCTTTGGAGCATGCTTCTAAACTTCTGAGTCAGTGGAAAAGGCACTCGTGCTAAAATGAACCCTGAACAGAAGTGCCCGACCCAGGTGAGAAGGAGCATTGTAGTGATTCCAGTGGCTGCGTTCTTTTTGAGCATTCCAAGTTGGCTAGTGGGGTCCATCATAGCAGGCATTCCTCCTGAGTCTACTTCTTTGTAAAGAAACCCTGTTTTTTCTGTGCAGAAGAAACTGCGTCTTTTCCTAAAGGCTAGTTCAGGCAAATACTTGTAGTTTGCTTTGAGTCTCCCAGTTCTAGTAGTGGCTTGGTTGATCATGGTTTCGTCTTTTTCGGGGTCCTTTCCCGCAGAAGTCATTTGGGAAAGCACAGACCGAAGCATTCCTGAAAGAAACACCACCAGCAAAATCGGAATTAAAACCCAGTCTCTGATTGAAGAGTCCAGTAAAAGCTCCATAATTATTTTACAAATGAAACAAAGCAAAAACTATTGCCGAAGGGACAAGTGTTGCCATAGCAATGATGCACAAAACTTTTTTCAAAAAAGAGTTGTTGTAGTAACGTGCTTGTTCGAGTTGCTCGTTAGCAGCAGTGGTGACTCTGATTCCTAACTCTTGGTCTTTTTCGACGTTGAGTAGTTGTTTTCCTTGAGATTCAACTAGTTGGTTAACGTCGAGCATCATTTCCCGGAGTTCTTGCATGTCTTTTTGTATTTCGTGGTACTCTTGGTTTTTTTCTTGGATTACAATGGTTTCCATGTCCCCGACTGTTTGGAACTGTTTGAGTTGTGAGTTCTCAACACTTTCAACAAGGTCTTCTTGGGACTCTTTTCTCTTCAAAACTTCACTGGTTTCTTGGTACTTGTTTAAAAGGAAGTTTGTTTCTTTGATGATTTTTTGTTTTTCAGTCTGATGGGAGTGACTACTCCAGTTCTTCAAAGAAGAGTTTAGGTTCTTGATGAGTTCATTAGCTGTCCCTTTCGCAATTGTAATTTGAATGTATGTGTCGGGGGTTTCTTTTTCTGTGCCTAAAGCATTGGCGTACTCAGTCAGTTTCTTAAGAGTGTCAGAAAGTTGCTTTAGCAAACTAGTTTCTTCTTTTAAACTTTTCATTCAAATATGAATTATTAAGAGTTACCATCTTGCTTCGTGGACTTCAAGCAAACCCCTTACTTGGATGTTGTGGATGTTTCCTTCAAAAGCCACTTGTCCTACGTACTCTCCAAATATTTGTTTCATGTCTGACTGCACAAGCCAAAAGTTCACAGTCTTGAAAAAGAACTCTTCTGGGTAAAAAGTAATGTTTGCTGCTGCGTACTCAGCTGTAGGTTTGGAGTTGAAGGTTTTAAATTCCCAGGGATCTTTAAGAACCCCTGGTTTAGATACGTGCATTGCACCTAACTTTATTAGCTTTTCACCAATTAAGATATGGTCATCAGTAGCGTTGGTGACGTTTGGAGAGTGTAGATGTTCACCTAAGTTCAGGGCAACTTCTCCACGCATTCCTGAACCCCAAATCCAAGTGCTAAAGTAAGGCCAAACTCCACGTCCCCAGTCCATCATTCCTTTTTCTCCCTGAAAAACGAATTCCTTGTTTTTGATGCGGGCTGTTCCTTCGACTTGGTAGTTGAACTGCTTGTGGGTGAAGAAAAACTGAGACATGTCGTTACTCATAGGACTTAATAAAACCATTCCTTCTTGATTCGGCGACTTTTCAAACACTAAGTCAATGTTGAATTCTTCGTCTTTGTGGACTCTTATTCTTTTTGAGTGTTTGTTTGTCGAGTTAAAAGACAAACTAAAGTGAGTTGAGTTGTACAAAGTCAAGCCACTTTCAGAAAGTGGCGAAAGTTGGAGTTCTTCCCAAGGCAGCACGAGTTTTTCAACAGTAAAGGGGGTTTTGCCCTTTTCAAACACTGTGACAAACACGTTGCCTGCAAAGTATAGGTCTGCCACAGCCATGCAGAGTGTAACATTTTCTGCAAAAACTCCGTAAAAGTCCCACTTTTTGTACCTAAGTACCTTGTAAGAAGAAGCTAAGGGTTGGGAGTCCCAATGCACATTTTGGAACTTTGAGTAGCCTGACTGGGCCAGTTTGCCTTCTTTTGTTAAAACTTCTGAGTCTTCTTTCACCAGCAGTTGGGGACTAACTAACCATTACACGTCCGAAGTCAGTTTTTCGTAGTTAGGGCTCCTAAGTAGAAGGACTTCAATCAAAGGTACAGAAACTCCAACTAATATAGCGACTACCCAGAGTTTTGCCATTTATGGAAACTAGTGGATGAAGTTAAGCATAATAGTTAAGGTTGGCTTTCTTTTTGGCCTGGACTTGGGCGATGCCTTCCACGTAGTCTTCATGCCCAATTTGAGTAGCACCACGTTTGAGAGCAAGCATTCCTGCTTCTACACAAACTGCTTTGAGCATGGCCCCGTTGAAGTCGTCAGTGCTCCTGGCCAACTCTTCAAAGTTCACTGTGGTTTCGTCGTAGTTCATTTTGCGGGAGTGGATTTGCATGATCCTTTTCCGGGCTTCAAGGTTGGGGTGGGGGAACTCTATTTTCCTGTCAAGTCTTCCTGATCTCAGTAGTGCTGGGTCCAAAATGTCAGGTCTGTTTGTAGCGGCTATTACTTTAATAGTGTCGTCACTACTGAACCCATCTAATTGACTCAAGAGCTCAAGCATAGTGCGCTGGACTTCCCTTCCGCCTGCTGAGTCAGCGTCGTGACGTCTGGCACCAACTGCATCTAATTCGTCAATAAAGATTATGGCTGGGGATTTTTCCCTGGCCAAAGCAAAGGCGTCACGCACCATCTTGGCACCATCGCCTATGAACATCTGGACTAGTTGAGGACCTGCAAGTTTAAGGAATGTAGCGTTGGTTTGTGCAGCACATGCTCTTGCCATAAGAGTTTTTCCTGTGCCTGGAGGCCCGTGCAGCAAGCAGCCTTTGGGAGGCTTTATGCCTATGGAGTCGAACCTTTCTTTGTGGGTCATTGGAAGCACGATAGCTTCTATCAGTTCTTCAATTTGTTTGTCAAGGCCTCCAATGTCAGAATACTCCTCAGTAGGGCGTTCGTCGAGTTCCATGGCCTTTACGCGGGAGTCATACTCAGGAGGCAAGGTGTCTAGGATGAGGTAGGAGTCTTTGTTCACCCCTACCAAATCTCCTGGCTTGAGTGTCTTGACGTCCACTAGCCCTGGTACCGGCAAAAACACTGTCTGGCGTGTTGTGGTTTTGATGGTGCAAGCAGGGTTGAGTGACTCTGTCTCTTCTTCGTCTTCGTCTCCCTGCTCCAAAATCTCCACTACGTTACTGACTAAGTAAGGCAGCTGCTTGCTAACTTTGATTTTTTCGCTGTTCTCTTTTATTTGGGCACTCAGCTTTCGATTTTCTTGTTGGTTCCGAGTTAGCTCTCTTTTTAGGGCACGAATGCTGCTTTCGGTGTTATTGATTCTGTTGCTGATTTGTTCGTTGGATAAGTCGGCCACTTCTGCTTCTATTTCGGGATCTGCCATTTTCTTTATTGCTTATTCAAACTAGTACCCTACTCAACTGGTTCGGAACCTCCAGTACGACCAATTAAGTCACTGGTGGCTTTCTGGATAACTGCAGCCAACTCTTTAGCAAGCCTTGTTAATCAGAAGTTCTCCAGTACTGTGCTTTGCCAAAGACTCTTTTCCTAACTCTGGTAAAGTCCACCAAGTTGTTTCTGGTGCATGATTCATAGAAGTTTGGATTGACGCAATTTAAAGCTGATTAAACTATACTTATAAATGTCTTTAGGGCAGATTGCAATTCTTTTAGGAGGAAGCTTTATAGGAGTGTTTGCAGGCCACGCTATCATCAGAAGTATCCTTGGAGGAGGCCAGCAGCATAGTCCACCTCCCCAACAAGCAGCCCAAAGTGCTCCTTGCCAGAAAGAAGCCTATGATTTTGGGAAGTGCGTTGACTTGGCTTCGAATGACATTTCCAAGTGCCAAGTTTACATGGACTCCTTAGTGAACTGCCAAAAAAGGCACGGAGTGATTTCTTAGCTGGAGCATATAATATAAAGTCATCTTTTTATTATAAGTTACTGAACATTAAGTCAAAACAATTCCATTGTTTAGATTGGAGTCTTATCTCCAGTAGAAAGTTCTTTCTTGACTGAGACACCAGAAGGGTTTGGAGGAGAGGCGCTGAAGGGAGACTTGCTGAAGTAGCTTTTGATTTCGGACATTGAGTCTCTGTTCTGGCAAGCTTGTTTAGTCAGAGAAATAAGGAACTTCAGTTCTTGGAAGCACCCAGCGTCTGGGGAACCAACCTGTTCCTGGAGTTGCATGTAGTTCTGGATCCAGTCTCCTAGGGCTTCTTGGAGTTTCAAGCACTCCTGTTGCTTCCTTAAAAGTTCAGCTTCGCAGTTTTTCTTGAGTTCTTCGAAAAAGAAGTACCAGCGACCTCTTTCAGCTTTGTGGGCTTTGAAGACTTCACTTTCTTGGTCCTGGAGTACTTTTTTAAGGTGCTCGGTTTGGTACCTGTATTCTTCACAGGCTTGTTTTAGTTGGAAGTTGTAGAGTTGTTGAAGGTGCAGTGACGTTTCTAGGGATTTGAACTTGCTGTGGAACCCCTCAGTGTTTTCAGACTTGATGGAGCACATAGAGCCATGTCTGCTGCGGGCATGACTCACTGACTCAGAACCTTTTTTGTGGAAGGATCTTACTAAGTGGGACTTTTTGCGCACAGATTCTTTTAAAACACTTGAATTCCCAGGTTCAGTTTGCTCGTAAAGTTTTACTATGTGATTGTAGGAGTCGTGCAAGTAGTCTACCATCTCTTCAAGTGCTTTTATTTGGTGATGTTGTTGTCTGCACAGAAACTGCTTCATTTTGTACTTGTCTTTGACCACCCCTATCTTCCAAATAGCATTGTTGAGGGACCTGCTTAAGTTTTCGTTGATGATTCCTGCTTGGGTTAACTGGTTCTTTAACTGGAAAATTAAAACGTCTTTGTTGAGTGAAGCGTTGTCCATAAGAGCCTTTTGGAGCTCTTCTGAGTAGTTGGACATAGGCAAGTTGACTCTATCGAAACTAAGTCTTTTGGTAGATATCCGCAATTCAGAAGCATCCGGGGACTCAGACTCACTGTCGTCCGACAAGTCCACAGAGTCTATGGAGAAGTGGCTTTCTGTGTCTTCGAACTCAATGTAGGTGGAGCCACCCATGTTTTTGTAGTTCTCTATGAACTTTTTGAACTTCAAGTCTAAGTTTTCCAAGTTCTGTGTAAGAGTTTGGACTTGTCTGTGGAGTGACTTAGTTTGGTACTTGAGTTTGGCATTTTCAGAAGCGTCCTTATTGATTAGGTGGAGGGTTTTGTTGTAGGACTGGTAGTACTCGTGGGCTTTTAGTTCTAGTTGAAGTTGTTTGTTTTTGGAAATTTTGAGTTTGGACTGCAAGTCAAACACTTGTTCTTTTAAACTTTGGTTTTCGCTTTTGAGTAGGTTTGCTTTGGTTTTGTACTTTTCAACCTTTTGTTGGTAGGTTTCTTGGATGACTTTGAGTTGCTCTGTGATTTTAGAGTCAGAAAGGTAGTCAAAGGCTTGTGGGAGTAGTTGGAAACTGCAGCTTAAAGACTCAGACTCGAAAAGCGAGTGGAGTTTTTTCTCCTTGGGGGAGTTTTCTTCTGGGAGTTTAAAGTCTTCCAAAGAAGCAATGTCTTTAATTTCTCCAGAAGGAAACCTACTGGACCGGTTGGTGTACCCGCTTTTGCCCCTCAAGGGTTTGGGGGAGTGCCTGCTTGAGGAAACGTTGGATCTTGTGTCTGTGCAGTAAGTGGACTCTTTATCTCCTTTAAGCATGAGGATTTCGTTCCTAGCAAGTTTTAATTCAGTTTTTAGTTGTTGTATGACTTGGATGTAGTTTTGGGGAGAAGCAGAAACGTTGACTCTGACTTTGTTTTGGATTGTTTTGGCCCTTGCAGCGAACTTCATAGTTCGGATGGTTTCTTCGATGTTTCTGGAAGAAGGGGAACAAGTCACAATCAAGGTTGTTTTGTAGTTGCCTCCCAAAGACTCTTGGAGCAGCCTGGTGAGTTTGGAGTCTCTGTAAGGCACATGCTCAGAATTGGAAGTCAGGGCGTGAATTACGTTTCCTAAAGCAGAAAGCGAAAGGTTAATTTTTTTAGCTTCTTCAAGTTTGTTGCCAGTTACTCCTGAGTGGTTGACCTTTTCACTCCCAGCTAAGTCCACCAAGTTGAGCTTTCCTCTTTTTTCTGAGCCACTCGGGAACTTCTGAATTACTTGCAAAACGAAAAGTAAGTGGGAACGCGAGGAGGTTTTGTTGAGTTTAGTAGCAGCAACTGTGCGCATTTGTTCGCCAATAGAGAGTAGCTCAAGCATTTCTTCTTCAGAAGTCAAGCACACTTCAGAAAGGCCCTCTACATGGACTCCTCTTTTAGGACATTCCTTGATGCGCAGGTTGCTTCCTTCAGTTTCTAGCAAGTCACGCAGTCTTTCTTTGTAAATTTCGATCATTGAGCACTTAAGAGTGTACTCCACTTCGGGGTTGTTGAGGGAAGCAAAAATCTGGAAAGCAGCCCGGGGAATTACTCCACTTGAGTTTGTGTCATAGAGACTTTCGCCCATCATTGTGAAGGTTTTCCCTGAACCAGTTTGGCCGTAAGCTATAATGGTGCCATTGAAACCATAAATCACGTCTTGTATTGTAGATTTGCCCACAAACTGGTATATTTCTTCTTGGGTAGCGTCTGTGTCGAATGCTTTGTCGAAAACAAAACTCCGTGAGTTTTTCGCTGGGCTGAATGAAACACTGTTTCCTGAGTTTACGCTATAAGTTTTTTCTTTGCTGTGGAAGTCCAACTCGAACTCAAGAAAAGGCCGGATTCTGCAGACTACTTTGATGTTGCTGCAAATTGGAGAGGAACTCGGACTAGTTTCTTGTTTTTCTGCTGGTGAAGAGTAGCTCCGGACTTCAGTTCTTTTCTTAAATGACATTTTCAATGCAAAATTACTATCTCGAGCTCTCGGATTAATGCTTAATTGTAAGTACTGCCTAAACAACTGGTTTCAAGCAGGTTCTAGTGAATATTAATATTTAAACATGACAGAAGCCAAAACAGTAAAAGCCAAGTAGGTTGAAGATATAGTACTTAAATACAACAAGTTGGGAGTCGAAGCAATCCAAAGCAAAAACTCCAAGAGCTTGAGTCTTTTCGAAAAGGCACTTGAAATTCTAAACGAACGAAGTAGTAAAAGCCTAAAGTGCATGACCCTCAATAACATTGCTTTGTTCCACAAAGTCTCAGGCAACCTTTCTAAAGCTCTTAAGTTTTTGTCCCAAGCTTTTGAGTTTTCAGAGAACCCTTCTTTTTCAAGTGCTATTTTGCTTAATATGTGTGCACTGCACTCACAACTCAACTACCACCAAGACGCCCTTAACTGCGGATTGCAGGCAGTCAAGATTCTCGAAACAAACCAAGAAGCCCACGTGCCTTCCTTAGCTGCTGCTTACTTTAATGTGTGTTTGGAGTATGAGGCACTGGACCAACCAGAGTTATCCCAAAACTACCTCAAAAAGGCCCTAGACACTTCAAGTTCCAAACTAGGTGTCTTGCACTCAATATCTCGGGTTATTAGTTCAAAAGCCAAAACTCCGGTGCAAAGCAAACTAATGGCTCTTCGGCCTGAGTTGCAAATAAAGCCAAGACTTTCTAAGAACTCGCGTTCCAGAAAAACCAGGACTCCGCAGTCCACCCACAAAAAGTCATCTTCGATTAAGAGTTCTCCCTACAACTCTTCTTCAAGTGAGATGAAAATCAATGGCCAAACAGAACACTGCATCAAGCCCCAGGATACTTGGGTCCGGAACATACAAAAGTACAGAAAAATCAGACCCAATTCCCGGAACACCACAAACAACTCCAGGTTCTTGACTGGAGAAAGGATGCAACCAATGTTCAACGAAGAACAGAAGCCCAACCAATCCTTTGACATTTCTGAGTCTTACTTTGGTTCAGTTAAGCCCAAAAACTTCAGACATAACTTGTACGCAAGTCCTCAAAGGCAAGACTCCTCTTTGAAGCAGGGACTCTCTGAGACTTGCAAAAAGAGAATAAATAAGATCACCCTTAAACTAAACGACTTGCAGAACAAAATACACGAGTTTTCAGAAAAGTGTAAACCCATAAAAGAATACCACCAAGAAATAGAAGCCTCCAGGGCTGTTGTTACAATTGAAAACTACGCAGCAAAGTGGATTGCAAAGAGGTCTTTCGCTGCTACTAGAATCCAACAGTTTTTTATCTGGGCTGCTCCAAGACTTAAGTTCCTCAAAAGAATAAACTCACTAAAACTCATTCAGAGAAAACTTAAAACCCTTTTAGCTCAGAACCTACTGAGGCGCACTAGACTATTTACCAGACACAAAAACAAAGAAATCCTTTTAAGGAACAAATTTTCCCGGAAGATCCCCAAAGCTCAAGTTGAGCAAGTAGTTGTTATTCAGTGTTTTCTGAGGACTTTTACTGCTAAACAAAAACTAAAGCAGCTCCAAAAGCAAACATGTAAAAGTAATTAATAATACACTTAGTTATTGGAAAGCAAGCAAAGGCACGTTTAGTGAGTCACCCCAATGGAAGGAGTTGCTAGGGTTTTGGCGAAGAGGAAGACAGATCTTAAGTGAAGAGGATTCTGGGGGCAGCAACAACAAAGGCAACTCGCGGTTGGGGGAACCAGGACTAAGTTTTGACTGGGCTTTGTAAAAAGGAACGTAATTCAAAACAGGCTGGTCGTCTACAACTTCTGACAAGTTGAAGTACTGACCGTGGTCTCTAGACCTAAAAGTCCAGTAGATCAAAAACAGAGTTAGGAACTCGGCTGAATCTCCCCACACTGTAATGCCAAGCCAGTACGGTTTACCTGGACTTGCTACCAACTCAGCTCCAATTTCTAAAAAGATAAGTGTGAACAACTGTTCGATGTAGTAAAAGTAAATGCAGGCCTGGAAGACCTTCATCATTCGGAGTTTTTCTCTAATTGGAGGAAGCATTGCCCTGACGTTGGTTGAGACAAGGAAGTTGTACCTAAGTTTAAGTGCCCTGATGTTTGAAGAACAGAACTTCTGGCAGAGGTAAAAAAGCACGCCCAAAATTATGACCAATAAAGGACTCAGTTGGAGTTGCTGAATCATGTAAGCACTGAACCCAAGGTAAACTGCCCCCATTGTCATGGCCACTACAGTGACCTCGCCCCGTTCTAAAATGTCTCTGGTAATTCCAAAACCTTTGCTTATAAGTATTAAGGTGGTATAAATAAAGGTGTTGTATAGAGTGTAGGTGGAAGTGGTAGCTAGTCCCCAGTAGGGATAAGCCCCGGAGTCAGGACACGAACTTGTCAGACTCCCCAAAAACATGTTGTGAAGGAACTTGAAAAAAAGCACGAACCCCATTATACGTTGTAGGGGTTTGGTGTGTTGCTGGTTGGTTGCTAGGGTATTGACCATCCAAAACACTTCAAACAAACCCCAAACTCCTCCTGAAATAAAGTAAAACAAACTCCTTTGAGCATCTCCGCAGTCTTCCATTATTATAGTGTTACTTAAAGCTTGGGCTTGTTTTCTTCCACGTACTTCATTACTTTTTGCAAAGTGTCAGTAAGTGAAGTAGGGTAGTCAGTGTCTTTTTCGAAGTTTTGGACTTGGCTGAGGTTCTTCATCACGTCTTCAGCTGAGAACTTGCCATTTAAGTAGACTCCCGGTCCTCTCTGCCACCTAAGAGGTGCTATCCAGCCTCCAGCTACTTCAAAGACTCCTCCGTTGGTACTCCAGTTGTCGTGACACAAGCACATTACCAAAGGAACTACTTTTTCAGGACTCAGCATTTCTAGAATTTCAGGAGCAAACATAGAACTGGTCATCCGTGAACCAGCTATGGGAGCAATAGTGTTGACTTTGATGTTGTACTTCTCACCTTCACGTGCAAGGGTCTGAGTCAAACCGTGGATTCCTAACTTAGCAGCTGAGTAGTTTGCCTGCCCAAAGTTCCCAAAGAGTCCTGACCCTGAGGCAGTGTTTACGATCCTCCCAAAGTTTTGTTCACGCATTTTAGCCCAAGCAGCTCTGGTCACTGCAAAAGTTCCGTAAAGGTGTGCTTTGAGCACCTTGTCCCAGTTTTCAGGAGTCATCTTAAGGAAACTTGAGTCGAGCAGGATTCCTGCGTTGTTGATGACAATGTCTACTTTGCCAAAGTTGCTTATTGCAGTTTCAATGACTTTTTCGCCAAACTCAACTGAGTCGTAACTGGGCACAGCAGTTCCACCGGCTTGCTTTATTTCATTGACGACAGCATCAACGAGTTCTTTGGAGTGGCCTTCTCCTTTGGTTGAGCAGCCCAAGTCGTTAACAACTACTTTAGCTCCTCTTTGGGCCAACTCAAGTGCATAAGCTTTGCCAAGTCCGCCTCCAGCTCCAGTGACAACTGCAACCTTTCCTTGGAACCCTAAGTTTTCGCCCATTTATTATGCAGTGGACTTAAAGTATGTCATAAGTAAACATGAGGCTTTGTTGAGTTATTAGTTCCATAGCATATTAGTCAAAATTCGAAGATGAAAAAGTCCAAAGTTGGCATTTTGAAAAAAAAAGTAGGACCAGGGAGCGACGTGCTGGAACAAGAGGCCAAAAGGATGGAGCAGAAACTCTCTGAACTCAGAGAATTCATGCAACTGCAAAAACAAGCCAGAGATAACGCTCCTCGCCAGAAAGATGGTTCCAGATGGCGGTCAGGCACAACCCAAAAACCCATCTCGGGGTACTCCGAGCTAGTTATGAGTTACAAACCGCGTCCCAACAGCAAAAAGTCCCAAAAGCCCAAACAAGAGTACGTGCCTACTAACTCACTGATTCCCCAAGAATCCAATAACCAAGTACTCGAGTTCCTGAACTCGTGTGGAATGCAGAAGTACCACTCCCTCTTCATCGAAAACGGAATAGACGACATGGAAATCGTCATGGAACTCAACGAAGAGCACCTAAGCAACTTGGGAGTTCCATTGGGGCACAGACTCAAAATCTTGAAAAGGGTCAGAGAAACCAACAAGGAGCCTAAACAGCCCAACCAAGCCCCTAAAGAACTTCCCAAAGAACCCACAAAGGAAAGCACAACTGAAATGGGTTCAGAACACTATGAGCCCCTGCCAGCTCCTTCAGCCACCACCGAGACTGGAGTGGGAGTTTCTGTGTCTGAGTCTGAGTTCAACGATGGAGAGAATTACCAAATGTTCAGGGAAGCACTTGACAACTTCCGGAAAAGTGGAAGTGCAACACAACACAAACCCTCTGAAAAAAGCATAGAAGAGAAAGAATTCAAAAAAGTAAGGTTCACAGACCCCATTACGCCCGAAATGCTTCCTAAGACCCAAAATATACTTTACGACGGAGCATGGAACCCTTCAGAAGCAGTTGTTGCTAAAGAAACCTCGGAAGAAGGAACGGAGCCCAACGGGTCGATGCCCATTATGAACGACAAAAAGAGTTGTTGGAGTTGCTTTAAAATCTTCTGCAAAGACCAGGGCGTCAAGGGTCACGGAAAGGAGTTCTGTTCCTTTGAGTGTTTGGACAAGTTCTTATCTGAAAGACAAGTAGCTTGCAGTTGCGGAGAGAAGTTCTTGAAGGGCGAGGGAGTGTTGGGGGAAGGGGGGTGGTACTGCAGTGAAAAGTGTTTGCCTCCTCCTTCTTCTCCTGAACTCAATGTAGTCATAGACCCATTGACTGGAGACCCTATTGAAGACAAAGAGAACTTTTCTTTAAGCAGTAATGTGTAACTTAGGTTAATAAATTAAAATTGCAATTAATTAGTGAAGCAGTTACTTCTTGAGTTGTGGTTCAGGGTGTGAGGACTGGTCGTCTTCAAGGAGCTGCATAACGTGTTTGGCCTTTTTGTAGGGCTGTGGAGTTTCGTTGTCAAAGTTGATTCTTCTCTGCATTGAAGACTTGAAGAAGTTGTTGATGCTTTTAAAGTCTTGGGCAGGCGATTCGCCAAAAGCCCAAAGCCGTTTGGTCCTGGGAGTCAAAAAGGGTGAACGAGTGCGGATCGCAGGTGACAAAGCAGACACTGAATGCATTCCAGGAATCACACTTTTGTGCAAAGGACTTTTGGGGTTCAGTGCTTCAATGCGGGGTTTGCTTTCTGGAAGACTTCCCATGATGTAGCCTTTCATGGTAACTAAAAACACGTTGTTGTAGAACTGAATTATGTCTCCAGTGGTTCCATTCTCCAGCAAAATGTCTTTGTGCACTTCGTTTTCGTCTCCAAACAAGTTCCTGTGCTTATCAACAAGGTTTTTGAAGGTTACTTCAGAAGTGCACTTGCACACTGCGTATATACAGCAGAGGATTAAGTGGTCTAGGTGCCTGTCCATGAGCATTTCGGTTTTTTCGCTTAAGTTGAACTTGATGGCAGCCCAGATGTTTTCCTGCACACTACTTGACAAGTTAAGTGAGTTGCAGATGTCGGACGTCCTAGTGGCAGCCAGTGCAAGTACTCTTTTGAAAAATATATTGTAGGAAGGGTGCATGTTTTGTTCGTAGTTTTGGAGCAGTTTTTTGATGAAAGAGTGGACTTGACTGGATCTGTTCCAAGCTAAGTGTGTAAGGATCTTGATTTCTATCTCCCTAAAGTGCCTTTTGAGGTGCATTGGCATGTTTGGGTCGAACTGGGCATAGTTACTGATTAGTTTCCAAAACTCGAAAGAGGACGTTTGGCACACCTTAAGCACTTCTTCAAAAGCAACAGTAGTGATGTTTTGCACCAACAACAGACTTTCTACACAACAAGCAAACAAGGCTCTGTGAAAGGCCTCGTTTGCTAGAATGCTTGTGTCTGCTGACTTTTCTTTGCGGTAAAGAGCCACAAGTGAGAGTTTGTAAAGTTTGGAAACTTCTTCTATCTTTTTGTTGGTTTTCCTTGAAGAACCTGGTGTGGCTGGCACTGCAAACACCTGACTTAAAAACTCAGTGTCGTTTCCTGTGACACTGCCTATGCCGTGGGTTTTAAACAGTCCTTCCAAGTCTTGGAGCAAAGCAGTTAGTCTCACTAATATTTCATGACGGTAAGAACCACACACAGAAAGGTCAGGGTTTTCTTCAAGCACTACTTGCAACCAGTGGTTGAGTTCCATAGCCATGCTCATTGGAGTAGGAGGCACTACTTGTGGAGAAGCTGGCACTTGTATTTCGTTGAGTTTGGAGTGCATGCTTACTTTATGGTCTTCCCAGTTCAGGACGCGTCCGTTAATTTGGCTTCTGCCAATATTCAGGGACTTGCGTTTGACAGGAGTGGTTATTCTGTCGTCAGGTTTGGCTAGTTCTCTTTCGTCAATTTGGTTGTTCCCGATAGTTCCGCTGTAGAACTCCTTGATCTTTTCTAGGTTAGTTGGTAGGTTTTCTGCTTGAAAAATGGATCCAAGAGGCCCTTCAGTTGGCACTAAGTTGCCTTGCTTTGTTAAGGTGAAAATAAAGGTTTTAACTTCTTCAGTAACAGGAAGGGCCTGGTGGGGGAGAGTTTTAAGAACCCCACAGAGGTGCTGGAGGGGAGGAGCGGGTAGTGAGAGTGAGACTTCTTTAGGAGGATGGGTCAAAAATACACTCAATACTCCTATGAGCAAACACCCGCACTCAAAAATTTCCTCTGTTCTGTTCATCACTTTGGCCTTTGCACTGATGAACAAGTGCCACACAAAGTCTTTGGCCAGTGCTATGGACCTTTCTCTGCCTTCTAAGTTCAAGCCTTCCCAGATCTCTTCGAACTTTTTGAAGAGCAAAAGACTAGTGGCAAAGCTTTTGATGACTTTTTTGAGTTGGAAAAGCACAGGAGGTTCCAGGTGGACTATGTGTATGAATTCCTTCAAGTGGTAAATGAAGGTACTGAGTTTCAAAGAATTAGGTCCTGTCAGCAGTTCAGAAATAGTGAACTCGGGACAGCCCTTGGCTTTGGAAGCCGCCAAAATGGCACACCTAATCATAGACCTTGACTTGTAGTTGTCCCAATGCTCATCATTTTTCTGGACTTCTAAGTAAAGTCTAGAGGCTTCTTGTTGGACAACTGGGTCTGCTTTGAGTTTGGCACACACTTCCTGCAAAACTGCCTTCGTTGGGGAATCTCCACTTACGCGGTCACACTGCATTTATTACCAGTTCTCTAGGCGCCAAAACCCCAAATGGAGCCTTTTTTAAGAAACCGCGGGAGTTTCATAAAGATGGAGGGAAGCCCTTGTTTCGCGGCAAACCGAGTTCTGTTTTTCATACTTTAAGATACTGACTAGAAATATGGGTTTAAGTTTAAGAATTATTAAAACTAACCTAATTCCATAATCTGTGTAGTGAGTTAAATTCCATATTAGAAGTTGTTAATGAATCCAAATCCATAAACTGCCATTATTAAAATGTCGCAACTCGGAAATTATCGAATAATTAGAGCTTTGGGAGGAGGTACTTTCGGGAAAGTGAAGTGTAAGTTATATTTAGTGGCACAACACGAAATCACTAAGACCTACGTTGCTATAAAAGTTTTGAGCAAAAAAAACATTAGGGAAAAACAGTTTGCGCAGAAAGTGACAAGGGAAATAAATCTACTGAAGTTTTTTCAGCACCCACACATCATCAGACTTTACGAAGTGATCAGTACACACAACCACTTGCTTTTGGTGATGGAGTACTTGCCTGGAGGTGAGTTGTACTCGCTAATCGAAAGAAATGGGAGACTTTGTGAAGAACTAGGCAGGTACTACTTGCAACAAATAGTTTCAGGAATTGAGTACTGCCACTTCCACAGAGTAGTCCATCGGGACATTAAGCCAGAAAACCTACTTCTGGACCAAAACGGGAACGTTAAGATTGCAGACTTTGGACTGAGCAATTTCTTGAAAGACGGAGAGTTTCTGAAAACTTCTTGCGGGTCTCCTAACTATGCTGCTCCCGAAGTCATCAGTGGAAACAAGTACTGTGGTCCTGAAGTGGACGTTTGGAGTTTGGGGGTGGTTTTGTATGCCCTTCTTGCAGGCTTCCTCCCTTTTGATGAAGGAAGCATTCCTGTTTTGTTTTCCAAAATAAAAGCAGCTAAGTTCCAGATGCCCTATCACTTCTCCGAGCCAGTGAAAGACTTGATCTTCAGAATGCTCAACCCAGACCCCCTAGCCCGCATCACTATCAAGCAAATCATGAAGCACCCCTGGTTCAAAATCAACATTCCACCCCACATTAAGTTCTCAGAAGCAGCAATGTTTACCGGAGAAGTGAACTCTTTGAACAGACTTCGGAAAGGAGACTCTGCTAGACAGGTTGACGAAGAGGTTCTTTACCAAGTGCTTAGTCTCCCGGAATTCAAAAAAGTCCAGGTTAGCCTTGAGTCCCTTAAAGAGTCCATCACCAACAAGGAAAACACAGACCTGTGCGTTTGCTACGAAATAATGCTTGACGAAAAACTAGGTAGGTACAGGGACCAGTTGGACAAAAAGTTATGCTCAATTGTTCCTTTGTTCAAGCAAATATCTTTAGAAAGTATGCTGATTGAAGACTCCACAGAAGC
The DNA here is from genome assembly GCA_022984795.1 of Fabrea salina. Classification (NCBI taxonomy): domain Eukaryota; phylum Ciliophora; class Heterotrichea; order Heterotrichida; family Fabreidae; genus Fabrea; species Fabrea salina. The sequence goes on along the minus strand of JALIHJ010000007.1, from coordinate 311,899 downwards.
TAGTTCGCGAAAAGACTCTGAGGAAAACCTAGAACTCAACTCAGTGCACCCAGTAGTTCCCAATAATTGGGTTTACGGGTTCAGGTGTATTTTGAAGCCTTACTTGTTTATGGTGAAACTTTTCGAGAGTTTGCGTGGAGCTGGTTTGGAGTGGAAAATCCTAAACAACTTTTGTTTGCTGGTTAGAAGTCAATGGGTTCCAATGCTTAAGTTCCAGGTGAACATTTATAAATACTTAGAGATTTTTGTGCTTGACTTTAAACTAAAAAAAGGAAACACGATGGTATTTTTCTCTACTTTACATAGGGTGTATGACTCACTGCATAAAGTAACTCACTGCTAGACCAATTAATTAATTAACTATAAATGGGAAACTGTGTAAAGAAACATTCTAAAGTAGTGGCACCTTCCTTTGCAAAGAACCTCAAAGAGTCTGCGATTTCAGACGGAATCAACTTAAACAAGATCCAAGACAACTTTGAGTTTTTGAAAGTAATTGGTCATGGACATTTTGGCACTGTGAGGCAAGCCCAACGCAAAACCAAACCTGGAATTTACTTTGCAATTAAGTCGATTAACAAAGCAAAGGTAGGAAAGCATATTGACTTGTTAAGGGCAGAAGTAGAACTGCTGCGCACAGCTGACCACCCCAACATTATAAACCTCTACGAGATCTATGAAGACTTTAAGTACTTGCACTTAGTTATGGAGTACTGCACTGGAGGGGACGTTCTGGACTACTTCACTAAAAACAAGAACTTAACTGAGTTGGAAGTAGCCCAGCTCATGACTAAAATGCTTTCGGCTGTAAACTACTTGCACTCCAACAACATCTGCCACAGAGACCTTAAGCCTGAGAACTTTCTGTTAACTTCACAAGACTCCTCTGCAGAAGTCAAACTTATAGACTTTGGTTTAGCTAAGAAGTTTGAAGAAACTGACTTGAAGACCTTTGTAGGCACTCCTTACTACGTAGCCCCTGAAGTAATTAAGGGCAAGTACGGAAAGGAATGCGACGTTTGGAGTTTAGGAGTTATTTTGTACTTGTTTTTGTCTGGAAGACCTCCTTTCAACGGCAAGTCCCAGGAGTCGATTTTCCAGAAAATCGTTGAAGTCAGACTAGAACTAGACCTTAAGGTTTGGAAAAAGGTTTCAAGGGAGGCCAAAGACTTAGTGTTTAAAATGCTAGTTGCAAGGCCTTCCAAAAGAATCACTGCTTCAAAGGCACTTAGGCACAAGTGGTTCACTTCCAATGCCCAAACTCCCAAAATACCGACTAAGATTCTCCAGAAACTAAGGGACTTCAAAGCCCCCAAAAAGTTTCAGCAAGAAGCCATGAAAGTTCTGGTCAAAAGACTCAACTTGGTAGAAATAGCTGACCTCAACGAGGCGTTTGCTTCTTTAGACCACACAAAGTCAGGATGCGTGTTTGCAGGAGATATTCTTTTTGCACTCCAAAAGTCCAACTTCCCGGTTGCTTTTGAAGACATGCAAAGGATTGTGGACAGTGTGGAGTGTTTGGACAAAGCCTGGTTTAACTACACAGACTTCCTTCTAGCGACCATTGACAAAAAGAAGTTACTTAATGAAGAACTGCTTTTTGAGGCTTTCAGAAACTTCGAAGAAAACGGAAGAATCACAGCTGAGAGTTTGGGAGAAGCTATGGAACGCATTGGGAACCCCCTTCCTACAAGTGTGCTTAAGGAGATGATTTCTGAATTCGACACTAACCAGGACAGCCAAATTGACTTCCAGGAATTCAAAAGAATGATTGCAGACTGCCAAAGCCTTGTGAACTCTCCTATGAACCCTGTTCAGTACACCAACTTCACAAGTTACTTAGAACTTTGTAAATAATAAAAATGCATCAGCCGGGATTCGAACCCGGGTCGCAACGATGGCAACGTCGCATTCTACCCCTAAACTACTGATGCTCTTAGAGACTCCTAGACAAACTTAATTAAATACCTTAACTTGGGTACAGGACTTCAAGGCGTTCGTTGGCTTTGGGAATGTTTTTGGGGATTTCTTTAACTGTGTCAAGTAGTTCTTTGTTTTCTCTGTCCAAAGCTACGTAAAACCCCCTCACTCTGTAGTACTCCTTAACTACTCCTAAGTAAGTAACCAAAAACAACCCAAATGGAAGAAGGGGCATCAACTTCAAGTAAGTCTTCCAGGTAACATTGACTCCGTGCTTCTGTTTTTCTTCATAAAAAATTTTAGAGTCAACCTTGCCGGAGCCTTCTTCACCTTCTCCTGGCACAAGTCTGCCTACAGCTGTGAGTTGGGCCCTTTTTCCAAACAAGATGATGTCTTTGTCTGGGGGCAAGTTGTAGGGGTCGATGTCTTCAAGGAGCATTTGGTTTTTGGAGTAAACTTTGATTTCCCCCAAGTCAGTTTTCACAAAGCTGGAGTCCAAGTCCAAGGCCTTTGCAGTGGAGATGTCAGTTTGCACGAACTTCAAGTCTTTGTCTTTGACAGAGATACTTCCTGAGTCCAAAACTCTTTGTGCTAAGGTGTTGTTTTTTGTATCTAAAGACACTGCTTTGTTGGTGAAGTACCCTGTTTCTGCCATTGACTGGAACTTTTTGGGAGAAACCCTCACTACCTTGTCTTTAGGTTTGATGACATCTGAAAACCTGCGCATTTTTACATTAGAAACTTAAATCTTGGGGAGATACTGGCCTTCTGCAGTAAGGACAAGCAGGACTCCTCCGGAGCCAGTTGTCAATGCACTCGGGGTGAAACTTGTGCTCACAAACTGGAAGAACTTTAACTTGTTCCCCAGAAACAGCGTTTTCTAAACAGATTCCACAAGTGATTTCTTCTGTGAGGGTTTTAGTGGGCAGTTTAGTAAGCAGGTGGTCAGGAAGTCCCTCTGCTTCTAAAGCCAAAGGAGGGTTCATAAACCCTTCACGCAAGAAAATCACCAAAATCAGCATGCACACTACAAAGCTAGTTACCAGCCAATAGAAGTAACTCACCACTACCTGGATCACTAATTCGTAAGCTGGTTCGGGGAGCTACCTATGAATTACGCATTCTTTAGACTCGTGAATTACTTTGTAGGCCCAAAAAGTTCCTAAAACAGTCCAGCCCAAGTTGAGGACCTGGAGTAAAGCAGGCAGTGTTACAAACACCCACTTGAGAGGAAACCTTTCTTCCGTAATTAAAGTAAACCCCAAAAGACTTATCAGAATAGAAGATACAAAGCCTATGTTCTGCACTGTGTACCAAAGAGAAATGGGGTAGGGACAGTCCTCCCACTCGCTTTCTTGTTTGTAGTAATCTATAATTGCCCTTATCAAGCTAAACCCCAATATTATTATCCAAACTGTTTTTTGTGAATTCATTTATTATGAGTTACTAAGCTCTGTTCTTCTCGGTTGCCGTGACTGGAAGCTCATAGCCTTCAGGCTTAGGACTCTTAGCTTCAGTCCAGTCTGGGTCGTCCACAAAGAGCTTTTCCTCAGAAAATACCTGAGCCTTGATAATGTAGGCAGAAACTGCTCCAAATACTACTGAAATACCAAAAGTAACTAAAACAGCCAACAACTGGTTAACTGCTTGTTCGTTAAAGGAATCTTCGATTCCAAAAGTTGCTTCTTCTAGGTCAGTGTTTTCCCGAGTAGCAATGACCAGCGAAGAAATGACTCCACTCAGCACTCCTGGAAACCCATGCAAGTAAAGCACTCCACAAGTGTCGTAGAGTTTGAATTTCTCCACAAAGTAAAGGTTGACTCTTTCAAAGCCAACAGTAGTAATGCACCCTGCAAGAATTCCTATTGCCAACGACACTCCCGGGTAGAGTATAAAGTTGCAACTGCTTCCCACCAAAACTCCTCCAGCTAGCGAAGCATTTAGGATGTTTTGCATTTTGAATTTGCCAGAGTTCAAAGCAGCCGAAGTAGCAAAAGTAGTCATAGTGCTGCCTGTAAGAGCCAAAATAGTGTTTAAAATGCCTAAGTAGCGTTCTTGTGGGTTTTGGATTCCAGCTGTGTTGGCAGAGGGCCAAAACATCCAAAGAAACATAGTTCCAATAGCAGTGTAAACCATTCCCTTATGGGAAGTTTGGTTGTGCGGGTGATTTTTGGTGTTGGGAGGAGAAACTATCCAGGCTGCTGCTACTCCAAAAAAGGCCCCAAAAGCATGGAAAACAAAACTCCCTCCGTAGTCAATGGCCTTTAGTTCCTGGACTACTATTACTTCGTTTAGAGTGTAAACTAAGGACTCCACCACAGTGAGCACGAGCATTTGCAAGGCATTGACTTTCCCCAAAAGAGCTCCGAAGGAGATGAGGATTCCTGCCACGCAGTACTGGGCCCCCACCAGCTTAGAAATGCTGATTTCCACGTAGGTCTCCCAGTCATCCTTAATTAGTGCAAACCAAAACCCGTAAAACACGATGTAGAGTTGGAGTCCAAAAGCTCCCACTAAGAAGTTTAAGGAAATGCTGTTCCAGTTGTGGTACTTGAGGAAAGACATGTTGAACGCAAAGCCCACAAAAATCATAACACTTATGTGTTGGAAAAGTGGGTAGAGGTCCAGTTGGTGGTTGGCTCTGTCCTCAAATTCTTGTTTGCCGTAAGTTTCAAGGTTGGCTGCGTCTTCGAAGCGGACAAACAAGCTGTAGAAAAGCACCAAAACAGCTTCTATGAAAACCACTGCCCAAATAAAAACTTTGGACCTCATATTTATACTGGACACTAAAACTGCCATTTACTTACTCGTGACTCCAGGACTCTTCAGTGTACCTTTTGCGAGTTCTTCCGATTTGGTACTCAAGGTCCTCAACTTTGGTTTCTGCTTTGTAGAGTTGGTGTTTGTACTTGGAGTTTTCTTCTCGGAGCTTCATGACTTCCATTTCCAAGTTAAGTACTTCGTCCCTTGTTTTCTGGAGTTGGAACTGGTCCTGGCTGGATAAAGAACTTGTGAACTTTTCTTGTGAAGCTGCGTTTAATTCTTTTTGGGTGGTGTACAAGTTTTCGCGTTCTTTAGACAGTAGGTTTTCGAGGTCTTGGCTTCTTTGTTTTTCGTACTCAAGTTGTGACTTAAGTGCTTGGAGTTCACTTTGCGTAGACCTGAGTTTGCTTTGTGCTATAAGGGCTTCGTTTTCGGCTTTGGCTATTTGGCGCTGAAGTTCTTCTTTGGAAGTTTCTAAGCCAACAGTTAAGTGGCGTACACTAGTCATGTCTCTGAGTGCGGCTTCTTTGCTTTCAACAGCTTCTTGGACTTTCTTTTCAGAAACTTCGAGTTGGTAGGTCAGGTGGGACACTTGTTTTTCAAGGGTGTTGATTTCTTGGTAGTAAGCACTGATGCCTTGTTCTTGTTGGGCTATGTAGTTCTGGGCGTTAACTAGTTCTTGTTCGCACTCTTGCAACTTAGAGTACAGGTCTTTGTGCTGGGAGTTAAGCACGTTCAGTGACCGGGAAAGGCGTTCGTTTTCTTCACAGGCTTTTCTGTAGGTGAGGGAGAGGTCTTCTTTTTCCCTTTCTACACTTCTGATCATTTGTTGAGTCATTCTTTCGTTACGGGTGACTTCGTCGTTCTTTTGTTTGAGTGAGTCTTTTTCTTGAGTTACTTTCATGAGTTGTTCGTTGACTAGTTGGTTTTCTTTTGTGATTGCGTAAACTTGTTCTTGGAGTTCGTGGTTTTCTCTGGCTTGTTGTGAGTTGCCTCCTTTGGTTTCTTCAAGTTCTCTTTCGAGGTACTCCAGCTTTTCAGTGAGTCTTTGGATTTGGCGTTCCTTTTCGTCGATCCTTTTGGAAGCAGTTGACTCTTTGGACTCTAGTTGCTGCAAAGAGTCTTTGAGTTTGGCATTTTCTTGGTGTTGTTTACTGAGTTCAGTTTCGATGCTTGAAAGTTCTTCAGTTTTTTGGTCAAGTAAACTTTGTACGTAGTCCCTTTCTTCGTCTAGGTTTTTAAGGGCTTCTTGGATTTGGAGGATTTCGTCGTCTTTGGCTGCAATTTGTTTCCTTAAAGAGTTAGTTTCAGAAAGAAGTTGGGTTCTTTGTTCTTCGTCTACGTTTTTCTTTCTGTTGACTCCTTGGAGTTTCTTAAGTAGGTCTTCCCTTACGCTTTCTAAGTTTTCAATCAGGCTTTTCAGCTGTGTGTTTTGTTCTTCCAAGCGGCCAGAGTGGGACTTTTCTGACTCCAGTTTGCTTTTGAGACTTTTAAGTTCGTCTTCAAGTCGGTACTTGCTGTGTTGTTCCTGACTTAGTTGTCTTTTCATCTCTTCGGCTTCCATTTCGGCTTGGAAAGCCCTTTCTTCTAGCTTGAGTTTTTCACTGTGGGTGTAAGTGCCTTGGTTTTGGAGGTTTTCTATGTTTTCTTGGAGTTTTTCTACTTGGAGTTCCAGGGCTTCTTTTTGGTCTGCTGCTCTTTGGAGTTGTTTTTGTGAGTTCTTTTGGGCGTCCTGGGCTTTGCGCACTTCTGACTTGAGTTGTTCGATTTCGCGAATGCAGGAGTGTTCGCGTTCTCTGGTTTCTTCAAGTTGTTTTTTGAGAGAAGAACTTTCTTGGCCTAAGTACTGGGTTTGTTTTTGGTTCTCACTTAAGTAGTACACTCTGGACTCGAGTTTTTCGATTTCTTGTAAAAGTTGTTGTTTATCTTCTTCAGCACTTTGGATGTCAGTTTTGAGTTGTTCAATTTGGTAGTCTTTGCTGCGAAGAGAGTCTTGCAAGTCATAGAGCTGTCTTTGGAACTGAGTTTCTTGAGAGTACACTTTGCCTGAGTTTTCTTTGAGTTTCTCGTTTTCTTGAGTTAAGCGGTCGCACTTGAGTTTAAGTGGCCGCAACTCAGCTAACTCTTGTTCAATTGAGGACTTGAGTTTTTCCTGCTTTCTGAGTTCTTCTAGTTTAGCTTTGAGTTCTTCCGAAACTTCAGAGTGGTTGCGTTGGACTTCTGAAATGCTGTACTGAGCAGAAGCTAACTGGGAGTTTAAGTCTCTGTTTCTTGCTTCGCTGTCCAAAAGTGCTTCTTTGTCTTTTTCGCGCAACTTGCCTAGATGGGCTATTTCTTCTTTTAAGTTTGCAACTTCTTTTTGGGAGCTTTCGTAGAGTACTTGGAGTTTTTGCTTGGCAGCTGAACTAGAGTCAACTTCAGTTTTAGCTTTGAAGGAGACTTCACGAAGGTTCTCGAGCTCTTCTTCAGCAGCTCGGCGGAACTTATTGGCTCTTTCAAGTTCGAAGTTGAGGTTGTCGATCTGGGACTGGAGAAGGTTGTTTTTGCTTTCTAAAGAAGAAATTTGGTGTCTGAGGCCGTAGGACTCTTCAGTAGTTGACAAATGGTCTTTGTTAGCGCGAGTATAGGACTCTTGGAGGTTTTCTAGTTCCCTTCTTAAGTTGTTGCTTTGGTTGTAGTACTGTTCTTTTTGGGAGTTTGCAGACTTAAGTTCGGACTCAAGGTTCTTAATTTGGGTTTGGAACTCGTTAATTTTTGTTTGGAGTTTTTCTCTTTCGTTGTCTAGTTTTTGGACTGCTTGTGAGTAAGCAGTTTTGTCTGAGTTGTAGGCAGCTTTGAGGGAGTCTGCTCTGCTAGCTTCTTCTTTGAGTTGTTTGTTTTCCAAGTGGAGACTCTGGAGTTGGTTTTTTAGGTTTTCGTTTTCCAGAGAAAATTTAGCTGTTTCTTCAAAATTGGGTTTTTCAAGTTTAGTTCCCAAAGCTTCTAACTCAGCAAGCTTTTTCTTTAAGTCTTGGTTCTGAGTCCGTATTTGGGCCAAACTTTCAGACATGTGCTTGTTTTCTTTGTCCATGTTCAAAAACTGCCTGATTTTGGAGTTGGCTTCTTCAAGTTCTTTTTCCATGCGCGTGTTCTCGGAGTAGAGGTAGTCTATCCTTTGGTTGAGTTGCTGGATGCTTTGGTCTTTAGTTTGGACTTCGTAACTAACTTTCACTTTTTGCGGATCCACAGACTCACCTATCAGGGCTGAGATTCTGGAAATCTCTTGTTCCCGGGTTTCTAACTTGCTTTGCAGGCGCTTGATCTCGTCGTCAGAGAGCTGTTTGAGTTTCGCGAGTTGTTCGTACTCTTCTTGGAACTTGCGAGCTCTTTCGTCAGCTGACCTGAGTTCCCGGGCCCATTCTTGATTGGGTTTTTGGAAACTGGAGGTTTGGCGGCCTTGGAGGGGAGCACTGACTTCGAATCCCTGAGTTCTGCCTTGGATGTTGGTTGAAGAACTTAGAGATCCCTCAGTGAGCCCTTTTTGGGCAGAAGGCAGGTAAGTTTTGGAAAGGGCACTGTCGAGTTTTTGTTTGAGGTGCAAGTTTTGGGACTCTAGTTTGTTGTAGTCACCTTTGAGTTTCTCTACTAAGAACTTCAAGTCTGTGTTTTCGCTTTCTAAGGTTTTGTAAGAATCGCGCCATTTGGAACTTGAAGAGTGGGTTTGGTCTTTGGTTTGCATAAGGTGGAGGTGCAAGTCGTTGTTTTCTTTTCTGAGCCGCACTATTTCGGCTTGGAGGGGTTCTAACTGGGACTTAGTTTCTTGGGCTTCTTTGGAAAGTCCCGCATTAGTTTTTTTCAACTGCTGGAAGCCTTCTACAGTCTTAAGCAAGTCGTTAAGCAGTCTTTCTACTAAGGGCGAAGACTCCAAACTCAAAGGTAAGCAATAGTGTAGAGAGTCAAGTCGCTTTTTTAGGCCTAAGTTACAATTACTTTGGTACTTTCGTTGCGCTGCAACATCCATTTTAAGTTTATGATCAAATACCAAACACTACTTAATTCCAGAATCTAAGTTCTTATTAAGCATTTACCCAAATGGTCGGGCAAAAGGTACTTGTTATACATGAGTTTAGAGCACCTTGGGCACTTCACTCTGGTAGACTTAAAGTGGACTTGCTGCATATGGAATTTAACTGCGTACTTATTTTTGAACCTTTTGGGACAAACTGTGCACTGAACTTCTTTTGGGGAGACGTCGTGGATTTTGCCTAAGTGCTGTCGGTAGCCTTTGTAGGACTTAAACTTTGTATAACAAGTTCCACAGCTATAACTGAAGCTCTCACTCCAACCCTCTATTCCAAAGCTTAGGTGTTCATTAAGTTCAGCTTGATCACGAAACATTAAACTGCAAAAGGGACACTGGGCTGAGCTAGACTCCGAAATCAAAGGCTGTCTAACTTTAGGCAATTTTTCTTTTTTTAGGAGCAAACCAGAACCTCCTTGGTGCATTATTTTTTATAAGTCATAGTTCTCAGTTAGTAACTATTATACTTAGTTATTCTCAATACTTAGTTTAATCTCCCTCCATTAGGAAAGGTAATCAGAACACCTGTAAGGTTATCTAAACTTTCCTTCAGTGCAGCTCTAGCTACAACTCTTTTGACTGCGAGTCCAGTTGTATCGTGCAAGTTTTGAGTTTTGTGCTCCCAAAAGGTGTTCCAAACTTCACTGCACACTTCTTCGTTGCTCAATGAGTCAAAAACTCCATCGCATCCTAAAAAGAGGAAGTCAGTTTTCTTTGATATTTTGAAACTGAAGACTTCAGGTTCAGGACTTAAGAGGTTAGGGATTCCTCCTAGTTTTCTTTGTTTTATAGCAATGTCTCCAATAGCACGACTAACTGCTATTCTCCCGGGAACTATCCTCACCGGACCAACTATTCCGTTTCGAGAAGCTTGAATGAGTTTGCCTCCCGCTTGAATTATTCTTTGACTTTCAGACTTCAAAGAAGGTTTGTGGTCAGTTGTTATTTGAGTTACAGTCCTACCGGAGTTACTGGATAGCACTGCTCTTGAGTCTCCTAGATTAGCTATAAACACTTCTTTACCGATGATTACTGCCAGTATTGCACAACTGCCTGATCTGTCTCCTGTTTTTCTGCAGGACTTAACAAATTTCTTTTCAACCTTTTCAAAGGCAAGATGAATGGCTTCAGTTGGGTCTTCAGGAAATCTCTTGTTTTCCAGTATGTACTTGTTGAGTTTTTCTTTAAGGAATTCTGAACACCCTGACCCTCCATGGCCGTCAAATATGCTGAATATGCTGACTTTAAGTTGTTTTGAGTCAAGGGTTTTCTTCTTAAGAGTCACTGTAACTTTGTCTTCATTTGAAGTCTTTGACATACCCATACTGGTGAAGACCCCAAAACTCCCGATCTTACCAATTCTCTTTTTTGAGATTATTTTGGAGCCTTCGTTTAGGATCCTAGTCAGTTTTGACTCTTCTGGGCTTTCTTGGACTAATGATTTTGACTTAGACCTCGAAATGTTAAGGGAATCCACCAAGTCACTTGAGCCAAAAGCTAACATCTTGTAGCTCAATTTACGGACCCTATTAGGCTTGCCATCACCCTTCATATTATTATTAACTCAAAAATGATTTAAAGTTGTAGTGGTACTTAGTATCTCCCTGAGATATTTGCTCCAGCAAGTGCTCTCTTAAGCTTTTCAAAGCTTTGCGTACGTCTTCGACTTCGCACTTAGCAATTTCAGTAAGCACAAAACAAATGTCCAAAAGGGCTTTGTCTTCCTGGTCTCCGTACCAACTCCTGATTAGTATTCCATTTTCATTTTGGAGTTCGAAGTTCTCAGCTACGTTGTCAACTATGATCATCTTCTTGAGATCCCTGCCTAGAAGGGACAAGTCCTTAACAAAAACATTGCCAGCAGGCACCGTGTGTTGTCTATAAAGTCTGGCTGAGAAGACTTTGTCCTTATCTAGAACGTTGAGGACCCAGTCAGCGTACTCCTGGACTCCAGCTGTGAATATCACCACTTCGTAGAACTCTGAAACTTGATTGAGGAACTCTTGTGTATGGGGTCTTATGGCGTAGTAGGGTTCTTCTGTGTCTACGTAGTGCACTAGTGTTTCGTCTAAGTCCAGCACTAGAGTGTAGGGCTTCAAAGGTTCAAACTTAAGCAAAGGGCCCTGGGGAATGTTTTTGTTTTGACTTGGAATAGCACTTGAGTCTATTCCAAAGGCCTTTTCTATGAAGGCTCTAGACTTTTTAATAGATGCTTTTTCAGCAATCTCAAGAATCCTAGTAACACTGATCATCAGGTTTTTGTTGCTTTTTTGCTGTACAATAGTGCTACACAGGGACTTCAAACCGTTCTTAACACTGATGTTGCAGTTCTTGAGCACAGTGACTTTTTCCTGGTTTTTCTGGACAAGTTTTGCCTTGACTATGTTTTTTAACTTAAGAATCCACTCGTTGGAAACGTCTTCTGAAATGCGTTTAAGAATGAGTTTAACTACAACAAGGAAGCCCTGGTGCAGGTTAAAAACTATTTCTTTTATGGTGCTGATTTTGTTTTGGGTAGAACCACTGCCCACCATGTGGTGGATTAAGGCCACAGCTAAACTGCCAAGTACCATCCACATCTTTAAGTTCTTTTTGGCTTTAGGGTCTCTGTAGAGCTGTTCTATTTGGTTAAGGGTGTTTTCGTCAGTAATATCCCAAAAGTCTTCACAGACGGACAGAGACTGGATGCTTAGGTCTTCAAGCAAAAAAGCTAGGTCTTTTTCAATCACCACCATGTCTTCTAAGTTGACCATGAACCTGACGGGCTTGTAGTTGTCAAAAGTCATTTTGGGCTTAGCCTGCACAGGAGGCCGGGGCCTCAAAGGAGACTGGGCACTGGAACTACTGCTGCGCAGTATGGGTTTTTTAGATCTTCTATATCTTCTGTTTAAGGACATAAGTTACTTTTAAATTTACAAAAGAATTATTCCAATCAAGTTACTTAGAAAACCTTTCCTTTCTAGCCTCACGCTTAGAACGTTCTTCTTCAGGGTTGTAGAGGCCGAAGCGCCGTGCTCTTTCAAGTTTCTTCTGTTTTTGTTCGTCTTCTTTGTTGAAGCGCTCTTTTCTCTGTTTACGTTTTTGCGCTTCGAGTTCTTGGGACACTATTCCGAAACGCTGTGCACGCTGGATCTTTTTCTCAGCAGTGGCGAGTTCGTGGTTGCCAAAGCGTTCTTGACGTTTGCGCTTCTGTTCCTGGAGATCCTTCATATTATTAATTAGGTTTGTGCTTGTAGTAGTAGTAGATGAGGCCCCCGCCTAACAAACTCATCACTACTGACAAGGTGTACCCAGTCAGCTGGAAAAAAGGCCACCTTTCTTGGCGCTGGCTCTCTTGCTTTTGTAAGTTAATTCTTCTTCCTTCTCTGTCCAGCACGTACTGGTTGTAAGCCACTTGGTCTTTAGGGGCGCTTAGGTCCGATAGTCTCATCGAGTTCTTTGAAAACACTGCCTTGGGCAGTTGGGTGTCCTGGGCCAACAGAACGTGGCTCAACACAAGCACAGTAAACAATATTAGTTTCATAATTATGTATAAATCAGAACCTGGTGTGTGCGATCAGAGATCAGGCACCTTCTTTCATCACTTACATCAGGACTCAGACAGAGTGTATTCTCACGGATCAAATAAGATCAAGTATGGAACAACTTACTTAAATGCACTTGGGTATATTTTTATCTGTTAAAAATGTTTGACAAAAACGATTCTGAAAACGAAGCCAACAACTCCGGCAAAGTCATTATCAACCTCGAAAGAGGTCCAGTCAGGAAGCCATTTGCTGTTCCCAAAAAGACTAAGTCCACTTCTCCTCAGAAAAAAACCCACAACTCCATTCTTGAACGGTCTCTTTTCGAACCTTATTCTAAGGCTGAAAACTTCATTCACCACTTATACTCCAAATGCCGTCTTGAACAGGAAAAGTCAGGTATTTTTGACGCAGCTAGGTTTGACCACTGGAGTTTCAAACAACAGTCAGTTCTTGAGTCGTCTAAGTTCCAGGCTTCCTACTTGCCGGACGAAAAGCTAACTGATGAACTCCAGAAAAAGCAGAACCTTTTCGAAGCTTACATCAAAATACCCTATGAAAAAAAGCCACACACCAAGGTTAAAAGACCTAAGTCCACGACTAGTCCTCGCAAAACAAACAATGGCCACGCATTAGGAGTTGAGTGCCACAAAATTCTATTTGAACTTAAAAAACACCCTAAAAGCAAAGCTTGTTTTAGGTGCAAAAAACTCTACTGCGAGTGCCCCGAAAACCTCCAAGACGAGTTCCTCCACGAAATCATAGAAAAAAAGAAACAAAAAGACAAAGTCTACGCCAAAATCAAAAAAGAACTCCAAGAACTCTCCCGGCAAGACCGCCCCAATCCTAGAGTGTCTGAGCCTCCTAAAAGTTTCTTTTTGTCTGAGTGCAGAATTGACTCTTATGAGGACCGAAGGGACAAAAAGCTTCCAACTATCTCTAACTCTCGCTTAAACACCAGGTACAACTCCCCTGAAAGCCACAAAAAAAACAACTCGATTTCTGAAAAATCCACTCTGAACTCAAGTTTCACGATTTCCCCAGCTAACTTTTCTATCCGCCAAAACAAAACAGGGTCTCCTATTCCGAGGATGAGGAACGAAACTTGGCTGAGTAACTTTAGTTAATGTGGTAAACTAATTAAAGTTATATGTCAGAGTAGTCGATTACCTTCCGTGAAGACTTTTGGAACTTAGAAGGGTCGTCTAAGTCTTCGTAAGGCAAGTCGGAACTCTTCTTTTGGCGAGGAGGAGGTCTCCGGGCACCTCTGAATCCTTCGCCTGCGTACTGGATTTGGTTCATTAGTTTGTCGGGGTCGTTTAAGTAGTTCTCAAGCATGATTTCTTTAAGCCGTTCGTCAACTACTTTTTCGATTTCTTCAGGGTGTTTGTTGTGGAGGTGTTTTTTCATGAACTCAATTCCTCTGAAGAGCTTTTTGCACTTTGCACACCTTACCTTCATTTCTTCTTCTTCAATAGCGTTTTTGTTTTCGAAGTCAAGTAACTTCTCTGCTAGTTTGGCGTCGCTCTAAGTAACACTTACGTCTTTGTCGTACTTCTGCAAAGTGACTTTTTTGTTCAGCCGAGTTTCAACTTGTTCGTCGAACTCTGGACTTCGCAAGGCTGAGGGGTCGTAGCGGCTGCGGATGTGAGCAGGTCCGCACTTAGCTGCCAGCATGCGTTCATCATCGTACTCTTCTAAGCAGTAGTAGCAGAAAGCGTGGACTTTCCTTAAGTACAGCAGTTGCAAGTCCAGTTGGTTTTCTTTTTCTTCTTCACTCATTGAAGCAAACTTCTCTTGAGAAACTAACAAAGGGTTTTCTTGGATTCCTTTTTCTCGGTCCAAACAAGAGATCAGTCGGGCTGACTGCTTCCAGTCAGCTTCAAGGGACTCTAAAGGCTGGGGTGGCTGGATGTGTACTTCTTTCCGGGAAGAACTTTGGCTTCTCACAGGCGAAAGTTTAAAGTCCCCCACTACTGTTTTGTTAGTGAGTAACTCTAAACTTTCGTTGCAACGCTGTTCACTGTCGTACAAAACCCAAGCAAACCTAGAAAAGCCCTGTGACTTCAAAGGTTCAGACATCGAAAGTGACACAAACCCCGGAGAAGTCTTGACTACTGAAAGCAAGTCCCAGCGAGAAATGTTCACTGGGATTGTTTTTAAAAAAAGAGTCATTGAGTTTGGGTCAAATCCGTAGTAAGGAGGACCTGAAATCTTGTCAACAGTAGTCCCGTTGTCTCTAAGTTTAAGTCCTTCGAAAGCACTGCTCCTAGCACCTTCTATAAAAGTGCGATGTGAAACTTTAGCGTTCATGTGCCTTTCTTCTTGCCACTTTTGACTGACTACTGGGTCATACTTCTCTATGAACCAGTGCTCGTCTTTGTGCTCGCCAAAAAAAGTTTCGAGTTGCTTCCTTTCATAGTCCTTTTTGTACTCTTCGTAGTGGTGCTGGGCTTCAAAGGGAGGAATGGGGTCGTGCTGCAGCTCCATGAACTGTTTGAATGTAAGCAGTCCCCCCGCCATGCTAGGTTTGCACACCCGGTACCGCCCTTCTTTGCGTCTGGGAAGGTTGCGGGGCTTTCGCTTGAACCTGTCAGCAGAACGCGACCTGGACCTTGAGTGTTCTTCAGCTTTAGGCGGGGAACCCAAGTGGGCTCCTGTAGGCTCTGATGGCCAATCCATCTATGTTGGTTCATACCTTTTTATTAGTTTATGGTATATGAGTTACAAGCTAGAGTTGGTAGTGGCTGACTTGCCTATGACAGCAGCGGTTTGCGGATACTTTTTCTGCATGAAAGCAAAAGCTCTGTGCCTGATTTGATTCACAGGGAGAGGCTTGTTCAGGTCTTGGGTGTCTTCTTCAGCAAAGTCTTCGGCGTTCTTGAGTTCCTCAGAGATGTCCCAAAGCTTCCTGTTGAAGTGCTTTTCTGAAAGCAAGTCAAGGGGTAGTGCTGACTGGAACTTCTTACTGGAGAGTTTGAACTTAGTGAGATACTCCTCGACTTCGCCCAGAATGAGGGAAGTGTTTTCTTCAGTGAGGTCTTCTATGTCAGTTAATTCTATTTCAGAAGGAAAGTCCACTCGGATTCGGATGTTTCTGCAGGTTTCAACTATGCCTTTTATAAGTGGAACTAGGTTTTTGAGTTCCTGGTTGATTTTCTGGGCCTTGTTGTCTTTTTTGTTGATTTTGAATTTGTAGTTGTCTAGTTTTTCTTGCAACTCAGTGCTTCTTTGGCGGATTTTTTCGTGGCCGCTTTCTTTGGAGGTTTCGTAAATTTCAATAGTGGACAGCAAGCTTTTGTTGGACTCTTCTAAAGAGTCGATTTCTGAGTTGAGTCCGTTTATGTAGGAGTAGAGTTCGTATTGTTGGTCCTGGGACTTAATGAAGGCAGTGACTATGTCATCTTTGTTGTTGATGCCAGTGGCAGCTTCGATTTGCTTGAACCCGCCTTCTAGGAGTTTGACGTTTTTCAAGTAAGAGTCTAAGTCACTTTTTTTTTCGCCTAGTTTTTGGCGCCAGTAGCTAAGTAAGTTTTTGAGCAAGCGAGTGATCTCAATGGTCCCTGTGGGTTGGGCAAGGGCTTCGATGAAGCTTTCTTGGAAGTCTTTGAAAGCTTTGGACCTGCTTTGTTTTTCTTCTTTGAGTTTGGAGTTGAGCATGTTGACTTTAGCACTCATTCTGCTTTTTTGGTGGGCACTTTTGCTTCGGAGAGTGTGGATTTTTTCCCGGCGTTTTTGGTCGTAAGTTAAGTCGTCACAGAGTTCGGAGTTTCTTTCTTCAGCTAAGCGTTTGTAGTGGTTGACTTCTTCTTGGAGACTAGAAACTTTGCGTTGTGAAGAGAGTTTTTCTTTGCGGTAAGTGTCAATTCTTTCTCTGGTAGCCTTGTTTTCAGCTCTGGCTTGGTTGAGGTGGGCAACTTGGAGTTCGAGTTGCTTGGTTAAGTTGGTGACTTGGTAGCGGAGTTTGGATTCAGGGGTGGCAAATGACTGGTCAGCCCTTTCTTTTTGTTCTTTGATTTCGTTTTCAGATATTTTAATTTGCTCTTCAAGGAAGTTGGTTTGGCGTTTTTCTTGTTCGAGTTTTTGAATAATTTGTTCCATGTCACGTTGGAGTCTAGAGGACTCAGGTTCCCAGGTAGACATTTGAGAGCGGTTTCCTGCTGCACTCTTAGATTGACGCGAAAACATATTAAAATGGATTTAAATCTTATATTCTTAGTGCTTAACTCAGTAACTAATAAATATGAGCGGCCCTTACGTAGGAAGACTTGACGAAGCAGGAAACATCACTCCACAAATTTTAAATGAAGAAGCAGAAGAAAGCCGGGGAGAAATGGCCAGACTTTCGTCCTTCGTAGGAGCAATTGCTGTGGCAGACTTAGTCAAAACCACCTTGGGCCCCAAAGGCATGGACAAGATCCTCAAACCTATGGACTTTTCCGACCACAACATCCGAGTCACCAACGACGGCGCCACCATCCTGAATTCTGTTTACGTGGACAACGCCGCTGCCCAGATCCTTATTGACATTTCCAAAACCCAGGATTCCGAAGTAGGCGACGGCACCACCACTGTAGCAGTGCTTGCTGGAGAACTGCTCCGAGAAGCTGAAAGACTCACACACGCACGTGTACATCCCCAAGTGATCATTGCAGGCTGGCGCCAGGCACTTGCTGAAGCCCGCAAGGTCTTGTTGGAGTTAGGTGTAGAAAGGACTGACGAGGACTTCCGCAACGACTTGAAAAGCATTGCAGGGACTACTCTGAGTTCTAAGTTGTTGGTCCAAGAAAAGGAGTTGTTTGTGAACTTAGCTGTGGACGCTGTTCTCAAACTGGGAGGAAGTGACGACCTGAAACTCATCCAAATCATTAAGAAACCTGGTGGGAACTTAAGGGACTCTTTCCTGGCTGAAGGATTCATTTTGGAAAAAACCATTGCTACAGGCTCCCCGCACTCCAAAGTCTCGCCTAAAATCATGGTTGCAAACACTCCAATGGACTACGACAAAATTAAAATCTTCGGGTCCAAAGTCAAAGCTGACTCCATCGAAAAAGTAGCTGAAATCGAAGCAGCTGAGCGCGAAAAAATGAGGAGGAAAGTAGAAAAAATCCTTGCACACAAACCCCAAGTTTTCATTAACAGACAACTCATATACGACTACCCCAAAAGTTTGATGGTCGACGACGGAGTCATGGTGATAGAACATGCTGACTTCGAAGGCGTTGAAAGACTTTCAGCAGTGTTGGGAGCAGACATCTTGTCTACTTTCGACTCCCCCGAAACAGCCACACTAGGAACTTGCGAACTAGTTGACGAGATCATGCTCGGAGAAGACAAAGTTATTAGGTTTTCAGGCTGTCAAGAAGGAAGAGCCAGCACCATTGTGCTGAGAGGAGCCAGTTCTCACTTGCTGGACGAGGCTGAAAGGAGTCTGCATGACGCCCTTTGTGTGTTAGTACAAACCATCAAGAACAAAAAGGTTATTTACGGAGGAGGCAACTCTGAAGTCAGGATGGCTGAGGCCACTGACTCACTTGCCAAAACCATCCCTGGAAAAACAGCTTTGGCCGTAGAGTCTTTTGGAAGGGCCCTTAGGAACTTGCCCACTATTATTTCAGACAACGGAGGGTACGACAGTGCCGAGTTAATTACTCAACTAAGAGCTTCAATTGCTGGAGGAAACACTTCTGCAGGCATAGACATGGCCAAAGGCGAGGTTGGAGACATGGAACAGCTTGGAGTCAAGGAGTGCTTAAGAGTCAAAGAAGCTGCTCTTCTGGCTGCTGCTGAAGCGGCTGAAATGATCCTAAGAGTGGATGACATTGTGAAGTGCGCTCCAAGGAAAAGAGAAGGTTACTAATTACTAACTTAAGGTCTGCTTAGTTACTTTTTGAAGATTGAGATGAAGTCTTCTAAACTGATCTTAGAGTCACGGTCTGAGTCGTAAGCTTTGATCATGAGTGCAGCTTGCTTGTCAGTTAGAGGGTAGCCTAGTTCGGCAGCGTACGTTTTAAGGTCCTCCACAGAGATTTGTTGGTCCTCATCCTTGTCAAAGAGTGCAAAAACATCTGCCAGGTTGTTTTCTTCGTCGAACCTAACGAAGTCAGGCTCCATGAGGTCTTTGACGTCTTCAGTGCGGATTCTTCCTTCAGAGTCAGCTTCGAGGTAACTGAGTAGTTCTAGGATTCCTTGCTTTTCTTCAAGATAGCCATTTGCGATCAGTAAAGTTTCTACTTCGCTGGTTTTAAAAAATCCCCTGTTTTTGGGGTCGAATATTTCTTGAAATAACTTGGAGTAGTGTTCTTGTTCTGTCATTTTTATACGTTTTATTAAAGTATTATTCCTACAAGCATTAACTATGCCAGATATGCCAGAATTTACAATATGGAATTAAAGTTTTTTTAGACTGAATATTCCAGCCTTCCAGGCTATCCCTGCAGAAGTACTCCCGCTTCGCTTATTCCTGTGAGTTGCTAGCTTAGACTAGCATAGTTGACCTAAAATAAAACTTAGGAACTTTTGCTTATAAATGGCGGAAGATTTCAAAATAAGTATATTCCCTGAACACTGCTACAACAACTTGTACACAGACTTATCCATCTACAACCTTCCAGATGACTTCAGTCCTTTGCTCAGCACCCAAAATTCCATGACTTCTTCCGAAGGAAACTCTTCTTCTATGCCGGAGAAGCAAGCCTTCGAAACCCTTACTCAGACAGGTTCAGTGCCTTCTCACAGAGGAAGGCGACGCGACCCTGAGACGCATTTGTTCAGGTCTTTTTTGAAGCAGGGCCGGGAAGTAAGGGGTCGGCACTTCAAGGAGTCCTTGGTGAAGAATGTGTTCCGAGGACTCAGAGCAGTGATGAAGCAGGTGCTCCAGGGGAAAACTGTGCGGACCAGGTTCAGGGTTTTGGAAGGAATGTGCCAGCACTTTCCAGAAAGTTTGCAAAGAGTGGTGGACTCAGATGTGTGGCCGCGCACAGAACGCCCTAGGGAGGTTCCTAAGTTTTCTTGCTTCAACAGTGAGTGCGTAAGAGCTTTACTGGATAACTGCGAAATCAGGAGTTTCTATTTGGCCTTTATCGACGAACTTTTTGTCGATTACAACATCAGCTTCCTGATTAGGTCGTTTAAGTTTAGGTGTTGCAGCGACAACTCTCACAGTTATTCTTGTATAATGAAGTGGAAGGCCTTGAAGTATTATCTCACAGTAGTTATTTTCCAACGTTTTGGTATTTCGAATTTACAGTACCCTCAAGATCACAAAAACTATATATAATAATGTAAATTGTACAGACTTATTATCTATAAAATACTTCACATTTACCACAAAGATAAATTATTTGGAAAGCAATTTATCTATAAAAATGGAATCCTTGAATAGCGATAAAATGTATGAATTGCTAGTTGCAGGCATAAAGGACATGGGGTTCACCAAGTACAAAGAATCACCAGGAAAAGACAACTCAATCTTGTTTGCAATCTACGACGAAGGAGAAACTTGCGAAGGGATTTGGGGAACTTTTCCAATAATTGCTTCTGCAAAAGAGAACTGCTTGGAGTTCAAACTCTTATTTTCGGTTAGAGAAGTAGCCAGGTCTTTTTCTGGAGAGCAGTTTCAAAAAGCAAGTCACTATATGAATGCTTGCAATAAAGAGCTGAAACTAGGCTTGTTTTCTTGGAACGAAAAGAACCAAGTAGAGTATTTAGTTAGGTACTACTCAGTCGGACTCAACTCAGTAGAAGTCCGGAACCTTCCCAAGCACATTGTTGGTGACTCAGTCAACTCTTACAAAAGGTTTTCTTACGGGTTCAACAAAATTCTTGAAGGCAGTCAGCTTTCTGTTGAAGAACTACTGGACCTCAGCAAACAAAGAATGCCTTTTTCCGAAGGCGAACCTTTTCTACTGCTGAATTCTTCTCAAAAGCTGCGGGAACTTGCCAGGGAACTCAGGAAGCCTTGGCGCATTACTTACAATACTGAACAAGAGTTCCGAGAAGAGCTGGAGTTTTTGGACAGAATCTTTAAGTCAAGGTCCAAAGACTGCTGGGAATCTGAGTCAGTTGAAGTAGACCGAGAAACAAACTCAATAACTTTCCAGGTGTTTGAGCATCACAAAAGTAATGAAATCTACCTAGCTGAAAATATTCATTTAGTAGTCACGAAGCTCAGAAGTATCCAGTTGGAACTTAAGAAGTTCAATATTTGGTTCACAAGGGTTCCGTCAACTTTTGTTTTGTTTGACGAAATAAGGATTTCTGAAAAGGCCCCATTGCAAAGTTACTTGAAACTGGACTTTGAAAACAACTTTGAGGAGGAATTTGAGGAACTTTTGACAGGACTTATTTTAGACTGCTTAGATAATGCCCAGACGTTTGAAGAGATTGATACTATAAAAGAAGGAGTCAGAGTTAATACTAAGAATAACAACTTTTCAGAGTTAGAAGGTTCTTACCTTGGAGAACAAGTAAGGCTAGTTCCTTATAACCACCACCAGTACCGCGAAAGACTGCCACTTACGCATCCTTCGTTCATTAAGACTTACGGAGTCTTTGCTTACAAACGAAAGTACTACACTGTGCTCCAAGGAAGCAGAAATCAAAGGCTCAAAGAAGACCCAAAAAACAGTAACCTTTCGCTTATCCAGGAAGTTGCTAGGGCAGTTGAGTACGCCCACTTTAAAAACAAAATTCTTTCTTGCATTAGTGACCAAAACGTGTTTGTGATTGGAGGCAAAGCCAAGCTAGACCTAGACTGCTACGGAGACTACTGGAAGCCGCCTGAACCTGAACCAAGCAAATCAGGCGACATGTATTCTTTAGGATTATTTCTCCATTATTTACTGACAAAAAGGAAAGGAACTCAGGAAGGACAACTTGAAGAAGTTAAGTCCCACCCACACAAACACCAACTAGAGCAATTCTACCAAAGGGAGTACCCAGAGTTCACAGAGATCATTAGGGAGTGCTGCTTCAGTAACACATTTGCCAGACTAAACGCTGAGGAGTTTTTAGAGGAAATCAATGAAGCCCTGGCAACTAATAACTAAGCTTAAAATGCAAAGTACTTATATAAAATGTCTTATAATTAACAGGTCGATGAGCACTCACAAACTCCAAGACGAAGAAAACCTCAACGGAGAAGCTAACCCAGAAGAGAAAACCTCTAATGAAATTTACACGTACACGGCTCCTTGGAACGTGTATGCTTTTAATTTCTCGAACCACCCCAATCAAAACTTCCGACTTGCAATGGGGTCCTTTCTAGAGCACCCTGACAACTACTTACGAATCATACAACTCCACCCAGAACAAAACAAATTTGAACTCATTGGGGAGGCAAATCACACTTACGCCCCTACCAAAATAATGTGGGTTCCGGACTTCCAGGGAACCACTGAGGACTTGTTTGCCACCACTAGTGACTGCTTGCGAATTTGGAAGTGCAATGGCGGCATTAAGAACGTAGCTAATTTGGTTAACACCCGCAACACTCAGTACTCAGGACCCCTTACAAGTTTCGACTGGAACCCCAACAACTTAAGCATGGTAGGCACAGCTAGCATAGACAACACCTGCACTATTTGGGACATTGAAAGTGAAACCATGCTTAAGCAAATCCTCACCCACACCAAAGAGGTGAACGACATTGCTTTCGGCCACGATTCAAGTGTCTTCACAAGTGTTTCTGCGGACGGCTCTGTGAGGATGTTTGACTTAAGGGACCTCAATCAGTGCACCATCATGTACGAAAACAGAGATTGCACCCCCATTATGCGGGTCTCCTGGAACAAAATTGACCCTCACTTCTTAGCAGTGATTTCTATGGAGTCGCCCCTGGTCACTATTTTGGACACCCGCCACCCTGGAGTTCCTATAGTGCAACTCAGTGGGCACTCCCAGTATGCCAATTCCATTGCGTGGGCACCGAACTCCAACTGTTACATTTGCACAGCAGGAGACGACTGCCAGGCGTTAATATGGGACTTGAAACAAAGCACAGGACAAGTAAACGCACCTATGATGATGTACAAAGCAGAGGCAGAAATCATCATGCTAAACTGGTCTGCTGTGCAGCAAGATTGGGTTGCCATTACTTACGACAAATCTTTGCAACTACTGAAACTTTAAGTAATAGTTTAGTGTTAATTACCCTAAAGCTTACCATTTGAGTATTCAGTGTCTTCAGACTTCTCGGAGTCTCTGGTTTCGTATTCGACTCTCTTTGAAGTAGGTTTGCAAAAGTTCTTCACTACGAACTTAAAGGTTTCTCCGGGGAAACGCTAAGTAAAACTTACTGAACAGTTCCAAGCAATAGCCCAAAAGGTCACGCAGAACAACAACCACCCCATGCAAAAGATCATTCCGTTGGTTCTTCCGATGGTGCCAAACAAAGCTCCAATTACAAAGGGAGAAGGGAAGTCCCCTGTTAAATGCATCACGAATATTGCAATAGCGTTGGCTTGCCCTCTGTTTTCTTCAGTCACACAGTTCATCAAAGCTATTCCAACTGGACCTGTGCCCCTAAGTAACACTTACATGAATATTGAGAACTCAGACAAGCCTATAAGTATTATAAAAGGAACTTTCGTTGAAATGATTGCTCCTGCTAGGCCCAAAAGACTCCCTATAAAAGTAACTATGATTAGGAGCAAGCATTCTTTTTCAGTTTTGGTAGTTTCTAGTTCCCTTTTGGTAATAATGCCTTGGTCAAACTGAGTTTGGTAGGGCTTAACTATTTTATCAGCAACAGTAGCTCCTATTAAGGTAGCAACTACTCCAGAAAATATAGTAATAGCCCCCATTATTACTGTAGAAGAGGCGTTGCTGAACCCATACTGTTCGTGAATAAAGTCAGGTCCCCAAAAGGCCAACCCTCCAATTGTAAAGGTATAAGCTCCGTAGCCTAAACTTAAAAAGACAAAAGTAGGGTTCTTGAGCAGTGTCACTATTTGTTCCGAAAGACTCACGTACTGCTTTTCTCCCTCTATAAGTTGTTCTTCGGAGTTTTCTTTAGTTTTGACTAAAGAAGGGTCTTTGTACATAATCCACGCAATCACAATCAAAGGAGCCATTACTATAGCTTCAAAGACAAAAGCCCATCTCCAGTCCCCCATGGCTGAAGTAACTGCGTCTCCGTAGACAAACCCAATGGCGTAACCTACAGGCACACAAGCATAAAACATCGAAAGCCAAGTGGTTGACTTCCCTGGAGGAGAAGAGTCAAGAATCACAGGAGGCGCAAGTGACACAAAAGAAGCCTCTCCTACACCAGTAAAAGCCCTTGCCACAGTTAGTGAGTAGTACTCACCAGTAGTCCCCGCTACAATTACTGCACCTGACCAAATCATCAGGCCTATGGCCATCAAAGAAATAGGATGGACTTTCTGTGCACTGTTGGCGAAAATAGGACTTGCTACCATGTATCCAAGCATAAATATAGACCCGAGGACTCCAGCTTCCAAGTCATTCAGATTCAGTCCGCCGTCCTTCGATTCTTTGAGTATCGAAAGAATTCCAGAAACTACTCCCCTGTCCACGTAAATGATCATGTTAACTGTAATCAAGTACGCCAGGTTTAACTTAGGGCCTAACTTCAAAAAGCCTTTAGAAAGGTAAACCATTTTTTCAACAATGATGTAACCTTTGCTAGGGGGTATATTTAATTTATGGCAGACTTGAATGACTGGATCTGCAGACTGTGTGGACTTTTGAACTTGTGCTTCAGGTCAAGCTGTGCAAGGTGCAGGTCAAACAAACCGCTAGAAGAAATATTCAATTCTGCACTTTTTATGTTTTTGTCCTACATAGAGTACTCAGGGCCTCCTTGCAAAGAACTGCCCTCAGTGGAGCCTTGGTTTAAGTTTGAACTCCTCAAAGCTCCCACAAAACTCCACCCTTTGTCTAATTGGTAATTAAACATTATGATGTACTTTATATTAATGGGTAACCATTGTTGTAAAGAAAGGGACACCAGCACTCGGTTTAACAAGCCAACCAGGAACAAAGGACTTCTAGTGCACTCTTTGAAAAAAGAAGCTTTGTTGGTTAGGTACTCTTCAAGCTTAGAAACTATTTCGGAGAGGTACAGCAACTCTGATGAGTCTTTCCAAGACGCCTTGAGTTTGAAAACAAGGAAGTACATTACTCAGCAGTACGTTTACGACAACTTAGTGTCTGAAGAGGACTTAGGAACTATGCTGAGGCAAAAGGCTTGGCCTTACCCAATTACTAGAAGAAGTCTGTTCTGTGCTACTTTATACTTCTGGTGTGAGAGTCTCAAGCAAGGGGTAATTATGGAACCTAAAATATTCAACTCAGTAGTAAACAGTATCCAAGGGACTAAAGAAGAAACCTTTTGGGGACTCCACACCTTAGACCAGCTTTTGGAAATACCTGAACTCAAAGTTGAAATAAAACAAAAAATTACTTTTAATACTGTTTTTAGGATTTTTAAAAACAATGAACCTTTTATGAAGAGACTGATAGGTGATATTATGTTAAAGCTTTTTAAGGATGACCCTTTTTTAAACGAAAAACTCCAAAGGAAGTGCAGTAAAGAACACTTAGCTGAGATCTTAGAAATCTCAGAAGACTTTAGTGAGTCTGCTAAGAACTATATAAGCCAACTCCCCATATTCCAAGAACACCTTGGATTCAATAACCAAATATAATCTAATATGGCCCACAGTAAGAAAAGTTCCTTGATAGACCAGTTGGAAGAATACATGATTCCAGTGGCTTACCAAGAGTCCTTTGTGAGGGACTCTGAACCTAGTGAGTCAGAGAATTTTTCGCAGATTTTCCTTGACTTTGTAGGTCAATTAAACCAGGTGTTTGAAAAAATTGATTATGCTCCTTTAGAACCCAACCAAGATTTTGGGAGTCTGTTTGACAAACTCCAAGGTTACACTCAAGCAGTAGTTAACTCTACACTGGAGCTAGAAACTAAACTACAAGGAAGCAAAGAGTCTTTCGAAGAAGAAATTCAAAAGTCCAAACAAAAAATAGAGCAACTCGAAAAAGTAGTATCTGACCAGAAACAAAAAATACTCAACTTAGAAAGCAAAATCCAAAAAAACTCAGACTTAAACAGCACTCTGCAAAACCAAAAAAACTTCCAGAAAAAGCTAAACTTTGGATTCAACCACCTTTTGAGACAAACTTCCAAAGTACTTGTAGACTACAACCCACACTGCAACTTGTTAGAGTGCGCAAAGGGCTTAATTGCCACTGAGGTCTCTGACTACGGTCCTTTGTTGATGAGGAAGCAAATGACTCTTTTTGAAGAACTCCAAGAAATCATTCTCTGCAAGGAGTCTTTAAAAGTGATTCCGTCAAGTGAGTACAACGCTTTACAAGAACTCAGCAAAACCCAAAAACAGCAAGCAAGCTACTCCCAAGAACTCCAAAGTCTCAGGAAAGAAAACTCCTACCTAAAAGAACAGCTTAAAGAAAAACAAGTTTTAGAAGCCCAAATCGAAAAGTTCGAACAACAAGTGAAAGAACTTGAACAAGAACACGAAAGGAACTTAGTTGACCAAAAAAAACTTAAAGACTGGGAAAAAGAAGTTAACTTCATCAGACAAAACTTAACTGCTCTTCAACAAGACTCTGATAAAACTATTGACCTTAAAGAAGCCAAAAACCAGTCACAAAGCAAAATCAAATATGTGCTACTTAGAGCATTGAGTGTGAAGACCACCCTTGTCTTTAGGTTTAAAACCAAAGAAGCTTTTAAAAGGTGGAAAAAACACCAAAAACCCGAACCCAGTTTTGCTTCAAACTCCAGAGTCAACACCTCAGTAGGCTCTTTGAAAACAGCTGTCTCGTTTGACCCTTCTAGAATCATTTCAACTAAAAAACTCAAAGAAGAACTGGACTACTACTCAGCCAAAGAAGTAGTTGCTTCAGAAAAGCCTGACCGAAACATGTCTTTAGAAAGGTACAGACACCAAACTACAGGCCAGATCTTCACCACAACTCAGCTCCTTGAGTTCTTCAGAGACCTTATGGAGAGCAAGCACTTCAAAGACTTAGAAGACCTAAGGGCTGGCAACAAGCCTTGTGAGTTCCCCAACTACTTCTTGAACTACACCACTGTTAAGTTCCCTGAAAAAGGTTCTTGCACAAGGTTCACTGCTGACTTGATCCAAACATTAAACACCCTAACCAGACAAAACAACCCACTTGGGACGTTAGTTTGCAGACTACTGCAGGTCTACCATTCCGAACCAGTGCCCTTTTTGCTTTCTTTGTTTATAGTGAAACTCTGGGACCAAGTCAAGCACTACGTAAACTTCCAAGACCAAACTCAAGACGGAGGAACTATTGACTTAGCAGACTTAATTCCTATAATTGAAACTCAGTTCCAAACAGACCCTAAAAGCGGAAGGCTACTTATGAAGATGCTTAAAAAACAGTCAATGAAGGTGTCTAAGTACATTGGACTCAGAATATCCCTCAAGCTAACTAAGCTAAACCAAGAAAAACACGAGTTTTTCGAAATGCTTGACACACAAAACTCAGGAACAATCAGCGAAGCCCAGTACAAGTTTGCAGTCAAGAATTATTTGCAGCTTTTAGTGACCTCAGCAGAGGTGTCTCAAGCTTACCTAGAACTCGATCCTGCCAAAAGAGGACTTTTAAGACAAGTCTTTTTGAGTTCACTTGACTGCCAGCCTTACAGCCTCACAGTATCTGAGCTTTTTTCAAGCATAGCTAGTGTGTTCCAAAGCAAACAGACTCTAGAAACAGCAATGCTAGCTCAGTTCATTCAGAAAAAAGGCGAACTCACACGTCAGAAAATCTACCAAATACTTGAGTGGTTAGTTCCTGGGCTTGAGCACACTCACTATGAAACTATCTACAAAGAAGTAGTGTCACTGTCCAATTTTGCCACAGGAGTGAGTCAGTACGCTTTCCTACGAGCAGCAGTTAGACTTGGAGTGCTGCCTTTAGGTCCCTTTAGTGTAGCTGACACTTCGACTGTAGTTAGTTGGTTTGAGTCAAAGCAACCAAGTTCTTTTGGGCTTTTAGGCCACCATTAATAATCTAAAATGGGATGCGGAGCTAGTACCAACGACCCTGAGTTCAAAAGTTACGTGGACGAGATCAAAGACCTCCAGAAAGCACGCAACGAACTGCAAACTGAAATAAATTCATTAAAGATTGCAGAGAGGAATTCCGAAGAAGACTTGAATTCTGAGGACATAAAAGAAGCCCAATCAGAGAACGAAAGACTCCTTATGGAACTTAAAGACGCCCAAGACTTGCTTAACTCGCTTACAGTGAGTTTGAACTCGAAAGAAAACGGAACGGCTGAGACAGAATTAAAGATTAAAGATTTCAAAGAAAGAGTAGACAACACACTCAAAGAAATCCAAGCGAGTGAAGACCACTATAAACTCATTTCTGAAAAAATCCAGTCAAAGAACAAAAGCTTGGAAGACAAAAAAGAGGAATTAAAGGACCTCGAAGAAAAAAACCAGTCTGCTCTTGAGAATTTCAAACAACTCAATGAAAACATCCAAAAAGACAACCCTCAAGAAACCCTTGAAAAGCTTAAAGAACTCCATAGAGACTTAAAGCACTCCAAAAGCCATAAAAAACACGAAGTCAAGCAACTAGCAGAAGAACTAGAAATGATCCAAACAGCCGAAAACTTCGAAGAAATGGAAAGCAAACTAGAAGAACTCAAAGAAAAAAACTTGCGTTTAGAAGAAAAACTGGTCTCTTCTAATGTCGTTCTAAGAGAATTTGAAGCCCAAAACTACCCCAGTGTTTGGGAAGAACTAAAAGTCCAAAAAGAAGGCTTTGAAACCCAACTTGAAAAACTCAAAACCCAAAAACAACAACTAAAAGCCCAAATCGAAAACCTCAAGTCTGAAATTGGAAGCTCTGACGAGGAAAGTCTAGAAAAAGACACTTCAGAACTCGCCTTAAAAGTCCAGAAAAAACAAGACAAACTACAAGAACTCGAACAAGAAATCCAAGAAAAAAGCCTCGAAGCCCTGGAACAAGGAGAACAGCTTCTTAAAGGAGAAATCCAACAATCTGAAAACGAAATAGAAAACATAACTTCTCAAAACCAAGAACTCATTGACCAGATGAAAAAAAGCATCCAACAACTCAAGGAAAAAGAAGAAACCTCTAAAGAACAAAAAAACCAACTTGAAAAAGAACTCCGAGAACTCACTGAACAAAACGAAGAACTCAAACGCCAAGTAGAAGAAGCTGAAAGTTACGAAGAAACCAAAACTGAAGAGTTCCAAACTGAGGAAACCCAGTCCGAAGAAACCCAGTCCGAAAAAGCCCAGTCCGAAAAAACCAAACCTGAAGAAAACAAAACTCCCAACCCTAAAAACCGCAAAAAGAAGAAAGGCAGAGGCAGAGGAAAATAGGCTAAGTAAATTAATACATAATGCCCAAGGGTAAAAAAGGAGGCAAATCTGGAAAACAACCTGAAGAAGAAAAGAAGTCTGGCAAACTCAAAGCTGCCAACCACGTTAAAGCAAGACACATCCTTTGTGAGAAGCACAGTAAAGCCATGGAAGCCTACAACCAACTCCAACAACAGTTCGGAGACAGACCCCCTGCAAACGAGTTCGCAAGGATTGCTGAACAGTACTCAGAGTGTTCAACTGCTCGAAGAGGAGGCGACTTGGGGTGGTTCCCCCGAGGAAGGATGATAGGTGCTTTCCAAGAAGTAGCTTTTAGCACAGAACCTGGAACTATGAGTGCGCCCTTCAGAA
The DNA here is from genome assembly GCA_022984795.1 of Fabrea salina. NCBI lineage: Eukaryota > Ciliophora > Heterotrichea > Heterotrichida > Fabreidae > Fabrea > Fabrea salina. The sequence continues at coordinate 282,878 of JALIHJ010000007.1, read as the reverse complement.
CTTCAGAGGGGTACCACATAGTTCTTGTCGAAAACAGAAGAGCTTAATTACATAACTTAAGCTATTTTAGAAACAAAGGGGTGTTTTAGTAGAACCCCAGTAGTAGGCCTGAGTTTTTTGTCCTGCTGCAAGCAAACTGCCAAGAAGTTCTGGCAGTCAAGCGACAAGTGCTGAGGCACCTCAGGAGTCTTACCCTGAGCCATTGCAGAGCAAAGTTCATAGTAGGTCTTCACGCCTGCCCAAGGGTGAGTTCCTGTAGCCATTTCAACTACCACGCATCCTAAAGACCAAATGTCTACTTTCCTTCCGTAGCCCTCTTCCCGAAGCACTTCTGGAGCCATCCAAAACAAGGACCCCTTAATTGACTTGCAGAGTTCCGAGTTGTTTGAAATCAGAGGCAACCCTTTAATGTACTTGGAAGCCCCAAAGTCAGCTATTTTCACAGTGCCGTCAGCTGACGCAAGTATGTTGCCGCCCTTCAAGTCCCTGTGGACCACTCCATGCACGTGCAAGTAGTGCAGTCCTAGAAGAATTTGCTTGGTGAACTTGGATATTAAGTTTTCCGGAAAGGAACCGTATTGCTTGAGCATAGTGGACAAGGACCCACCAGGCATATACTCCAAGTAAATATGCACAAAGCCCTGTTGTTCCCTTTCGCTGTCTAAGTACTTAACTATATGCGGGTGCTCGAAACTGCGTAGCAGTGCTATTTCTCTTTCAAGGGTGCTGAGTTTATCTTGCCAGTTATCTTTCGACAAGTCAATTTGGATAGTTTTCACAGCAAGGAACCTGCCTGTGTTTCTGTTCAAGGCACGGAAAACCTGGCCGTAGGCTCCTTGGCCAATGGGAGTGTCAATTATTATGTCCCAGGTGCCTTGGTAAGGCCTTGTTCGGGGTCCCAAGGGATTGTGGCCTAAAGAAAGAGTCATTCCGTTTTCCTCTCTTGAAAGCTCAGGCGAAGCGTCTAAAGAAGTACTGGCAGTCGAGGTCTTCCTAGAAAGTCGTTTTTCAAGGCTAGTGAACGAAGGAATTTCTGAACTCATTGTATTATAAATGGAAGAGCTAACTAAAGCCTTGGAGCTTTGCAAGGAAAGTTTGGAGTCTTGGAGTTCAGTTCAAAGAAGTTCTTGCAGGCTGAGGAGGCTTGTAGGGAGTTCTAACTACGTGTACTTGTTAGAAACTGAACAACATGTTGTTCCCAAAAGGGTGATTTACAGAGTTTTTGGTTCTGAGTCTGTGATTGACTTAGAAAAAACTTCTAGGGTGTTTAGGGAGTTGTCATTCCAAAACTTAGCTCCTAAGATCTATAAGGAAACCCCCTTTGAAAGAATAGAGGAGTTCCTTGAAAACACAAGAAACATTGCTAGGGAGGAACTCTTTAGTGAACACTTTGCTTACAAAATTGGGACTGTGGTCAAGAATTTCCACAGTATTGACATGAGTGGAGTTTTAAGCAACTCAGAGTCAGCTCCTTCTAAACTTGCTAAGCAGTGGCGAGAAAAAGCACTTGCCAACCTTAGCAGCAGCCACTCGCGGTCTGAAGAGATCCGAGAAGCCCTGAAGTTCTTAGAACCTGAACACTTAGAGAACTTTTTGAAGCTCCAGCCTTGCTCTTCGCCAGTGGTGTTTTCCCACCTTGACACTTCTTACTTAAACATTCTGTACAAAGAAGCCGAAGATCAAGTTTGCTTGATAGACTACGACTACTCAGACTACGCTTTTAGAGGGTTTGACATAGCAATGCTTCTGGAAGACCTTAAGTATGACTACAACTACCCAGAATACCCTTTCTTTGAGTATGACCCGAGTTTTAGTGCTAGCGATAAGTTAGTCGCAGACTACGTCAAAGGCTACCAAGAAGGCCCTAGCATGTGGGTGGAAGTAAAGTGCTTGCTAATAGCAGTTAACTACTTCTGGGGGGTTTGGTGCTTGGCACTCTACACCGAGTCACACGATTCTGTTGACATGCTAGGAATGGGACTTTTGAGACTAAGGGACTTCGAAAAAGGCTACTTGGAGTATTTAGCAAGAGGTGCTTACAACACTGAAACCTGTGCAGAGCTTTTTGAGTAAAAGTAAGTAATGCTAAAAACAGCCCCCTAGCGGGATCGAACCACTGACCTTACGCTTACTAAGCGCATGCTCTGCCAACTGAGCTAAGGAGGCAACTTAGGTTTTTCTAGCTTTCTCTAAATAAATGTTTTGTCAAGTCATTAGTTAGGGTTTATAATCATATAGTTATAATGTTGAACCTACCAAGAAAGATGAGCCACGAATCCTCCAGTAGCGAAAGTGAGAGCTCGGACTCAGTGGTTTTCTCCCCAAGAGCCCCAGTGGACCAAAACACCTTACTGCAGAACAGGTACTTAATAAAGCGGTCTTTAGGTAAAGGGGCTTTTGGGAAGGTGTTTGAAGCTTGGGACAAACACTCCAAGGAAACAGTTGCTATTAAAATCAGCAAGTCCTCTTTGCAGCGCAACGCCAAAAGAGAAATCCAGTCTTTAAAGGAACTTCAGGCACTTGAAAACGGCTTTGTAGTGAAGATCCTGGACCACTTTGAATGGCAAGGACGCATTTGCATCGTTATGGAGTACCTTAGCAAGAACCTTTACCAAGTTTTGCGGGAAACTGGACACAAAGGCCTTAGTTTAGCTTGTGTCAAGATGTTTGGCTGGCAGTTACTAATGGCACTTTCGCTTTTGGAAGTCCCAGGACTCATTCACTGCGACTTGAAGCCTGAAAACATTATGCTGAAGAACCCAGGCATGGCTGGAATCAAACTCATAGACTTCGGAAGTTCCTCCAAAGCCACTGAAAGACTCTGCAGGTATGTGCAAAGCAGGTACTACCGAGCCCCTGAAGTTTTGCTGGAACTGCCTTACGACTCAGCTGTGGACATTTGGAGTGTAGGTTGTATCCTTGCAGAGCTCCACACTGGGCGTCCTTTGTTTTACGGAACGGACTCTTCAGACCAACTTGCCAAAATAGTAGAACTGAAAGGCACTCCGCCTCACAGCATGATCAAAAAGAGTCTTAAAGCTTTTCAGATTTTTGACCTGCGCAATTTTCAACTGCTGACTGTAAATACTCCCAAGCACAACTCTGTAGCTGAGTTGATTGAAAAGAACTCTAGTTGGGTAGAAGACCCCTTTGAGTTCAAGAGCTTTTTGGACCTCTTAGAAAAGATGCTAGTTTACGATCCCAAACACAGAGTTACTCCGCAAGAGGCCTTGAGACACCCCTTTTTTAGCGACTTAAATTCTTCTTTAGAAGGAAAAGTACTTACTTCCTACAAAAGCACCGAAGAGAACCTGCGTGAGACGAAAGAAGACTACTCTCCTTACTCGAAGCTTTCAACTGCAATGGACAGTTCTCACTTCCAGCCTCCAAGGCAAAATTCCTGTATTTCTTACCAAAACTCTTTGCAGAGAAAGACCTACTTCAACAGGCCTTCTTCTCAAGAAACCAATGTACATTCCATGTAAGATTAATTATTAGTAACTGAGAGTCTCTAGTACTTTAGGCATGCTTTGGCGTAGAGTGAAACAAATCTCGAAAAACTCGATAGGGTTTCCTTTCTTAAGACAGAAGTCAAGCGTGTATGCTTCTTGACAGGAATAAACAGTTATTACGAACTTGACTGTGCTAAGTTTGTTTTTTACTTTTAACTTCATTTGTTCTAAGTTTTTCCACAGCAAGTCCGAAGTTATCAGTGCGTTGTACAAGTTAAGAGCTAACTTCCTGGGGCCTGAGAAACAAGGAACTCCACACACCCAGTCGGTAGGGTGGCTGTAAGAAACCTCTTCTTCGTCAGTGGAGTCAAACTCAAGGTCACTTAGTTTTTTGCGGTTAACTTTTTTGTGGAAGCTGTTGAAACGAGACAGCAGCTGAGGACGCCCAGGGGAGCTTTTGAACTCAGCAAGCAAACGATTGATTTGTTGGTCGAAAAGTAACTCGTAAGCAACAGAAAAAGTATCTTGCTTTCTGTCTGCGATTCTGCTTCTCAAGACTGAGTGGGAAACATTTAAGTCTTTGAAGCCAGTGATCTCCAGAGTCTTTTCAAAAACTTCTTGGTCTATGCTTGGGTGCATGCTCCAGCCGAGTTTTTTGATCTCAGAAAAGTCACTACTTAAGTAACTAGGAAACTCAGGTTTGAACCAAGGATGTGCCATTATTTCTTCAATACTGATTCTAGCAACTGGGTCAGGGTTCAGCATCCGGTGCAAAAGGTCTTTGCTTTGTCTGGAAATGTCGTAAGGCACCTTGAACTTAGCAGCTTTGATCTTTTTGAAGAGCGTGCTAAGGTTGTTTTCGTCAAAGGGAAGATAACCAGCTAACAAAGCAAACAGCATAACTCCACAACTCCAAACGTCTGCTTCTTGGCCGCAGTAAGGAGTGCCAGAAATAACTTCTGGAGCAGCGTAATTGGGAGATCCACAAGCAGTTCTCATGAACTCTCCGTCTTTGGAAACTCCACTAAGCCCAAAGTCCCCTAGCTTAAGTTTGTAATTCTGGTCTAAAAGTAAGTTTTCGGGCTTAATGTCTCTGTGAATCACTTTGCGTTTGTGGCAGTACTTCACAGCTGCTATGAGTTGTTGGAAGTAACTTCTCGCTTCTGGTTCCGAAAGACGGCCTTTCTTCTCGATAAGCGAGTAAAGGTCTCCATTAGGCACGTACTCCATGACTACGTAGTAGTGAGTACTGGATTCTATGACTTCGTAAAGGCGAATTATGTGGGGATTTCTGAACGTTTTGAGGAATTTGCATGCTCGTTTGCTCCTACTGATTAGGTCTTCTGATCTGACTTTGCGACGACTTAGAATCTTTACAGCAACTTTCAGCTGAGTTGCTTTGTGCACAGCAAGTCGGACTTTACCAAAAGTTCCTGAACCGATGGTTCTTTCCAAGGAGTAATTTGTTAAATGGGACATTAAGTAATATTTACCATTTAATCAGGCAAATTTATTTGTAATTGCTTTTTGATAGTGCAAAAACCACCTTAGAATTAAAAAGTTTAGTTACTTAAACTTTACACAAATTGTTTTCAAAAGAACTAATTACTTCCGGTTCGTAAACTTAAACGCAAGAAACCATATTAATATCCCTAAAATCCACAAGCTTGATTTAAATATATTTAATAAATTTGTGAAATAATGGAAATAAGGTTTGGAAGTGCAAAAAGCCCCCGGTATGTCTGCAACGCCTGCCAGCACAAGTTCTTTCGAAAGCCCACGAGAACGAAATTTTGCCCGAACTGCTCGGAAAAGTTGCATTACACTAAGGTAGAAACTGACTCCACAAACACAAACCAGCGCACCAGAAAAAGGTCCAGAACCAGAGAAGCTTCTCCAGTAGTTCAGTCAGTCTCTTCAGAGTCGCAAAAGGTCTTGGACATGCTTTTTTTTGAGTTAAAAACCTTACTTGATAACGTGTCTAAACTTGTCAAGAACCGCAGAGGCTGTGAAAAAATAATGAACCGAGTCATCAAAGCTCTCAACGACTGGGCTGAAAGTGATGAAGGCGACATTGAAACCCTGATGGTAAGGCCCACTCCTTCTGAAGTAATTCAAAGAATTCCAGTAGTGAGTGGTTTGCAGAGCTCAACCTGCAGCATCTGCTACGAAGAAATGCTACCCCAAGAAAGCCTTAACGAACTCAGCTGCAAGCACAGATTCCATATTGACTGTTTACTTCCTTGGCTCCAGTTCAAGAACACTTGTCCTGACTGCAGAGCACTAATACTTTAGATTATAATGCCATTTTACTTAGTATGTTCTTAACACTAAATGGCTATTCGCAAAGTAGGGTTTCAAACTACTTATTATACAGACAAACCAGACCCAACAGTTCCAGAGAAGTCTGTGTACGAACGTAAGCCTCCTAAAAAAAGACCTAAAGGCAGGTGGCTGCACTTAAGTTCTATGAGTTGCCGGGACTTTTCCAAAGACACCTTTGACTACAAAGACCTTAGCTTTAAACTTTCAGACCAGGGAAGAACTTACCAGCTTTCAAGGTGCAACTTGCCCACTTCTAAAAAGCAGTTCAAGCACTTCAACTTCAAGCCTCCCAAACTGCACTTTGAAACCCGCACTGTTAACCTACCAATGAGGCAGAGCAGTTGGGCCTCTCTGACTCACCACTCAATTAAATAAATTATGAAAGGAAGAAAAACACGCCCTTCCTCTGCAAAAAAACACGTTCCTGGAGTAACTGAGTCGCAGAACCTAAACGAACTGCTTATCCAAAGCAAACTTAAAGACGTAAGTTCTAATTAGCTAGAACTCCAAAACGCCAGGTCCAAGTTTTCCAGTCACACTGAACTTAAACGCCAAGAAGAAGAAAAACTCATACTAAAAAACAGCTACGACCAAACCATCAAAAGTCTCAATGAAACCCACGAAAAAAGAATGAAAGCCCTAGTTGAACACCATGAAGCCAACACTAAAAGTTTAATAAAGCAGTTCAAAGACGAAATAGGTGCTTTGAAACAAACCCACAAAACCCACATCGACAACCTTATGGACAACTTCAACGACAAACTCAAAGACTACGAAACAGAAATTAAACTCTTAAAAGAAAAACACACCAAAGAACTCCAAGAAAAAGACCTTTGGTGCCGCAACCAAATCCAAGTCTCCAAAGAACAACTCCAAAAAGATCTAGAAAGCCACTTTTCAAACCAAATTCAACAAATCAAACAAGAAACTCACAACGAAAAACTCAAAATGCACCAAGAAAGAGACTCCCAGTTAAAAGAAATCATTTCTAAAGTCTACGATGAAATTCGGTCCCAACTTAAACAAAGAGAACTCGAACTAAAAACCCAGATAAGAAACCTCAAGTCCCAGAAAAACCTCCAAGAAGCCAGTGTGCAAACTCTAGACCACCAAGTAGAATCTCAAGATCTAAACACCTTCTCAGACCAAATAACCCAAACCCTCACTTACCAAACCAACCAACTCATACAAGTTGAACAGTCTACAAAAAACACTGAATGCCAAACTATAGAAGACCTAGACAAAACCATTAACCAAATACACCAAGACTACAACTACAAGTTTGAAGAAGTCGAAAAAAAAGTCAAAATTGTAGTAGAAAACAAAAACAAACACTTAGAACAAGTCCAGCTCCAACTTGAAAAGTCACAGTCAAGAGTCAAAGAACTAGAAGAGATCCTTAAAAACTTAAGTCTGTAAGTTATGAATTAAATAGTAGTTACATCTGCAGTGACTCACGCACAAGAGACCGACTCCTAGCCGACACTTGAGTTCTTCTGGGAGAACTTGAACTCTGAGCGATCTGCCCAGTAACCCAAGGGTGCTGCAAAGCTTCTTCTGGTGTAAGTCTTGCTTCAGGGTCCCAGTCTAGTATTTTAACCAACAAGTCAAGCAGTATAGGTTCATTCCCAACAAAAGCCCGCAAAGGTTTAGTAGAAGGGAACCTTAACTTGCCTTTACTGTTAGGAACGATTCTGGGTTTGTTTTCGTCGAAGAAAACTTGTTTGCGACTGCTCTGTTCGAGGACTTTGCGAGGAGGGGGGCCTAGGACTTCTATGATTCTGAGCATTTGGTCCTGTTCGCTTTCTCCAGGGAACAAAGGAAACCCTGTTAAGAGTTCTGTTACTATGCAGCCAAAACTCCAAATGTCAATAGCTGTGGTGTAAGGAATCCCCAGCATGATCTCAGGGGCCCTGTAGAATCTTGACTGGATGTAGGTGTAAATTCGTTCGTTTTCGAAACAAGAAGACCCGAAGTCAATTGTTTTGATGGTAGACTTGTTGGAAGCAGTCAAAAGGATGTTTTCAGGCTTGAGGTCGCAGTGGATTATTCCGTGGTTCCTGGTGTACTTAAGTGATACCAGAATCTGTCTGGAAAATCTCCGCACTAATGCTTCAGGCAGTCCTATGTAGTTGTTCATTTTAATCAGTTCGAACAGGTTGATACTAAGCATTTCGAAGGCAATGCACACGTGCTTTCGGAAAATAAAGTAAGACTGCATTCTAACAACGTTTTGGGTGTCTTTTAAGTCGTGGTTCTTGAGGTGGTTGAGGATCTTAACTTCTACAGCGCCTTGCTTGTGGAAGCGCTTTTTGTTTCTGATTATTTTAACAGCCACTAGTTTTTTGGTTTTGTGATCTAAACACTTCAAAACCTGACCAAAAGCTCCTCTTCCCAGCATAGAGATGACTTCGTACCTGAACATAACATGGTCTCCGTAGACTACGTTGTAGTCGCCTCTTTCGTCGTCATATCCCCAATTTTTCTGAAAGTGAGTCCCGTGGATCTTTTTTTGCCTAGGACTTACGAAGAATATTTTTTGGTAGTCGTAAATTTCAGTTTTTTCAAACTCACTGAGTTGGTCCCCAAGCTTGATGAAAGCTACACTGGGAGACATGGGATAGGATATAAAGTTAGCATTTGAGTAGGAGTTTTCAAGTCTACGCGGGCTAGCTTTTACTGACCTGAGTGACTCTTTTGAAGAGTCAAACGCAAAAGAGCCATTGGAGTTTTTATGACGCCTTGTACTCACAATGGACTTCATAAAGCGCTGGGAACGGGGAGTGTTGATAGAGTTGAGTTGGAGAGAAGGGATTTTTTGTTTGGAGTTGGGTTCTTTTTTAAAGTTATCTCTGGGTGTGTTGGTTGAGCTGTCTAGGATTGGGTTTTTCCGAATATGCATTCTTCTAGTGGATTCTAGAGGGAGCTTAACGGGTAAGGCGTGGTAGATTGACTTGATTCTCTGTGTCCGAGAGTGTACTTTGGGTTCTAGGGACATTTTACTATTGGAATGAGTTTTTTATGAAATTGAAGTAAGGTACTTACTTATTATTTAATGACTTCCAGAGTACACCTAGATTTGGACTTCTTAGTTAATTAATCGAAAGTTCAAATTAAGTTTCAAAGTTACTTATAAAAATGAGTGACGAAGTAGACTCAGCTTTTGAAGAAGAATACGAAGAAGAAGAGAGTTCTGTAGTTTACGATGACGACAAAGAGCCAGCTAAAGACTACCGCGTGGGGGGTTACCACCCTGTGGAAATAGGGGATGTTTTTTTGAACCGCTACCAAGTAGTTCAGAAGTTGGGTTGGGGGCACTTTTCTACTGTGTGGCTCTGCAGGGACACTAAGTTCAACACTTACGTTGCAATGAAGGTGCAAAAGAGTGCCCCCAACTACACTGAGGCCGCCTACGACGAAATAGACATTTTGTTGAAAGTGAGCAAGAACTACAACAACTCTCTTTGGGTGGAGTCACTTAAGTCCTACATGGACTGTCCTGTGGAAGACCACCTCCGCGAGTACACTTATGTGGTGCAGTTGCTCAATAGTTTCATCCACGTGGGCCAGAACGGCAAGCACATCTGCATGGTGTTTGAGATTCTGGGAGTTAACTTGTTGGAGATCATTAAGGTTTACAACTTCAAAGGCGTGCCCATGCCAATTTGCCGCTCAATCACTAAACAAGTTTTGGTTGGACTGGACTACCTGCACCGCATTTGCGGAGTCATCCACACTGACCTCAAGCCTGAGAACGTGTTGTTGCAGCTCACCACAGCCCAGGTCAATGAAATCATTGAGTTCGGGATGCTCAAAAACAAAATAGACATGCACCCGCCTGCTAGGTCAGTGGACACTCCCTTCACTCCGCTCACACAAGAACTCTCTGAACTGACTGAAGAAGAACTCAGGGAAAAGGAAAAAAAAGAACGCAAAAAAGAAAAGAAAAAGCGCTACAAGAAAAGAAAGAAGCAAAAGGAAAAAGCCTTCAAGGCCCAGGCAGACGAGTCCACCCAGGAACCTGCCCAAAAGAAAAAACGCAAACGCAACCGCAAAAACAAGAACCCCAGCATCACTGAAGAAATCCACAAACTCGACGCCGAAAGCAACCCTGTAGGTTCTACCCAAGACACCCCCACTGCCAAGGAAGAAGTTGTCGTCAACGAAAACATTCGCGTCAAAATCGCAGACCTAGGCAACGCTTGCTGGGTAGACAACCACTTCTCCACTGAGATCCAAACCCGACAGTACAGAGGACCCGAAGTGATGCTGGGAATCACTTACAACCACACTGCCGACATCTGGAGTCTGGCTTGCATGGTTTTTGAACTCGTCACAGGAGACTTTTTGTTCGAGCCCAGAGGAGGCCCTGAGTTCGACAAAGAAGACGACCACCTTGCACAAATGATTGAAACTCTGGGGTTCTTTCCCAAGTCAATGGCCACTGCTGGCTCCAACTGCAAAAAGTTCTTCAACAAAGAAGGCGAACTCCGCAGCATCAAACAACTGCGCATCTGGCCTCTCAAAAACGTACTCATGGAAAAGTACCGAATCAAAGAAGAAGAAGCTTCTGCGTTGTCCAGCTTCTTGCTGCCCATGCTTGAGTACCAGCCTGAAAAAAGAATCACTGCCCAAGAAGCCCTCAAGCACCCTTGGCTCTCCATGCCTTCTAACTACGACTACTACATGAACGAAAAGGAGTACTGGGAACTAAGTCTAGTCCAAAAACAAAAAGAAGTACTTAACTCCGAAAAACTTGCCAGAGGAGAAACTCCTTCTTTCGAAGGCATCCGCATGCCCAGTTCTGCTACCTGCACCGACATCGAAGACAACGACTACTTAAGCGAAAGCGAAATCAGCGACAAGCAAGAAGACGAAAAAGGCTTTGTAGAAAACACTGATTATCATGAAATGTTCATGGCCTTCCAACCACTATGCACTTAAATGCTTCAAGTACCTAATCAATAATTTCACTAACTATGTTCACCATAAACTTTGAATAATGCTGAACTATAACTTAAAAACAAGAAAAACTCAGAAAAGAACTACTCCTAAGTTCCAAAAACTACCACCACTTTCCAGAACCCCCAGGAAACTCAATAAAGCCCGCAGGTCCTTTGTATCCAAAAGTATGAGTTTTGAAAACTTTTTGTTTTCAAGAGTAATTGGCACAGGTGCTTTTTCGGAAGTTACACTTGCCAAACACAAACAAACCAAAAAACACTATGCCGTCAAAATTATGCGCAAAGACCATATTATAAAGCACAACCAAGTCGACCACGTAAAAGACGAACGCAAAGCTTTAATGAAGATTAATAGTCCCTTTGTAGTTAAGCTCATAGGGACTTTCCAAGACACAAGTAGACTTTACATAGTAGAGGAGTTTATTTCCGGCGGAGAACTATACAAACAACTAAGGTTAGCTAGGAGTTTCCAAGAAGAAACTGTTAAGTTTTACTTGGCTGAACTTGTTTGTGCCTTCTCCTCAGTGCACAGCTCAGGAGTTGTGTACAGAGACCTCAAACCCGAAAATGTTCTGCTGGACTCAAACGGCCACGTCAAGCTAGTTGACTTTGGGTTTTGCAAACATTTAGCAGACCAAGAATACACCTATTCTTTGTGTGGAACTCCAGAGTACTTAGCGCCTGAAATAATAAACTACTCCGGTCAGAGTTTCAAAGTGGATATTTGGACTCTTGGAGTCCTTATGCACGAACTTTTGACTGGAAAAGTTCCCTTTTCAGACAGGAACCCTTACAAACTCTACCTTAGAATACTCAACTCAGAGTTGTCTCTCCCAAACTGGATCGTTTCACCCGCCAGAAGTCTTCTTGAAAGCTTACTACAAAAGTCCCCTTCTAATAGACCTTGCATTGAAGAAGTCAAACAGCACGAATTCTTCAAAGGCATTAGCTGGGATGAGGTTTCGCAGCTTAAATTAAATCCACCAATAAAGCCTCTGGTAGACCTGGCAGAAAAAACTGCATGTTTGAACTTAGAACCTCTACAGCCCCTTAAAACGGACTACTTTCCGGAATTTTAAGTGTCTAATTTAATTAAGCCCTATTTTCACGAGACTCTTCCAAGTCCCCAAACTGCCCTCCAGCAGGAACTCTAACTGACTCAAGATTAGGCAGTTCTTGTTCAGACTTAAAATTCCAAACTTTCAGGCTCAAGTAAGTATAGACTCCGCCGACCAAAAAGTAAATCACAGCAATGCAAACTGATATAATGGGTCCGTCTGTGCTACACAAGTCTCCTCTCTGTCCGTCTTCCACAATGTCTTCACAGTCAACTCCAAATCCTGACTTAGCTATAAACGCCCACACAACTATCCCTAAAACATGCAGTAAAAAACCTAAAACCGGGATAAAGTACTGCAGCCAACCCCAAATCAGTTGTTTCCCTTGGCTCTTATAAATGCAGTTTACAAACCAAACAAGTGTGACTAGTAAAGAAAGTAGTTCAAACACTAAGAAAAATACGCCTGCAGCTTTTAAGTCTTCAAACAAGTTGCAAAGGCCTGTAAAGTAGGTCCCTTCTGTATCACAAATTTCTTGGGCAATCTCTCCGTAGTGCTGGTTTTCCCACTTGCCTTTTGAGCACCTGAGGACTCCTCCTTCCCAGATGTCTTGGTCTCTTCCTTGTCGGACCCAATACTTAGTTCCCATTCCGCCTAGCATCAACGCTATGATCACCACTAAAGATAATACATTAATATACACCCAAGTTTTCTCTCCTAACTTCAAAAACTTGTTTTTGCCCATCATTTATATACTAATCATATTAATATCAAATGAAATTAGTTCCACAGGTATAGATATACCTGGAAAACCTGTCCCCAGTTCTTGAAAAGACCTTTTTGCTTAGGTCTTGCTTGTATTCCTTTACGACATCAGACTTTCTGGAATTTTGGTTCTTGGTTTTTTGAAGTCTTTGTTTCTTCAGTAAGTCTTTCCAGTCCCAAAACTCTTGAGGAATTCCTGAAAAGTGCTTTTCTTCATTGGCTTTTTCCAGAGCTTCTTCGATCTTCTTGTATTTTTTCCAAAGTTCTATTTTCTGGGAAGAACACTTCTTAATGGACTTCTTGACTTTGTTGCTTACTAAGTTGCACTCTTTTGTCAACTTTTCTAAGTTCGCAAATGTGGCCCTGGATGTTAGGGTTTTTGGAGTTGAGGATGTAGAGGAGGTTTTTAAGTTTTCGAAGGGGGACTTTTTTTGACTGAATTGGTTGTTTGTAGCTTTAGAAAGCAAGCTGAGTTGACTCCTAGTGTTCCTTTTTCTGTTTAGTTTATTGTTAAGACTGTTTTTTGTAATTTTGGGTTCGGGCAGTTTGAGTTTGGGTTTAGAGTTTATTGGGGCAAGTTTTATTACACTTTTGTAACTTATCCTTTTAGGGTTTGAAGTGGAACTCATTTTTTATTATGTTCTTAAAGCTTCTTTATGCTTTGGTATTTAACTTAATCTTTACTCTAGTAGTTATGCTTGTGGATCAGTTTTTGTTTGACATCAAGTTCAGTAGTCTAACATGTGTATACATCATTTCAAGTGTAAGAAGTTCACCTCATAAAAAATATTATAACCATTTATACTTAAGACTTTCTGAAGTGTGGAAGAGAATTAACTCAGTTAAGTGGGTTATGTTTACATTGGGGACAGAGAAAGGAGTGAGGGGTGTCTTCGGGGAGTAGGCCCATGCAGGAGAGGTGGAACCAGCCTTCGCAGTTGTCGCACCCGATCATGGCGGTTTGTTTGAGGCGTTCTTGGTACTCAGTTTCGGTTTCGCCGGGGAGGATGGCACTCATTTCTACGAAGGGTTGGTTGCAGACGCAGTAGGTTTCTTCTGTGGTTTTGTTTTCGAGACTGGGCACTTGGACTTCCACTAGTTGGAACTTGGCTTTTTTCTTGGAGCGTTTTTTGGACTTGGAGGAGTATACGGAGGGCTGTTGGTTGCAGGCCTTGAGTTCTTTCAGCAGAGTTGAGTACACTTTTTCGTAGTAGAGTTTGCAGACTTCAGGCACCTTTCCAGGCAAACAGAGTTTGAAGTGCTCGAAGGCAGAAGGGTGCAGTAAGTTGTAGAACTTGGGTCTTTGCACTTCCACCTGGGTCCTGAGTCTCCGGTTGGCACTGTTCATCTTCACACTGAACCCGAACCCCTTCTCTTCCTGCACTGTTTTCAGTTGTTCTTCAGCTAGTTGGATCAGTTGGAACTTTTCTTGGTAGTTCAGGGTGCTTACTGTTTTCCGGCAGCGCTTGCCTAGTTTCTTGACTTCGTTGCTTTGCGCAGTCTCTGCCCTTTCGAACTCCTTGCAGAAGGCCAGCACGTCCTCTGCTGTTTGTTTGTCGGTGTTTTCGAGCACACGCCGCAGTTTGAGGGGTTTGTGTTGTGAACAGTAAGCCTTGACTTCGTCGTACTCTGACTTCTTGCGCGTGTTCACGAACAAGTCCTTTGCGCACTCAGGGTGGAACGCACTCTGGCACCTGCCGTGCTGGCACTGCAAACACGCTCCGTTCTTGGTCCCACACACTTCGCACTTGAGTTTGAACCGGTTGCTGTCCACTGCTCTGAGGTCGATCTGGCTCATGTAAGTAGTGTCTTTGAAGGCACTTGGCCCCAAGTGCACTGCACAGAACACGTGCACCCAAACGGCTTCTGGAGTCCCCGAAAAAGCGTAGTTCGGGAAACTCTGTTCTGGACTTGTCCAGTGCTGTGTGGGCTTCACTGCACCGCCTTCCACAGTGCACAGAGCGCACTTCACGTGGTGTCTCCGTTGGGGCTGCCACTGACAAGCGTCGCACACCCACTCGCCTTCAGGCACCACAGGGATTCCGTAGCACTTCATGTGGGCTCCCATGTAGCACTTTTCGCAAATCACAATTAAGTCGTCGTCTTCGTAGTCCCCGTCGCCACACACTCCGCACACAAAGTCTTCTTCGCACTTAGGCGGGCCTCGGAGTCCGCTGCTTTTCTTCTCAGTCTGGGTGGGCACTTCAGGGTCCTTTTTGGCCCTTTTCTCGTAGTGCTGCAGGTACTCCTCGTAAACTGCCTTCCGCGACAAGTCCTTCACAAAAGCCACCACTGCTTCTTCTTCGTTCTTGACCCACTGCTTCCTGAGCACGCCCTGTTCCACACTCGCCCACAGTTCTTCGTTCCTCTTCTGCAGCCTCTCTGCTTGGGCCGAGTACTTAGCTAGCAAGCACTCCACGTAGTCTTCTGTGCCTGGCAGCTGGGGGTAGTTCAGCACTGTGCTTTCTCCCGCCCTGAACTCTGGCATCTCTGTGCAGGCCACTGGCGGGAAGTACTGCGTGCCCACCACGTACCAAAAAAACTGGCCACTGCACACCCCCGTCGTCTTGAAGTCCCCCAGCTTCGCCCTCACACTCTTCACTGCTGCTTCGTTGCTAGCCACCCTCGAAGCCACTTGCCGCGGAAACGCACTCCGGTTGCTTTCCCGCTTGCCCAGGTGCCGAGGACACACCCCTGACTTCGACTGTCCGTAAAACAAAGCCATGCAGTGGGGGTGGAACACCTTTTTGCACGAACCCCAACTGCAAAGCACACTCATCCCCTCCACTCCACACACACAACACCCCGCCCTCTCCATACACCTCTCGTGCACTTTCTTCCCACTACTCACTCCTCTGCTGAGTAATTTGCCGCTTGTTTTCTCGCAAATAACGCAATGAGAAGTTTTGCTTTCTTGTATTTCTGGCGAAATGCTTTCTGCTGTTTTATCAGAGTTCCAATCTTCAGGCATTGCATCTCTGTTACACTCTATATCCATAGAAGTTTCTTGCATTTATAAACAAGTTTTTATTACTTGGTTTATCAAGTTTAACTATATAGTTCCTACTATATAATACTAAAATAGCATAAATGAATTACTTTAAATCAAATTTACATTTCAGAAGTATCAATGGCTTATTTCCAGTTAAATCCATTTAACTCAATAATTACTGTATAAATATCCCCATTTATTTATTCGCTAGATTGCAAACTTGTTAAATAAATACTCAAAAACTGCTTCAACATTTCTCAAATTCTAGTTTTACACAGTTCATCACATTTCACTCATGATTTTCAGACCCAATGCTTTTGTAGTGCATATCTTTACATTCATCTTAATAAATCTTAAATACTAAGCATGGTCATTCTCCAATAACTTGAAAGTTCTGTCAAAAGAAACAGTAGCTACCCAGTTCCCAACACTATCTATTCCACTAACCTTGTTTTCGTAACTCACTTCTTTCAGCATCTCGAAAGTAGATTTGTTCCAAAACTTAGTTGTGGAATCGTAACTGCAAGTAGCAATAAAAGACTCCCTAGCAACTACCCCAGAAACCATTTTGACATGTGCAGGTATGCTGTGCAGCAATCCCTTCCTTCTCAAGTCCCACACTTTAGCTGTGTTATCGTCGCTTCCAGTGACTAGAGTATGCCCATCTTCTCCCATACTTATGCTTACTATTTGCTTCAGATGGCTTTTCAGCACAAGCACTTCTTTGCCTGTCCTTAAGTCCCATACACAGCCAACACCTCCTAAATCTCCCGTTGCAACCAAGCCCCCATCTTTGTGCAAGCTCAAACAATAAACTGCGTTCATATGGCCATACTGAGTTTGAAGGCACTTTTTGTGTTCGCAGTCCCAAAGCTTCCAAGTTTGATCATGCGAGCATGAAAGAAGAATATTCCCCAAAGGATGCCACTGCACGTGATTGACTCTTTCATTATGGCCTTCAAGCCAAGTTGGCTCGCCTTCTTTCCACACCCCTACTTTTGTGTCAAAGGAACCAGTTGCTGGGGTTTGCTCAAGTAAAGATATACACTGCACTTTATCTTTGTGACCTGATAGGGTCTGTGTAAGGGAAGCATCAGGAATACTCCAGACATGGGCTTGTCCGGACCAGCTTGCTGTGCCGAGCAGAGTTCCCTCTAGGTTGAAACTCAAACCCATGCTTACTCTATCGTCAATGACTTGACTCCCCAGCACTTCAAAGTTAGGAACTTCTGGATCAAGTTTAAGGATCCTTTGCAGTTCTAGCCTTAAAGAAGCTTTTCTCAAAGAGTAGCTTGCTATGGTGTGCCTGACTCTTTCAAGGGAGTCTAAAGAACCTTCCATTAGTTATTTAAGTTTACTTGAACCTCAGTTCTCTTTCATAGTTTTCAATTACATCTAGAAATGGACGAACAATGGGCCTTCTTTCAGGGTACTCAACTATAAGGTCTCTAATTAGGTCTCTCCTAAGAGCAACTAAGGTTTCTTTTTCTTGTGGACTTGTTAAGAACTCGTAGTCTTCAAACTCTTCAAGGTCTGCTACAGTGCCTAGGAACTCTAGAATTTTGAGTTTATTCAAGGAGTCGTAGATTTCGTGATGGCTCAAAAAAACTTTACATGCATTTTTTGGAATGTTCATTTGTTTGATTTTGGCTACCAATGACCCTTTT
This sequence comes from Fabrea salina, assembly GCA_022984795.1. NCBI lineage: Eukaryota > Ciliophora > Heterotrichea > Heterotrichida > Fabreidae > Fabrea > Fabrea salina. The sequence goes on along the minus strand of JALIHJ010000007.1, from coordinate 265,655 downwards.
TCTAAACTAGAAAGCTTATCAGCAATTTCGTATAAGTAATGGAAAACCAAAGACTCCTGTCTGATGTCAATTAAGTCTGTTGAAGAAGTTTGGTCTAAAACACTTCTAATGACCTTATCGATATGCTCAAGTAACTCGTCAGTGTTGCAGAGTTGGAAACTTTCTGGATACTCAAATAGTCTTTTAAGCAAGTTGCCAGCGTCGCACTCAAACTGGTTTATTTTGCTAATAATTTCTTGAAAAGTCCTGAAGTGTTTATTGGCGCAGTCATTGATTTCTTGCTGTGTGGTAGGTGATTTCAGCCAGTCTTTGTAGTCAGACAAAAGACTCACAATGACACTAACCTTTTTTTCCTCTGCAAGGATTCTTAGAGTATTTGTAACCTTGGAAGAATCCCACAGAGTTCCTGTTACGTTCTTTCCTAGCTCCACTTTGGACTCTTCTGTCTGTTCCGAGCCTTCAAGGTAAGAAAGTTTACTTAGGTTTTCTAAGTTTGTAGCTACAAATAGCCACTCGTCTGAAAGCACTGCACAGGGCTTTAGGTTCTGGGAAATGCCTCCGATGTACTCGTCTGTGTTATGAGCCACATCCTCAGTTTCAACTTTGTAAGCTTTGGCCTTTTTAGACATTTAATTAGCTATTAGAATTCGATTTTAATCAGTTGGTCTACTTTAGTTCTACATATAGGACACTTTCTGGAGGCTTCGTTTCTGATAAGGTCAGAGCACTGCTCACACAAGCACAAGTGTGCACAAGGCATTACTGTGACGCAACTGGGGGCATGTATGCAAATTACGCAGTCTGCTGTGTCTGTTTGTTCTTTGCCAGTGATTCCATAAATCTCATGCAACTCGTAACTTACACTGGGCAAGTGCACCTTTTGCTTAATGAGTTTCAAGTCGTAACTGCCTTCTTCTAACTTGAAACTCAAAAACGAGCTTTGCCAAGCAATCTCTTCCTCGTCAGAACTTTCGGGTTTTATTGTGATGACTATAGGAATCACTTGCTTATTTCTGTATAAAAGAGTGTCTTCACTATAGAGGTTGGGCTGGATCTTAGACGCACCAGAAGGAAAAAGGTAGTTCAAGCCAGGTGAGAACCTGTAGGACTGCGGACTGGGGTATAGTGAAGTATCAACAGAAAAGTATAAAGTGTGCTCTTGGGCTTCGTCCAGTACTTCTACTGCAAAATAATAAACAGTAACTAAGCATGTAGTCAAGGAGTCAAACTCAAAGACCAAGGAATACTGGTCTGGGTGGGCTTCTGTTGGAATTAACTGGAAGGAGGAACGCTTAATGTTTACGTCGAGTTTCAGGTTCGACTGCGCTGAAACGCTGTTAGTGGGAACTGCGTTGATGGGGTTTTCTCCTTCGGGAGGCATTACATGTCTGTAGTTTCTTAGAAACATAACGGAAGTCCTCCTAATTTCTTCCGACTCTTCTCTTCGTCTGGACTCTTTATTTCCCATTTTTATAACTTTCTTACTAAACTTATTTCAGTAAAATAACTTATCAATAATTCTCCTGAGCTGAGTTTTCGAAAATAGAGTCATCCTCAATCACCTTTTCTAAGTGGTTGGGCCCCTGCCAAAGCAGGTGTAAGTTTTCGAACTCAGCCATAGAAATGAACTCTCCCTTGAACAATTCCTTGTTTTGAGGAGTTACTGACTCACTTCTTTTTGTAATGAAGTCTATCGGAGGCAAGAATTTGTTGTCTCTAACTAACTGCCTGCTTTTTGAGTTTCTTCTTGGAAGGCTGGGTTGCTTTTTTATTCTGTCTAGGCTTATAAGGTTTTGTCCGTAGAGCTTCTTGAGAACCTTTTTAGCTTTGGCTCCAAAAGAGCTTTTGGCCCACGACCCCAAAGGTTGTTTTTCGGTGTAGGGGCTACTTTTTTGGTTCTCCAGTGAATTTTTGTCCAGGTTGGGGTCCTTGCTATGGTTGAATTCTCTCTGATTGCTTTTAGACCTGGGTATTATTGAAGATGATCTTGTTTTTTGGGTAATTGGAGATTTACTTTTCCTGGAAGCTAAAACAATGTTTTTGTTTTTTCTGAGTTTTTGAGAAGGAGATTTAACCGTATACTTACGGAAATTCACTCCAGCTAACTCATACTCACTTGCTATGGGACTGTTCATAATTAAAAGGCTTGTTGAAAAAATTATAAAGTAGCCATTTTTTGACCTTGAATTTGAAAATGGATCAGTAACCTGTTAATTTCAAAACAAATATTAGTTAAGTGATATATCTTAAAAAAGGCTCCGGTGTTAATTATTAAGTCTATCTAGATGCTCAAAATGCCCACTTCTAAAATCAGGATCTTGCTCAAGTCTTTGGCGTACTTGTTCCCTAAGACCCCTAGTAAAAGCAATAGTTACTTCGGAGGGAATCACTTGATTTACAGGTTGAACTCCAGCACTTCTGAAGGCTTCTCCTAAAGACCCAAAGAACAAATCTTGTGCATTTGGTCTTTCCCTTTCCTGCCTGAACACATCTGAACTCACATAGGAGTCACTAAGTGGCCTTTGAGGGGCCATAGCAGACTGCCTTTCCTGGTCTTGTGAAATAGTTGTTTGCCAGTTAATTAAGAGTTGGGCTGCTGGAGAAGACTGCGTTTGGTGAGTTTCTTGGTGGTTTTGGTATGCTCTGTGGCAGTTCATAAGAAGTGTGTTGATCATAGGCATAGAAACTCCAGTAAGCATGTTGACTAGGTCGCTAGGCACCTGCTGACTAAGTGCCTGGTTCATGATTTGGTTAACTGCTTCTATAGCAGTAGGAATTCCTCCTTCAATTCCTCCACGCATGCTTTCCATGAAGTTTCCTACCATCAACTGGATCAGCTTTTTAAGCTCGTTGTGAAAGTTGTCACCTGAGTAGTCCATGACGAGGTCAAGGGCTTGGCGGTACCAGTAACGCACAATGTTCGCAAGTTCCATGTGGTAGTTGTAGCCTTCACGGAGTCGGGACTGGTACTGTTCAGGCAGGTTGTAATGTGAAATGATGTAGTCAACAACTTCTTGGACCAAAACATTTCTGTTTTCAGGAGAGTCCATTCCCATTCTTGTAACTAGTCCGCTTCTGACTTCGTCCCTGAGTCTGTTGAAAGGCTCCCAGTTTCCAGAGGCCACACTTATTAGCTCTTGGAAAGTAATGTTGATGAAAAGGTCCATCATTGGCAAGTTTTCTTCGCTTTCATCGTTGAGTTGTAGGTTACGCATTAAGTCCCTCAAGGTAGTGTTTGGAGACCCTCCTAGCATCTGCCCCATCATAGGGAACACAGAACTAAGCATGGACTGCACTCCCTGGGCTTGAGCGCCTTGTTGAGGAACTTGTTGGAAAAGTCCCTGTGGAATCTGCTGCGCAAAAACTTGTTGTCTAGGTACTTGGTTTTCTGAAACTACATGGTTTCCCTGGAGCCTCATGTTAAAGTTGCCTGGCGATTGGCCTACTTCTAAGTTCTGAAGTATTTCTGCTACAGGCTGGGTAGCTTGAATTATCTCTGAAAAGGCCCTTCCTACATTTCTTGCCATTACTTGGAGCATGTTTCGTTCGTTGGAGTCAGTGATTAAACTTTCTCTTTGCAGCAAATCTGAAACTCTTGACATAAAAGGCAAGAGCCGCATTAGTTGGAAGTAGTACTGATACATAAACCCTCCTAGTATCACGAGTGAGTTTCTGTCAACATTGAGTTGGGGCATTCTTGGAGGGGGAAAACCTGCTCCAGGACCATGCATATGATTAACAATGTTTCCAATGTTTTGCACATGGTTAAAAGGGAGTGAAAACTCCCTGGGTCCAGATTGTGGAGCTTGCTGGGGAACTTGTTGGGCGCCTTGAGGTGAAGCTTGTTGAGGCGGAACTTGTTGAGGCGGAACTTGTTGAGGCGGAACTTGTTGAGGCATGTTTTGGAAAACACTGTTCATGATGTTTCCAATCATTTGGTTTAAGCCTTGAGGTAAACCTCCAAGAGCAAAGCCAGCCTGTTGGTTAGTAGGGGCTTGCGGAGGAGCCTGAGCTTGCTGGGAACTTTCTTGAGCTCTTGCCATCATGTGAATAGTCATGTCATCGTCTTTAACATAGTCATCTAGTTTATGTTCATCCTTCAAGAGTTTAGCTTGGAATATAAGGCGTTGTCTTTCAGGTGCAACTCCAAATAACCTAGAAATTTCTTCTTTGAGAGCAGGGATTCCGATGCTTGGAGAGACTTCAAGAGACTTCACTTCTCCCGAGACAGATTTCACATTTAGCTTTCTGAGAGCTTCCATTATAAGACTAAATATGGGGGTACTGAAGGCAGCACTCTGCATGAGGTTCACAGTGTTAACTTTGTCAAGTGCTTTGAATTACCTTATAGAAGACTACGACACTTCAGTAAGTTTGCCAGGCTCCCACGTTAGCAATTCCCCGATCGGAAGACTACTTTCAGGTTTAGCTAAGTGGGATAGTTTGTTCTTTTTGGAAATAGCTCACAATGGCTACTTGTACGAAAAAAACCATGCGTTTTTTCCTCTGTACCCGCTACTTATAAGACTGGGTGGGTACTTTTTAAGCCCTTTAGAAAGTTTAATGCCAAAAGAAGACACTTACCTTTTGAGTGCAGTGGTGGTTTCCTGGGTGAGCTTTGTGCTGGCAACTCACTACTTACAGAAACTAGGAGAAGTGGTGTTTGGGGACAAAGCTTTTTCAAACTGGTCAGCTTTGCTTTTTGTGTTTAACCCTGCTTCTATTTTCATGTCGAGTGTTTACACAACTTCTTTGTTTACTTTTTTGTCGCTAGCTGGAATTTACTACCTTTTAAGAAAGAGTGCTTGGAACACCACTAAGCCTGGGCACATTTCTTTGGACTTGTCTGATAGAGTTGTTTCTACGGTATGCTTTGCTTGTGCGACTGCAACAAGGTCCAATGGTTCTTTGTTGTTTGTATTTCCGCTGTACCACACTCTTTGTTACTTAGTTCAGCTGTACAAAGCAAAAGCTCTTAGTTTTAGGGTGTTTTTAAAGGAAGTAGTGGTGTTGGGTTTGAGCGGATTAATCCATGCTCTTCCTATATTTTTAGTTCTGGGTTACGGGTACTCTGTGTACTGCGGAAAGGACCCTAGTCCTTACTGTTCAAACTTGTTTCCCAACATATACTCTTACATCCAGTCTGAGTACTGGGAAGTAGGCTTTATGAGGTACTGGCAACTCAAACAGATTCCAAACTTCATACTTCCTGCACCTATTCTTTACATTTCCTTGTCAGCTTGTGTTGCTTTTATCAAGTACGACCCCAAACGCTTGTTTACGTGTGGTCTGAAGCACTCTAGGCCCATTTCGAGCCAATTCACACAAAACCCTTTACTAAGAAGCTTTATTTTGTACTGGGCAGCGAACTTGTTTATTTTGGTGTTTGTGGCAAACGTGCAGATAGCCACTAGAATGCTAGCCTCAGTTCCTTGTGTTTACTGGTGGATAGCAGGGGACTTGTTTGGCAAGCACAGATGGGTGTTGCTTTACTTTTTAGCTTATCTGACAGTAGGCACAGCTTTGTTTTCAAACTTTTACCCCTGGACTTAATAATTAGGCATTAAATTTTGTAACTGAATGTTTATTGTAGTATGGGGTGCGGAACTTCAAGAAAGCCAGACAATGTCGAAAGTGTTTTTGTTGCCAACAACTCCCTAAACAAAGACCCTAACAACCAAGAAATAAAACCCCCCGACAAGGACCCTCTGGGCGAGTCGCAAGAAGAGCCTGAAAACCAACCTGAAAACTTCGATGACAGCATAATAGAAAAACTCGTTCAGGACCTGAAACTTTGACTTAAACAACTAACTTAAATATACTTAGAAAGTTAACTCCGACGTAGTTGTTCCTACAGCAGTGCCAAAGATGTTTGGGAATATAAAAATGTCAAACAGAAATATCAGCCTGACCATCTTGCTAGTCTTTTTGGGATCAGCAACTGGGGAACTAAAAGCTGCAAAATCAAAGTCTTGCCCGACATTTAACTGCCGCCCTTCCACACAGCATTGGAGTTCCTCAAATCAATGCATTTTTTACGACAGCAGTGATCTCCACGGAGCATACTATATTGAGGATAACTGCGGAAAAGACCAGTTCTGCCCTCCCCTTTACGAGTCAAACTCGACTTGCCAAGGGAAAACTAAACCTAGTTCTCCACTCAAGTGGCCCGGAGAAAAATGCAATTCTTTTCAAGAATGCAACCCCAAGTACTCGTTTGAGTGCAAAAACCAAGTATGCTTAGGAGCTTCTTTGAACCAGTCTTGCAATGACAGTAACTCTTGTGCTCCTGGGTACTATTGTAACCAAAACATTTGTACAAAACAAATTCCTGTAGGAGAAAAGGGGTGTGTAGATGACCATAACTGTGTAAATAACGCTGGTTGTGTTAAAACCAGTGACCAAAGAGTGGGAGTGTGTGTAGAGTATATGAGCATTGAAAATGGAAAGGAGACCTACTCTTGTTTAGACCATAACAGAAGCATGATGTGCAAGTCAGGTATTTGCCGTACAGACAACGCCACAGGATTTAGCTACTGTGTAGAGAAACCCAAGTCCCAGGAAACTCTTCCTGTGGAGTGCTCTGATCACAACGACTGCTGGTCCGAAAAGGTGCAGGAAGTTCAAATCCGCGGAACTTGCCACTGTGGATTTAACGCAAAGGGACAGTCTTACTGCACACTGCACCCTGGTGACCCCCCTAGACATGAATACCTAGAGAAATTCAGAGAGTGGCTCCAAAGTGACCAAATCCAGAACTGCAACACTATGAGGCGTTTCCACAATGCTTGCATGGAGGACTTTATGAACGGCGATAACTTGGATGAGTTCAAGTACAAAATGCTTTACACCAACAACTTTCCTTTAGTGAAGAATTCTCCTGACTGTGTGCTTCAGGTTTATGAACACGAATTCTACAAGGCTAAACAAGACCACCACCAAGAGAGCTCGGCTATTGTTATAGCAGTTCCTTTGGTAGCTTTTATTATTTAGCTTAAAACTTAATAAATTCATTTAGTTAACTGCTTCAACTCTAAGTTTTTGATTCTGAATCCAGTAATCATGATGTAGAACTCAAGTCTCCTCATTTTTTCCTTTAGTCTTAAAATGAGTTTTTTCTTTTCAATAACTCCCATAGACTCCAAGTCGTAGAACTCGGGTTTGGCTTCGAAACTGCTCAAAAAGCTTTCAACAACTTTGTCTTCGTCAGCTTCGTCTTCAATGAGTGCAGCAATCTCTAAGTTGATTCTTGGAGGAATCATTGACTTTTTGATGAAGTAGTTTCTTTCTTCTTTCGAAAGTTTCGACTTTATGAAGTAGTAAAACCTGTTCTTCACTGCTGCTTGGCTTCGTTTCTTCATGTGCTTGGCAATTTTACTCCACTGCTTTCCGTACTTAAGAAATAAGTCCAGAAGAGTTTTATCTTCTTGACTTGTCCATCTTTTTTTTTCATTGAAGCCTTGGCTAGCTTGCTCTAGAGTTTCAAACCAAGTTTCAGAATGCTTGGAGAAGAACTCTACTGCTTGTAAGTTTGAATTGAGCTTAGCTTCTTCAGTAGTCAGGAAAAAATGCTCTCTCAAAGGAAGCCCATCCTCAGAAGAACTTGGGCCTGTGTTCTCGCAGTAGTCTTGATGAATGCTTTGGTACCCTAGTACATCTAAGCCAGAAACCCATTGGGTTTGGCACTCAGGGTCGAACTCCTCCTCACTTTGACCGCTGACAAGTGAAATTTCATGGAGCTCCATTAAAAATCCTTTTATTAGTATGAAGACCTTAGGGTGTTAGGGTTTTTTTCGTTTGTGGGTAAATTAAAGTTTTCAATTAGCCCAGGAGTTGTAACCGAATTTTTCGGATTTGGAATTTTGCTTTTCAGGCAAGATGCAGATATTTGGATGAATTAATGCTAGATACCCTGGTTTTGGAGTTTCTTGGAGGTTCAGAGGCCTTGTTTCTTGCTTTTAATAAAAAATTTGTTTATTGATTTACATTTTTGAGGAATTTATTTAAGTTAAGTATAAATGTGTTCGTTTTTCAATTGAACCAAGACTACATATGCATAGAAGTCAATAAAGGAACAATAAGAAAGGAGAACTCAAAGTGAATAAGGGCTAATTGATTTATAATGCTTGAAACTACTGCAAGTTATCAAGTTCTGAAAGATAGCTTTTTATTTGGTAAACTTACTACAATTCCTGGCTCTATATTTTTTCGTTAATTTCTCACTCCGTAGCTTGTTTTAATAAAATGTTGTTTCTTTCCATTAAGTTTTAAATTAGCATATTTGGTTAAAAGTTACATAGAGTTACAAGCTTGAGCTTGACTCTAGAAATCCCCACAAACTGATTTATACAAAGTTATTAAAATAACTATCAATTTCATTCCAAATCATAAAAACAAATCAGCCTATATCATAATAGTTTACTCTAAATTACTGCTTATGATATTTGATCCTGAATTCCAGGAGTTTGCAGTATTTCTCCAGTTTTCTGACTCTTAGCTTCAACTTGTTGATTTCCTGGAGTTTCTGCTCAAAGGTCATGGACTCAATTTGGATATCGTCCTCAGTGTACTCTGAAGTCTCCGAAGCTTCGAAGCCACTGAGGAAACTCTCTATGACTCTTTCTTCTTGCTGTTGGGTCTTCATGAGATTATAAATCTCTAAGTCTAGTGACATCGGAATGCATGACCTGCCCACTAAAGCTACTCGGTCTTCCTTCGGAACGTTTTTTTTCAGAATAGAATAAAACCTGTTCTTAGCTGAGCCTGGAGTTCGCTCCCTTAGGTTAGAGGCAATTAACTCCCAGTTTCTTCCGTGCTTGTAAAAGAGCTGAAGCATTTTCTGGTCTTCCTCAATACTCCATCTTTTTTTATACGGATTAATCTCAGAAGCACGAGAGTCACTGGTTTCGCGACAGTTATTTCTATAACTAAGAAGTGGTCTTTCAAGTTCTTCAGTATCGCTTAGCTCAGATTTACGTTTTGAAAAAGCTAAGTTTTTTGGTCTCAGAGTTGGATTTTGTTCATGTGATGAACTCTGTTGGATTTTTGAGTCTTGTGAGGCAGACTTCACTAGAAGTTCTTCTAGAGCCTCACTTATTGCGAAGGTTGTGGGCTTCGGTTGGATTTGAGTCAGATTTTCGGGCTTTTCTAATTCAAAAGGGTTCATGCTTTCAAGGCTTTTCATTATTTTTATACCTTAAGTTACAATTGGAGTATTCCTATCTAACAAACCAATCTAATCATATCGGTATTCCACCCTAACAACTCATTCATTGCATGTTTTTCGAATTACTTAAATATGAAATTCTTTACAAAATGTTTAAACTAGCACCTTAAACACCGATTCGAGTAGAATAGAGGTTATCTGGGATGTATACAGCTTCTTCAAGCACTAAACAAATAATTCCAATCAAATTGATTATCCGTTTTTCAAAAAAATGTGCCCTTTTACTATAGAAATTTAAAAACGCCCTAAAATTATCAAGCTTAGCTCACAGCCTTCTTGCTTTTTTCTAATCATTGCACAAATAAGTCTGGCTAAATGCCTTAATAAAACTAATTCTTTAAGCACTCCATCGATACTAAATCAACTCAAAACTCAAACTAGTATGTAGTCTACTTAGTTACGCAATTACTGCCTTTAAAGCCTCAAATGACTCCCATAAATGCAAAAAAGCACGAAGAAGTCATCCTCAGCTAACCTTTCTTCAAGCACTCAAAAACAACTGCTAGAATTGGCCCCAGGAGGTAAAAACTCTTACCCACTGCCCAACAAACTCCCAAGCGGAACCCTTGCAGTCTTGAAAAAAGGCGTAGACCTTCAGCTGCGTCCCACTTCGCCGCAGCGCTACAATGCCAAATTCGAGTTCCAAGAAGTAGCTTCAGGCATGCAATCGCGCAGTCCACGCAAGCCCTTTAAACGCCTTACATTCGATGAGTCTAGCAGTACTCACAACCGCACTCCTACTGTAATCATAAACGAGTGCAGCCAATCCTACACCTTTGTGTCTGCAGTTAGTTCCCTCAAAGAAGGCTGCAGGGACTCGCTTGACTTTGAATTCGATAACGAGTATGAGTTCTTGGATGTTTCTGATGACATTCTGTCAAGTTTTTCACTGACTGAAGACGACGAAGAACCTAAAGAAAAAGAAAGGTCAGTTCCTGCAAACTCTATTTTTGCCTCAACAGCTGAACCCAAAAGTATCCAGAACTCTGAACTCAGACAAACTCCTCAAGTCAAAGAAGAAAGGTACTCAACTATTTACACTCTCAGCAGTGACTCTTCAGCTAAAAACATGTACACTAACTCCAACAGGCCCTCGCCCCAGGCCTTTAAAAACTTTGTTTCAACCCGCTTCACCACAAACACCCAAGAAAGCGAAGACTTTAAAATACAAGAAAGAAAGTCTGAGGAGCTTCCAGACCTCAGCTTCGGAGTGCTTCCTACACGAACTTTCTGTGAGTCTTGTAAAAAACAAGTTGGCACTAGAGTTAAGGTTGAGACTCCTAAAACTCCTTTTTGGAAAAAGATTTGTTGCTCTGGCTACTACAACGCAATTGGGCCTAATGAAGAAATCACCCACTTATGCAGGGAGTGTGGTAAGCTAGTTGCAAAAGTAAAAGCAACTCAATGTTAAATTTTAATTGATAAGCTTAATTAATTACCTCCTGTGAGGCATCAACTCCCAGGTTCTCCAGTTCATAGGAGGAGTTGGCCTGGTTTGAAGAATTTCTTCAATCCTGTTTAGAACTTCTGGAGTTAGCTTTTCTACCACTTCCACACTCTTAATAGTATCCTCGATCTGTTGAGGCCTTGTGGCACCTGTTATAGCAGTGCTCACGTCAGGGCTTTTCATACACCACGCAATAGCCAGTTGGGCCTGAGTGCATCCTAAGTCCTCAGCTACTTTACCTATTCCTTGGAGCTTTTTCAAAGTAGTCTCTCTGTTTTCAGGAAGGAAGGGCTCCTCGTACCTTTGCTTCACAAACGCAGGAAGCATAGGGTCGCTAACTCTTGTTCCGTCAGGAATTCCTTGGTTGTACTTGCCAGTTAGAATTCCTCCCATCAGTGGACTCCACACTGTTGTTCCCATTCCGTAGTGGTCGAACAACGGTGCAAGTTCAACTTCTACACGTTTACGCCACATCATGTTGTATTGGCACTGCTCTGCCACTGGCTCCACGAAGCCATACTTTTCGCAGACTTCAAAAACTTCCATGAGTTCTGCTGGAGTAAACTCAGAAGTTCCCCAGTAGTCTGCTTTGCCTGTTTCAATTAAGTGGTTCACAGTCCTCACAGTTTCAACTATAGGAACGTCTTGGTCTGGCCTGTGAAGGAAAATGATGTCTGCATAGTCTAGTTGGAGTCTTTTCAAAGAATTCCGCACCCCTTGGATTAGTCTTTTTCTGCCCAGTCCTGTTTGGGAAAGTTTAGTTCCAGCCTTGATGAATTTAGTTGAGATCACTAACTCGTCACGGTTCCATTCTCCTCTTTTAAGAATGTTTCCTAACTCCGTCTCAGCATTTCCAAAGCCGTAAATTTCTGCAGTATCCAGAAAGTTGACTCCTGCTTCAATTGCTTTTGAAAAACACTGGTACTGAGTTTCCTCAAACTCAAGGTTGTGGCCTGTGAGCCAGTTCCCCAAGGAAATTGCAGAGACTTTAAGTCCTGACTTTCCAAGGTTCTTGTATATCATCGAGTCCTTCTCAACCATTTTTTCAACAACACACTGAGTGCAAATAATCTATTTCTAAACCTAAATTATTGAGTAATTCTTACTTAGATAAAGGTTAAGAAATGGAAAGTTTAAAAGTTGATTGCTGGAACAAAGACTTAAGGGTAAGTGTGACCACTTTTGAGAAAATAATGAACCCTATGCTGGAAGCAACTCTAGTTCTGCGTCTGTTATACATCATTGCAAACCCATTTTCTGTGTTGAATATCCTCGTATTCACCATATTAGGGCTTACATTAATCCCGTTATTGCTTATTAAAAACTTTTCCGTCAGAAATCAGCAAAGAGTTATTTTAGCTGTGCTTGAGTTCCACATAAATGTTTTATGGCTTCTAGCCTTTTTCAAGATTCCTGAGCACAACTTAGTTTTGTGCATATCCAGCTGCGTTTTAACTTTTTTTTACGAGTATTCCTTTATTTACTCTTCTGAAGTAGTATTCTTGGTTACAGTTAAATTCCTAGCTCAGTGGTACTGGAGCTTTGTTTTGAGCGGAGCTATGAGTTTTACTTGGGAACCAGCACCCCTGCTTTGCACTTTATTTTGCTTTATTTCAGCACAGCACTACCATAACTCGGCTAAAGAGCATAGTTTGAGCAAGTTTTTAGCTCTAAGTGAAGTCCAAAAATCTAAACAGAAACTGCAACTGATAGTTGATCTATGCCATGAGGGTCTGGTTGTAATAAGTCCTAATCACACAGTTGAGCTAATAAACTCTAATTTATTAGTTCTACTAACAACAACTGAAGAGAGCATACTTGGGACTCTAGAAAGCCTCGACTATATTCCAAACGGCAGAATCTATTTTAAAGATTCAACCGAAGGAAATTTCAGCAGTGACTTGCTAGAAGCATTCCAGTTAGAGTTAAACCAAGAAGAGGTCCTAGGACTCGTCAAAGCTAACAACTGCGTTTTAGAAGTGCGTTCGAGAAAAATAGCTTGGGATGAAGGCACAGCTGTAGCTCTAACTTTCAACAATGTCGAGAAAACAATCGAGCTTGAAAAAGTTAATTCAGAAAACAAGTGCAAATCAGCTTTTCTGAGAAGCATATCCCACGAATTCAGAACTCCTGCAAACTGCATCCTCAACATCAGTGAATCCTTAGAAAAAGAAACCCCTGCAAATACCCCTAAAAGAATACTTAGGAAAATTAAGTTCTTGAAAGTTTCTGCTCGCTTATTCATGAACCAAGTTCACAATATCATCGACTACTCCAGAATAGTTCTGAAAAAATTTAGTTTGGAAAAAGTTCAGTTCAACTTTAGGAACTTAGTTTCAGAGACTTACAAATTCTTTGAGACCTTGTTTTTACACAAAAAAATCAGAATAATCATTAGAATTGACCCCTCCATTCCAGAATTAGTTTACACAGATCCTAAAAAGTTGCAGCAGGTTCTTGTAAACTTACTTAGTAACTCCTTGAAGTACACATCCAAAGGATTTGTTGAGGTAGCAGCTACACAAGTAGATGGGTCATTTGTGAAGTTCTCTGTAATAGATACTGGAATAGGGATCACTCAAGAAAAGCAGCAAAGTATATTTCTATTGTTTGGGGGAAGTTGTAGCGACTCAGAGCCAAGTGGAATAGGTTTAGGCCTGAACGTTTCAAACATGCTTGTGAAAGAACTTGGAAGTTCTAGCATTAAGTGCAAGTCAGAAGTTGGTATTGGCTCTGAGTTTTCTTTTAAGGTTCTTATTTCGGAACATGAAGCAACAGACACGAATTACGAACACATACCTGACTTAGTGAGCAAGGAAATATCTCGGCCTATTGAAGTCAAGTCTATGGACATCATTGGACGCAGATTGTATGCACCGCCGAGAGTTTTGGTAGTTGATGACAATGATTTTAATAGAATGATTGTAGCTGCTATGCTCCAAACGGAAAGCATTAGATTTTTAGAGGCCAAAGATGGACAAGAAGCAGTTGACCTTGTTTTGAAACATGATGGAAAAGGCTTTCCATTCAAGTTAGTACTTATGGACTGCAGCATGCCTGTGATGGACGGGTGGGAAGCTTCTAGAAAAATACACGAACTCCATAGATCCAAAGTTATTTCCAAACTTCCCTATATAGTAGCACTAACTGCTTACTCGGAGTCTGAGGAAATCAAGCTTTCTTACGAATCAGGAATGTGCTTGCACCTTGTGAAGCCCTGCAACCAGGAAGTACTTTTAAACACTGTTAGTTTCTTTTTGTCGAAAGAAGAAGAAAGCTATTTTACGTAACTTTCAATATAAAAATGGAAATAACATACAAAGCATTCAGTTCTGAAGAGCAACTTAAAGAACTGATGGAGATGATAGACGGAGAACTGTCAGAGCCATACAGTGTATTTACTTACAGATACTTTCTATATTCTTGGCCTCACTTGTGTATTCTAGGCTATATGGGAGAAGAACTTGTGGGAGTAATTGTTTGCAAAGCTGAAAAGCACAAAGAAGCTATAAGGGGTTACATTGCTATGCTAGCAGTCAAGCAGGAACTCCGCAGAAAAGGAATCGGAAAAGAGCTAGTCAAGCAGGCTTTAGATGCTATGAAAGCTGATGGTTGTGACGAAATAGTTTTAGAAGCCGAAGTAACTAATAAAGGAGCACTCAAACTATATGAGGGTTTTGGCTTTGCTAGAGACAAAAGACTCCAAAGCTACTACCTAAATGGAAATGACGCATTCAGGCTTAAGTTATGGCTTAATTGATTATTTGGTTAAGTTCTGCTGGAATTATGGTTTAATATTTAATGCGCTTATAGTTCTAGTAATAAATTGTGTTCAATGGATTCAGTACATACTCAAGTAACTTCGCTTATTGAATTCCAGTCGGATAAAACTGCGGAAAGTATTTCTTTAGAGCCACAAGAATATAAAAATTATTTCTGTGCAATCTGTGAAAAGTCCTTGAAAAACTTACTCAGCAGAGGAGTGAGTAGTGGGAAGAAAGTGCACGAGAGGTGCATGGAGAGGGCGGGGTGTTGTTTGTGTGGAGTGGAGGGGATGAGTGTGCTTTGCAGTTGGGGTTCGTGCAAAAAGGTGTTCCACCCCCACTGCATGGCTTTGTTTTACGCGCAGTCGAAGTCAGGGGTGTGTCCTCGGCACCTGGGCAAGCGGGAAAGCAACCGGAGTGCGTTTCCGCGGCAAGTGGCTTCGAGGGTGGCTAGCAACGAAGCAGCAGTGAAGAGTGTGAGGGCGAAGCTGGGGGACTTCAAGACGACGGGGGTGTGCAGTGGCCAGTTTTTTTGGTACGTGGTGGGCACGCAGTACTTCCCGCCAGTGGCCTGCACAGAGATGCCAGAGTTCAGGGCGGGAGAAAGCACAGTGCTGAACTACCCCCAGCTGCCAGGCACAGAAGACTACGTGGAGTGCTTGCTAGCTAAGTACTCCGCCCAGACAGAGAGGCTGCAGAAGAGGAACGAAGAACTGTGGGCGAGTGTGGAACAGGGCGTGCTCAGGAAGCAGTGGGTCAAGAACGAAGAAGAAGCAGTGGTGGCTTTTGTGAAGGACTTGTCGCGGAAGGCAGTTTACGAGGAGTACCTGCAGCACTACGAGAAAAGGGCCAAAAAGGACCCTGAAGTGCCCACCCAGACTGAGAAGAAAAGCAGCGGACTCCGAAGCCCGCCTAAGTGCGAAGAAGACTTTGTGTGTGGAGTGTGTGGCGACGGGGACTACGAAGACGACGACTTAATTGTGATTTGCGAAAAGTGCTACATGGGAGCCCACATGAAGTGCTACGGAATCCCTGTAGTGCCTGAAGGCGAGTGGGTGTGCGACGCTTGTCAGTGGCAGCCCCAACGGAGACACCACGTGAAGTGCGCTCTGTGCACTGTGGAAGGGGGTGCAGTGAAGCCCACACAGCACTGGACAAGTCCAGAACAGAGTTTCCCGAACTACGCTTTTTCGGGGACTCCAGAAGCCGTTTGGGTGCACGTGTTCTGTGCAGTGCACTTGGGGCCAAGTGCCTTCAAAGACACTACTTACATGAGCCAGATCGACCTCAGAGCAGTGGACAGCAACCGGTTCAAACTCAAGTGCGAAGTGTGTGGGACCAAGAACGGAGCGTGTTTGCAGTGCCAGCACGGCAGGTGCCAGAGTGCGTTCCACCCTGAGTGCGCAAAGGACTTGTTCGTGAACACGCGCAAGAAGTCAGAGTACGACGAAGTCAAGGCTTACTGTTCACAACACAAACCCCTCAAACTGCGGCGTGTGCTCGAAAACACCGACAAACAAACAGCAGAGGACGTGCTGGCCTTCTGCAAGGAGTTCGAAAGGGCAGAGACTGCGCAAAGCAACGAAGTCAAGAAACTAGGCAAGCGCTGCCGGAAAACAGTAAGCACCCTGAACTACCAAGAAAAGTTCCAACTGATCCAACTAGCTGAAGAACAACTGAAAACAGTGCAGGAAGAGAAGGGGTTTGGGTTCAGTGTGAAAATGAACAGTGCCAACCGGAGACTCAGGACCCAGGTGGAAGTGCAGAGGCCCAAGTTCTACAACTTACTGCACCCTTCTGCCTTCGAGCACTTCAAACTCTGTTTGCCTGGAAAGGTGCCTGAAGTCTGCAAACTCTACTACGAAAAAGTGTACTTGACTCTGCTGAAAGAACTCAAGGCCTGCAACCAACAGCCCTCCGTATACTCCTCCAAGTCCAAAAAACGCTCCAAGAAAAAAGCCAAGTTCCAACTAGTGGAAGTCCAAGTGCCCAGTCTCGAAAACAAAACCACAGAAGAAACCTACTGCGTCTGCAACCAACCCTTCGTAGAAATGAGTGCCATCCTCCCCGGCGAAACCGAAACTGAGTACCAAGAACGCCTCAAACAAACCGCCATGATCGGGTGCGACAACTGCGAAGGCTGGTTCCACCTCTCCTGCATGGGCCTACTCCCCGAAGACACCCCCCACTCCTTTCTCTGTCCCCAATGTAAACATAACCCACTTAACTGAGTTAATTCTCTTCCACACTTCAGAAAGTCTTAAGATGGAGTCAACATTTGAATTAACTCAAAGCGTAGAAAGCTCGAAGCCCGAAATACTGCACTTAGAAGACATCCGCCAAAGCAAAGAAGAAGAGTCATTAGACGGAGAGTGCTGGCGTAAACTGCTAACACCTAACAAAGACTTAAGTTTGAGTTTTATCAGATCTTCCCTCGCCTTTTCTCACTCTCAAGTGCAGAATCTCGAAGAGCTTAAGCAAAGTGTGGCAAGTTTGAAATGCAAAGTAGCTTTAGGGACTTCCCCAGCCAAACTCCAAGAAAGTCTTGACAAGCTTCCCTCACAGTCAATTGAGTTCCTTCGCAAAAAAGCTCAGAACTACGACGAAAGCGTCAGACAAAGTGTGAAAGGGATTCTTGACTTTGCTCGGACAGGGGACACAGAGATTCCTCAGCAAGTAGAAGCCACCCCTGAAATAGCGTTTGAAATATTCAAAGAGATGAAAGTACAACCTACAGTTGAAAACCTAATCAAAATAATAGGAATGCTGAAAGAAAGCGACAACCAAAAAACTCCTAAGCCCTCTGGAAGGGGAGCAGACTCTTACCAAGAACTTCAACAAAAGTTCAGAAAGAGCCAGGGTGAAGTTTACCATTTGGCTCAAATTCTCAAAAGTTACGAACAAAGAATCCAGCTGTTCAACGAGCTCTTAGTGGAAACCCAAGAACTCATGAAAGAAATGAATGCCCAATGGGCAAAAGAAAAACTCGAACTTCAAAAGTCCAAACAAAAGAACCCCAACGAAGAAGTTGAACTGCTAAAAACTGCTCTCTTCGAAAGCGAGAAAAAGTTCATAGAAGCCCAAAAACAACTAGAACAGCTTTCTAAGTCCAAGTTCACTCAAAGCACAATGACAGATACAGACTCAGTGATACAAAAACTCAAAACTGAAAATGAACAACTCAAAAAACAGATCCACGAAAACCTGAGTACCTTCGAACAGTTAGAAGCAACACTCAAACATAACAAAGTGCTCAAAAAAGAACTCGAACAGAAAGAAAATCAACTCAAGTCAGTCAACAATGACAAACAAGAACTTGTAGAAGCAGTGGAACAACTAGCAGAAGCAGCACAAAGGATCCTTTCGAGTTCCAAAACCAAAAAAGACAAACTTTACCAAGTTGCTGAAATGATGAGTAGCATAAGGAGTCTTAATTTATCAAGCATGTAAATGGAGTTTAACAGTATAAGGAGGAGACTATTTCATAACGACGCGGGAGAAGACTCCAACAGAGACTCTTTAGACGTCATTGAAAGTGCCGAAGAAAGTGAAGTTCCAAACGACCTTTCCTACACATTTATGAGGAAGTCTCTGGAAAAAAGCGGGGAGCTATTGAGCAGCAGGGATTTAAACAAAAAACTTATGTCTGACTTACTGAGTTTATACAGAGACGCTGGGTCTGACACAGAGTTGACCTCTGAAAAAGAAAGCACTGAAAGGTTGTGCTATCCTAACTGCTCTGCTAATGAAGAAATCAAAGCTATCCGGACCAAAATTGAGTGCTTGAACGGCAAACTTGACGCCAGTACCGAAGTACTCAAGGAAAGGGAGATTGAGTACAACCAACTCAAAGAAGTTGTTAGTAAGTTAGAGCAAAACGTTGGCAAACTAGTTGAGCACCAGCATTTAAAGCAGGCATGCTGTTCACAAACTTGTATTCTCATTTAAGTTAGTTGTAGTAATTACAGTTACTTATTTTTCTTGGATTTTTTGGGTTTAGAGTACTTGTTTTCGAGGTAGGACAAAAAGTCACTGGAGTCTTCTTGTTTGCGCTTGATTTTGTTGATGAGGTCTTCCATTCCAGAGTCTATGGCTTTTTTGGGCTTGGCCTGGGGGGCTAAGTTCTCTCCGTCTTCTTTGAGAAGCTTAATTTTGTTTTTGGTTTTTGAGTAGTTTTTCTTTTTAGGTAGTTTTTTTTCTTTGATGAGTCTTTCATAAATACTCCAAAAGCGGGGCAAATCCTGGGCTTCTGAAAGTGGAATGAAGTAAAGGATGTCTTTCATGTTGCCTTCGGAGGCCAAGTAGTACTGAATGAGGTCTTCCTCTTCCATTTCTGAGTCTTTGTAGCGCTTTGCGAAGTCCTCAATTTCTTCAGGAGTCACCTGGTGGTAAACTTCTCTGTAGTACCTGTAAGCTTCGAAGTACTCATCGCTGTCTTCTAACTCGCCTGTTAAGTCGTAGACCTTACGTTTGTAGGGGTCGCTTAAAATTTCGTAAGCCTGGGAAAGTTTTTGGAAGTTCTTTTGGGCGTTTTCGTAGTCTTGGGGGTTCTTGTCAGGGTGTACTTTAAGAGCCATTAAGCGGTAAGCTTTGGTGATCTGAGACTGAGTAGCTTCAGAGCTCAAGCCAAGTAAGTCGTAAAGGGATACTGTTTGTTCCATACCGCCTTTTTTATTATAGTTACTATCCTAATAATATTAGAAATACTGGCAACTCAGAGCCCTAGCTTCTAGAAAAATAGTTAATATGCAGAGTAGTGTCATCTTTTAAGTTATGCTAACTTTTGCAAAAATAGCATAATGGCACGCAAAAAAACGACCCAAAAGCTCAGTTTCGACCCTGTTAAAGCAAAAAAGCAAACTCAAAGAAATCCTTATAAGCAAAATTCTCAGCCATTAAATTGCGCCAAAAGGCCGCCAAGCCTCCCTATTCCTAGAGGCAACACGCCTTATTGCAAAGCCAAACAAGCTGAGTACATTGCTAAAGACCCTCAGTTAGCTAAACTGTACTACTATCAAGCTATTTGGATGGGAGACCGCATTCAGTCAGCAGTGAAAGACTTAGCTGCCATTCTTCACCAAGAAGGAAACACTCTAGTTGCAATCAACCTTCTCTCACAGTTCCAAAACTTCTTTTCTGACCAAAGCAAATTCAAAAACTTAATGCTGAGCTTCAAAAAGCAACTGGCTTCGTGCTGCAATTCCCATTTTAGGTACTTAAGAGTGTACCCCCTCAATACACACGAAGTCAGCACTGTTCTAAGTCTGTTTAAAAACACCACCCAAGTTGAGCAAGTAGACTTGGTTTACGGGGAATTCGTATATGCCTTGCTGAAGTTCCCTAGTTATTCTGCTGCTCAAAAGACTTTGGAGAGTTTTGCAGGGGGTTCTCAGTATTTTGTAGAGTTTGTGTCTGAAGCTGGAGAAGTTAGGTCTGCAGGGCTTTCGGAGTCAAGCATTGACGAAGCTGACGAAAGCACTGCAAGACTTCTTTTGGGAGAAAAGTTGTTTGACGACCTGCATGAAGACTTCCAGTCTTTGAGTCCCATGGCTATTCCTTTCATCCCTTAGGCCTTGATTAATTAGTAGAGGTTTCTTAATTAAACCTTTATTCAAATTCTCAGTATATAAATAAGCGGGAATGGACATCCTAGAAACAAACAAGTACTTAACTCCTTTTAAAGTGTGCCAGTGCATTTTGCTGCATGAAGCTCTGACCAACAAGTCTTACCCCAAGCCTTTAGTCCTGAAGTTGCTGGGGTTCATTGTGTCCCAAACCCAATTTCCGAAGAGCAAAGAGCCCTCTTTGGAAGAGTTCATAAACAACATCAAAGAAGTCCAGCACGAGTACTTTTTAGAAGTCTACCCCTCTGATAGCGTCATGAAGATCATTGACGACTTGAAAGAATTTAGTAACTTGCTGCACTTAATCATTGTGAGGCTGAACGAACTCAAGAGTGAAGGAGAAGTGGGACTCTACATGGAACAAGGAGGAGTGCTTTACTTTTTCCTGAGGAAGTGTTTTTTGGCCTTTGCCAGAATGGGTTTTGAAGACTTAACTAAACTCCACAGAAACTTGCAAAACTACAAACAAGGAACCTACTCCTCCACTGACTTTGACTTACTTGCTTCAGAACTTGCTAAAGACCTGGACAAAATCGTGTTAGAAAAGCCCTACTCAGAAATCTCATCTGAGATTGAGTCTCTTCCAAACAACTCAAAACACATACTCAAAACCCACTTAGATGTTATGCACAACAAAATATCAGCAATTGACTCACTGCACACTTACTTCGACCTTGTGCTTGACACGCAAAAACCCACCAAGACTTCTAGAGAAAGAGGTTTGGTAGTTGTGCAGTCTTCAACGCACTACGCTTCTTTGCACAGAATCAAAGCAGAGCTTGAGTTAGGCCACTTAGAGTCAGCACTCCACTTGTTAGTGGAGACCACTAAACGGGCTTTGAGCGAAAAAGACAACTCTGTAATACTAGAGTGTTCTTTATTGTTCATGAAAGTAGCAGGAATTACAGGGAAGCATACCCAAGAGCAAAGAATCAACGAAAACGCCATACTGCACTCTTTGAAACTAGGAGACGTACTAGGTTTGGTTAAGTCAACTCTAACTTATCTTCAGTTAGAAACCTACAGAAAAGTTGAGTGCAAAGACATCTTGAAAGAAATCAAATCTAATCCCACTAAGAAAACTGCTTTTGGAATGCAAGAAAAACACTTAGTTCAAGACCCCAACTCAAGTACTCCTAACACCCTTGCTGATTACACTATTGTAGAAGCCCAAATGAACTTTTTGTGTGAAGAGTTTTTTAGAGACTACAGAAGAATTCAAGTTTTAAAGTGGATTAAAAAAGGCAACAAAACCATGGCAGACCAGTTCTTAGAAAAAAGTTCCCAAAAAATAAACACTGAAAACTTAAACTTCAACTTACTCATTGCTAGAATAAAAGCTAAGTTCTCCAAGCAAGAGTGTTTAGAACTTTTGGACTTCGTAGATAAACACTCTGCTGAAAAATCTTGTATAGATTGGGAGTACTCTGTGCACTATATTGGACAGGTTTGGGCAACTTTCAAAGGAGAGTTTTTGGAAGCTGAGTTTTTTGAAACTCAAGCTATTAGCAAACTGAACTCTAACCGCGAAAGCACTCAAAACGTTTTGGTCCAGAAACTCCACAGACTGCTTCTCCAAAGTAACTATGTTACAGCTCAAGAACTAGCAGTTTCAGTAATTTCCCAGAGCCCTAATAACCACATTTTAAGCGAAGTGTTTATGTATTTGAGTCAAATCTACTTGGCAACTAACCAAGTTTCGGAGGCTATGAAATACTGCAATAAAGCTTTGTGTTTGTCTGAAGGCAACAAGGTGCTTGAAGTTTTGTGTAAACTCACTCTTGCAGACATTTACATTGAAGCCTATAGGTCTTGTGTTCCAGCACTCCAACTACTAACTACTGAGTACAAGGAACTTGCTATTGTAGGAAGTGACTACTTAAGCGGGAAGTTCCACAGCTGCTTTGCAAAATGCTTGTTGGGCCTAGCCAAGCAAACAGGCGGGTACTCAGGAGAGGCACTTTACCAAAAAGGTTTTTTTTGCTGTGACTTAGCTGTTCAGTTCTTAGAAAAACTAGAGTGTGACTGGGAGATAAGGGAAGTTAAGTACATGCAAGCCAGGGCTTTTCACCTGCTTGGAAACTACTTAGAGCGAGACAGGTGCTCTGCAGAGTTCGTGAAGCTCAACCAGCAGTTAAAGTGGGCAGCTAAAAAAACAATTTCTCTAGAAAAAGGAATATCTCTAAAGTAAGTAATATGGACGTCCAGAAAATCAGAGCTTTTTTAAAGGACCAACTGTACCCAGACCTAGAGCACACCGTTCAGCAAAGAAACTCTACCCTAGAAAAGTTGTCTCACTAGTAACTTTTACAAAGCATTGAACTTAAGCAAATCCTTCAGCACATCCAAGAGCAGTCCCTTAGTGAACTGACCACTAAAGTTAACTTAGGGTGTGAGTTTTACGTGACTGCCAAAGGAAACACAGACAAGGTCTCAGTAGAAACAGGAGTCGAGGGACTATACATAGAACTAACCATTCCAGAAGGCATCGAGTACATAGAAAAAAGGAAACAACTTCTGCAAGAAAAAGTCGACAGATTCTCTAACCAAGCCCACAAAATTCAAAGTCACATTGAAGCTTTTACAAAGTCTTTCGAAGCTTTGGGAAGTGTGCCTTATTAAGATGTTATATTTCATCCAAGTCTACATCGCTTTCGCTTTTATCTTCTTCAGAGCTTTGTGCACCTTCTTTGGTGAACTGAATGTTTTCGTCGTAGTCTTCGAAGTCGCCCCCTTCGTTGACTCTGAGTTGTTCTGGTAACTCACCATATTGCTTGAGAGCT
Source organism: Fabrea salina (assembly GCA_022984795.1). Classification (NCBI taxonomy): domain Eukaryota; phylum Ciliophora; class Heterotrichea; order Heterotrichida; family Fabreidae; genus Fabrea; species Fabrea salina. Next base: position 242,811 of record JALIHJ010000007.1, on the reverse strand, counting down.
CTTACTTCGTCGGGGTAGTACTTCATAATTACGTCAGCTTTTTCATCCTGGTACTCACGGAGTCCTACTAGAACTATGTCTTCTTGGTTTATCCACACTCTCTTCCTGATTTGGCCCCTTATTGTGCATAGTCTTTTCCTGCCGTCGAAACAGTGGGCTTCGAGTCTTCCGTTTCCAAGCATTCTCAGGACTTGAGCGTATTCTTGTCCGTCTTCTTTGAAGATGAGTTCTCTTTTGTTTTCTGACATGTTTTTGCCTCTTCTTTTGTTCTTGCCTCCTTTACCTTTTTTGGGCATATTTGTATAAATGGACGGGCAGTTAGTGTTTAAAGGTTCTTAAGGTTTTCTTCTGGGAATGTACTTCACAGCTTGTCTGTTCTGCCTTACAAAGTTCTTCCTGGCAACACTGATGGGTTCGAGTAGTTGCTTGTCTTTTTCTTCGAGTTCTTCAACAATGTCTTCTTTGAAGGAGTAAGTAAGGAGTTGCCTTATTTCGTACATGCTGCTTTTGAGGGTTTGGAGTTGCTGGTTTGTTTCTTTGACGAACTGCTTGAATTCCATTTATTAACGACTTAGTAATATGAGTGAAAGTCCTTCAGGTTCAATAGTGTCAGACACACCCACAGCTGCAGAGGACCAAGAAGTAACCCTAGAAGCCATGCAGGTTAAACTTGAAAGACTTAAGTCTCTGCTTCTAAAGGCCCGCACTTCTATAAACCAATACAAAGCTCGCACTGACGAACAAGAAAAAGAGATTGAAAGTCTCCATTTCAAAAACACAGAACTCAAAGGTTACATCAACAAACTCACTAAGTATGAACCTCCACAACCAGCAGAGATAAGCAAAGTACTCACTAGAGTTAAAGTTTACGACCAAATATTTAACTGCGTGCAGTCTGAAAAAGGGATTTTCTGGGTGTCTGAAAAAGGCCTTCCTTCAAAAAAGAACTTGCCCGAAGTACTTGAAACAACCTGCACTCCTTCAGTTCTCAAACAAGAAATAGCTAAAGTTGTGGACCAGTACGAAGACAGAATGCGCAGGATGAAAGAAACTGCTGACGCTTACGAACTCAAAAACGAGTCCCTTCAAAGCTTGTACAAAGAACTCCAGGAACAACTCGGCGAAGCACAAGAAAAACAAAAACTAGCCCAAGACACCAAAAACTTAGTGTCTGAAAGCTCACAAGTTTACGAACAAATCATGAACATTGTGTTTGAAGAAGAACTGGACTCCCAAAGAGTCACTGAAATCCACAACTGCATCAGTGCCTTTGTAGAAACCCAAAAAGGAGAAGTTGCTAGAGAACACCTAGGCAACATTTACAAAAGCATGGCAGACATCACCAGACGCCTAATGCACTCTAGAAACGAAATAGCTACGCAAGAAAAAGCCTGGAGGGCTACTTGTGACGCTTTAGTTCACGAAAAAGAAGAACTAAAGTCGCAAATGACCAGGTTAAAAAACGACCTGGCCAAAAAGACCGAGGAGTATGCAGGCAACTTACACAAACTTAAAGAAGACAACCAAAAACACCTCCAAGAAGCACAGAGAGAAGTTGACTTTTACAAGTCAGAACTTAAAAAACAAGTGAACTTAGCTTACCTGAAACACGTACTGCTGCAGTACTTTTGCTCCACTGAAACCGCAGTACAAGAGCGACTAATAAGTGTTATCACTACACTATTGAACTTTTCAAGCGATGAAATTGCTAAAGTAAAGGAATCTAGAGCCCCAAAAGGAGTGCTGACTAGGTTTTTGAATTGGCCTTAATTAATCTTCTTCGTCAGAAAGAGTTCCTTGGTTTTTGAGTTGCTTAACTAGTTGGAATTCGTTGTAGTGGGCTTTTCTTTTTTCTTCAAAGTTTCTTTTCTTTTGGATGTTTTCGAGTTGCTCAGAAGCACTCTGAAAGTTAACTGAGTCTTCTTCTTCTGAAGAGTCTAAGTAACTAAAAGGAGTTTTGGGTTCTAGGATTTTAGTTCTGGTCCCTCTTTCTTTGTCGTGTTCTTTAATTACTTCTTCGTCAAAAGTGATTTTTTTGGGTTTCCCTTCCATATATTGTCTAATTGTAAGGTTGTATATTAAGTTTAATGGCTTAACTAGGGTCCTTTTGTAGCTAGAACTAACACCCTGAGCTACTTACTGACTTAAACTAAATTTAGTTAAATGTCTTGATCTAAATTACTGTTATTATTGGCTGCTTTTCTAGGTTTCTGTTAAATTTCAAACCCCAACTGAAAAGCTTCAGTGAAAACATTCCATTTCCCAATAATAAAAAGAAAAATGCGTTTAAGCTTGAGCAGGAAAGAATTGGTACAGAAGATCATCATAACTCTAATGCTGAGCGTGTCCCTATTTTTGGTACTAACAGTTCACTACTTGTCGGCCTCGTCCATAGAAGAGACTTCTTTTGGCCTCCAAGGAGCCTCGGTTAAAGGCCACTACTTTAAATACTCCAGTTTGGTAAGCACCTGCGACTCTTTCCACACCCTTGCCGACTACTGCTCCTATTTAAATTCCCTTAAAACTGCTGGAAGCATCCTAACAGTGCTTTTGGTTCTGGACATTGTTGTGCTTCTTAGCTTTATGGGCTTTTCTGTTCTGTTGCAGTTAAGCATCAGCAGTATTGCATCTAAGATCCTGGAGAACACTGACTACGCAATTTGGAGCAAAATCCTAGGCAAAATAGCGCTTTTCGGGCGCTTGGTTATATTTTTGCATCCAGTTTTTTGTTTGTTGGGGGCTGTTTTGTGGATGGAACAAGGCGAAATAGCTCAAATGGACGGAGTGCAAATAGAGATAGGGTTAATTGCATTAATCCTTCAGGTCTTTTTGAGCCTAGTGTGCGCAGCTTACAGTCTGTGGCATTTTTCGAGAGTCCAGCGCTTCAACCTACGTTTTGTGGTGAAAGAAAAGCTGATGGAAAAAGTATCTGAGTCTGGGGTCTCTAAGGTTTAATGTTAAGAATTAATCGAAAGAAATGGAGTGGAGTTCCAAGTGCAGCTGCTTTAAAGCTTCTTGGTACTCAGCTTGGGAAATGTCTTCTTTTTCTTCTCTTCTAGAGTAGTTGGCTTTAGGGTTGGTTTCTTCTTTGAGTTTTCTGGCTTGGGCTTGTCTTTCAACGAACTTCTGCATTCCTTTAGAAGGAGGAGCTGCTGGGGAAACTACTTTCCTGTTAATCTAAGTAACGCTTACTTTTGGGGCGAAGGTACAGCCTTCTAGGTCTTTTCCTGAGTTTTCGAGACGTGCTTCTTTGATTTTTTTCTCTCTTTGGAGATTCCACTGTTGGAGTCTTTGGACTCGTTCTTGGTGAGACTGGCTTTGGTAGCCTTTTTTGCTGTAAGTTTCAGGCTTGAAGGTGCAGTTGGGGTCGTGTTCTTTTTGTTTCTTGTATTCTTCAATGAGTTTTTGTTTCTTTTCGGACTGAGAAACTCCTTGGGAGTACAGGTCTTCCCACCAGGCTTTTCGGTTGAGTGAGTCGTTGAACTTGTTGATGGAGGGCTGGAAGGAGTATGTTTCTTCTTCTACTTGTTTTTCTTTTTTTTGAGTTAGTCTTTCCTTGGACTCGCCTAGTTTTTCAGCTAGTTTAGCTGACCTCTGGTTGATTTCGGGTTTGAAGGAGTGCTGTTCGGGTTCAGTAGGTGGCTTAGGGGAAGTGGATTTTAAATATCTGCTTTCTACGTTGAGTTTGCTTGAGTAGCTCTTGCTTTGGGAGTTCTCGGAGCTACTGGTTTCTTGTTTTTCTGAGAGTTTTTGTTTGTAAATATCAGTGTACTGTAGAAGTCTTTCAACTACGTCGCCTTCTCGTTTAAGACTAGAGGCTAAAGGAGTGATGACTGGGTTGGCCTGTGTTCTGTAGAACTCAGTGTACTCGTTTTCTTTCTTTTCTGCGGCTTCTTTTCGTTTGGTGCCTTCTTCGATTAGTCTATCTTCGACTCTTGGTGGTCTGGTTTGTTTAGTTAGTAGCCTTTTGGTGCGTTCAGAAATTTCAAAGGGTCTGGAGTTCACTGCTTCTTGTTGGTGGATTTCTTGGCGTTTGCGTTCTGTGTTGAGTTCTGCCTTTTGCTTGTAGAGTTTGAGTCTGTCCTCAACTGAGAGGTGAGAAGTATCTGAAGTGTTGGGCCACACTGGGGAGTTAGGTGAGGAACTAAGTTCTTCTTCTTCTTTAATTGAAGTTTGCAGGTTGAAAATGTTTTGTCTAAATTCAAAATCATCCATCATCCGCGTGAATTTATCTAACGAAATGTAGTGCTTAATAAAATGCGAGTGTTTTACAAGTACGAAATAGGCGGAGTCGTGCAAAACGACAACCCTTACAGTCTAGTTATTGAAAACTCTGAAAAAGGCCTTAACAGAGAGCTCCTCATGGACCACTTGAAGCAAGAACATGCTTTAGTCAGCGAAGAAACTATTGTGCATTACTTTAATGAAGAGTGCAATGCTTACATTCCTCTTAAAAGGGGGGATAAGATCCCACCTAGAGAAGAAGTGAAAGTTCTTATCCGCAAGGGAAACACCTTTCAAGTCCAGGCACTGCTTGATAGAATACACACCTTGGAAAACCAAGTAAAGTCATTGAGAAGCACACTAGACTCAAGAGTAGCTTCTGCACCAGTCCCTACACTAGTCAAGCCTTCAATTACCCAGCCTTCTTACTCTCAACTGGACTTAGTGATGCTCCATGCTGCTCCTTTAGTTTACCAGTCAGTTGAAGGAACCTTTCCTATACAAGACTCTAGTTTGGACTTTGAAGGCGAAAGAAGGAACTTTTTGAAGTTCTTAGAAGAGAAAAACGTAGGTTTGGACCTAAGGTTCGAAGCAGCCACTACAAAGAACCTACACGAACTTTTAAGCTACAAGCCCAAAGTTATTTACATTTCGGGACAAAGTTTCAGAACTGAGGAAGAGTTTGTTTTAGGTTTTGAAAACCAAGTAGGAGTCCTGGACCAAGTCAACGAAAATAGACTGAAAGGAATCTTTAACTCTGTGTCTCCTTACTTACAAGTGGTGATTCTTAAGTGTGACTACTCAGAAGACGTTGCTAACATCTTATTGAACGCCGGATTCAGTTGTGTGGTTGGAGTAAGTGACACAGACAACAGCTACATTTCCCAAAAGTTCGTAGCTCACTTTTGCACTTACCTTTTGAAGGGGGACTCCATAAGGGTTGCTTTCAATAAAGCAGAAAACACAATAGCTGATAACGAAAAAATAGGAGCTTGTTGTTGCTCTCACAGTCACAAACCCCACTGCAACTGGCTGAAGCAGCTGGACTTAACTACTAAAGTTGAGAGTCACAAAGAACACACTCCTACTTGTGAGTGCGAAAACAAGCACAAAGCTATTCACAGAGGAGTGTGCAGGTGGGCTGTGGAGTTCTGCATCACTTACACTCCTGAAAGGGTGCTTTTAGACACCCAAAAGCTTCCTGTGTGTTGCTGCTGCGACTTTGAACACGGAAACCTAAAGTTTAAGTTGTTTTTTAGTGACGACAGTGTGCAAGACCAAGTGCTGTTTGAAGAAAGTTCTAAATCCGAACTTGAAATAAGGGCACCTTTTCCTACCCACTTAAAACCTCCATATATTGAAAAAAACATTATTGGAAGACGCAAAGTTGTTTACGACCTAGTGGACCTTGCATGCAACAACCGCTGTGTCCAAGCTATAGGAGTTTGTGGGACTGGCAAAAGCATCATAGCTAAGAAAGCAGCTCAGTACATTTACGAAAGAAGAGTGTTCAAAGAAGGAGTGGTGTACATCGACTTAAGGATGAAAACAGACATAGTGTTTATGTACAGGTACATAGCTTCAGCCTTGAACTTGCCTTCAGTGAACAACGAAAGCGAACTTTGCAAAGCACTAGAAAGTCTTGAAATCCTAATAATCCTGGACAACGTGGACCCTTTGATCAAAAAAGAAAACCAAACCTTCATCAACAACCTCAACAACATAGTAGCTAACACAAGTTCGCCTAAACTTTTGGTTTGTTCCCAAAAAGAACTTAAACTGGAAAACTCCCAAAAGTATGAAATCTTGCCTTTGTCAGAGCAAGAAGCTGGAGCAATGCTTACTTCCTTGATAGAACCCACTTGGAAAGGAAAAGTAGATGTCAAGTACCCAGAAAGGTTCATTGACACAGGGTTTTTGAAACAAATAAGTTTAATTCCTTCAGCTATCCAGCAAGTTGCTCCTATTTTCAAACAAAAAACACTAGACCAAGTCTTACTTGAGTACAGAGGAAATCACAGCTTTCAGCCCCTAGACAGGTCCTTAGAGCTTTCGTTCTTGCACGCTAGAAACCAAAACCCCCACATTGCCGAGTTTTTGCATTTACTTAGTTACTTAAACGCTGGGGAGTTCATTGCCAATCTGAAGTTTTTGTACCAAAGTGCTTCTTACAACTACTCTGAGATCTTCAGTTTGCTTAAAAACGAAAAAACAACACTAGGGAACTGGTTTTTGCATATTGACGAAAAACAAGAACACGTGCTTTGCAAAAACAACGTACTGGAGTACATGGAAAGCAACTTCCAAAACAAGCCCCAGTTCGCAATTACGTGCATTAAGCACCTAGCTTGCTTTTCAAGGGCCTTGCTGGATGCACTTTTGCAAGACCCTAAATTTTCAGTTGGAGCTGAAGTTAGGACGAGTTTGCTGTTTGTCAACGCTGGAATTGACTACGGAATCTGGGTTTCTAAGTTTCCTGAACAAAGCCAAGCTATGCTTGAGTGCATAAAAAACCCCAAACAGATGTTTAACCAAGTCCTCACTAACTTTTGGTGCTACGTAAACATAGAGTACTTGGAAAAGGTGCTTGAAAGTTGCGAACTAGACCAAGAAACCTCCTTGGCTTTAGGAGAAATGATTCTGTGCACTGTTTCTATTTTCCACTTAATGGGGCAGATTTCAGAAGCCCTGGTATTTTTAGAAAGAGCTGAAACTGCTTGCTTCAAGTACCGACTAAGCCACACCCATAACGCCATTAAACTTGTAAAGGCTTCTTTGCTTGCACTTAACAACTCTCAGTACTACCAAGCTTTAGAAAGCATTGACTCTTCCATGAAGTACTTTACTGAGACAGAAGATTCAGAAGGACTGGGGGAGTGTTACTTCCTCAAAGGAGTAATAAAGGAACAAAGACAACCTGCAGAAATGACCTTAGTGAGGTCTGCAAGTTCTGATATTGAAGGAGACTTAGTTATAGCCAAAGCCAAGTTCAGAGAGGCCAAGCAAGACTTAGGCTGTGCAAGAGCCCAACTAGCTTACGCTGAAAACAAACTCCACGAAGAAAGCAACGAACTGTTTATCAAGAACGAACTTGAAGCAGCAATAGAAGTGTTTAGGGAAAAAGGAAAAAACCTGTGGCAAGTAAGGGCTTTGATTTACTTATCAGACTGGTACTTCTACGGGAAAAACTGTGTAAAGGCCAGAGACATCCTTTTAGAAGCCCACCAAATAGCACGCAAAGTCAAAAGCAGGAAACAAGAAGTTGAAATCACTGAAAAGATCAGAAAAACCAACGACGTGATCCGCAAAAGTGTCAAAAACGTAATATCGCTCTTAAAAGCTTTTCCTTTAGTTGAAGAAGGCACGAAAAGCAAGATGCAAAGGGCAGGGGCTATTTGCAGGTTCCCTTCTATGTTCAGACAAGACTTGCAAGCTGAACTTCAGAGTTGTGGCAAAGAAGTGTGTGTACGCTTTGACACTGGGACTTTAGAAACCCTTTCAGAGTACTTACTTCAGAACTGCAAGGTACTTCATTTAGCTAGCGAAATGCCTTCTTCTAACTTTTTGTGCTTAGAAGCAAATGGAGGCCTTGCTGAAAAGTTGTCTTTTGAAGAAGTCAAAGAAAAAATACAAGGAGACCTTAACCAGTTTGGAGTGCAATTACTGGTACTTGCTATGCCTTTCAGCATAGGTTTAGGTGAAAGTGCCCACAAGAACTTGAAGGTTCCTCATGTGATTGCTTTTGGAATGCTTGACTACCCTAAAGACGGAGACCCTGTGCATGTTTACTTGATGTTTGAACAAGCTATCCATACTTTTTGTGTGAGCTTTTACACTCACTTAACTTGCAAAAAAACTATAAGGAATGCTTATTTGCTGGCAAAACAAAAAATGGAAGATTTTATAGAAGAAAGAGTCAGCAGGTTTGGGTTCTTGGAAGTGAGAGGAGCAACTCTTAGGCAGTGGTGGAACGAGCATCACAGAAATGAACCTGTTTTAATAAACGAAGTAAGTCCTGCTCACGACCAACCCATTTTCGAAGACTGCGAACCTGATGTTTCCTTCGGCACTAACATGATTGACATGAGTCCTCCTCGAAGTCCCTGCAACATCACTAAAAGCGAACTAGTCTTTATCGGAAGGCACTTAGAGCTGTACAAAGTAGTCAAGGAATTCAGTAAGGAAACAGCTTGTGTGCACATATGTGGATCTAAAGGACTCGGCAAAACAGAGTTTGTCAGACACTTAGGGTACTTTTTAAACACCAGAGGGTACTTCCCAGATGGGATCTATCTTTTGGACCTAGAAGGCAAGTCTGAACTTTCTGAGGTTTACGAAATGTTCCAAGGAGTAGGGTTGGCTTTTTACTCAGACAACTCTGACCCCAAAAAGTTCTTGTTCGAGCAAAAGATGCTTTTGATACTGGACAACTGCGACGCACTTATGACTAAGGCAGAAATCACTTTTAACCGGCTTTTGAACATGTTTCTCAGTGAGTGTAAAATATCCCTTATTGTTACCAGTTGTGCTCAACTCTTAACTAATAACGCCCACTCAATTTCAAGATTCAACCTAAGGCACCTGAACCTCCAGGAGAGTTACCAACTGCTTTCAGTGTACAGCCCTAACTTTACAAGTCAGAACTTAGAAGCCCCAGTCGTTAGAAAAGACTTCAATTCAGTAGTTGACAAGATCCTGAAAGAGTCCCAAGGAGTTCCTTCTAAGATAATTGCTTGGAGCAGAACAATAGACACCGAAAGTTTAGATAAAGTCAAGTTGATGTTTTCGTTCAAAAGGTTCAGTGCAATGACCAGAATGAGCTCTGAGCCTAACAGTCCTGGAAACCAAACTCCCCAACTGGAACTTAAAAGAAGTTCTACTATAGAAGAAAGCTTTAGAGCAGAACTTGAGAGCTTTAGTGAAGACTATTACTACTTTTCGTCTGGAAAAGGATGTTTATCTTTAGAAAGCATTCCAAGGAACTAGTAGGTTAACATTAATTTACTCTAAGTCTTGAATTATCTCGCCAGACTCTAGCTGGAACCCCTTTAAGGTTTCAGAAATGCTCTGGAACTTAGTGTCTAGCCAAGGAGAGTAACTTGGAGTTTTATTTTTAAAAAAGTCAGTAGTCCCCAAAGCTTCTGGAACTCCATATCCCCAGTTAAGTTTGAACTTAGGCAAGTTTTTTAGTTCGTTTTGCCTTTTGGCAAGGTCTTCTTGGTCAAAAGGCGAAGCTCCAATATTTAAGTCAAGCATTTTTTCAGTGGTGTCTTCAACTACTTGGGCGTAGTAATTTTCTAGTTGTCTGTGTATTTCAAGTTCGCTTTCCATTCGGTTTTTGGACTCCTTAGGGTTTTCGACAAGGACTTTGTCGGGAGGTTTAATGAAACTTTTGAAAAGCTTCGAGTTAACTACTCCTGGGAGTTTTGAGACTGCTGCAAAGTACTGCTGGAGTTCTTTTTTTCTGCGTTCTAAGAACTCTAGAGTGTTGTTTCCACAGAACTTTTTCGGGGGAAAAGGAGGCAGTGATATGTGCAAAGTCTTTGCTAGTTGTTCGTGGAACCTTCTGATGACTGAATACCTCCTGCTGAAATGCCACACTCCTTCGTTTTGGTCTGAAATAACTAGAAAGGAGTACTCTGCATGCTCTTTTATGCTGAACTTGTTAATTCTTATCAAACAAGACATTTATTAGTTAGGAGACTCATTCAAGTTCTTGGTATTTTGAGAACTAAAAACCCCAAAACCTAAACTGAAGCTTTCGAAAGTTGTTTTGTTTCTGGTCTTTTTGCGGGGGTCATTGGCTTTTCTGAGTAGTCTTAGGATTTCGAAAGTCATTTTGTTGGAGTTTTCCAAAGTTTCTTTTAGTTCTTGTATTTGCTTTTTGTTTTCACGTATGTCCTGGACATAGTAGTTCGAGGATGGCTTCTTTGTTTTTGGACGAAGACTTTCTTCTTGCTCTTGAATGTCATCTTTAGCATTGATTCTAATGATGTTCTTAAGTTCCAAGTCGCTTTTGTGGGCGAATTCAGGCATTTCTCTCATTTTACAGAGTTGTTTTGCTTCTTGTTTGGATATGCAAGTATACTTATCTCTTTGGATAGCCACTTCTTTCATTTCATAGTAAACAGAAATAAACTCTTGTTTGATATGCTGAACTATGTTTTTGTTCATAGTCAGCAAGTCGCAGTCTAGCAGAGCCATAACGTTGTACTTCCTTTCTACCATTTCAAGCACTTCAATGTCTCCAAAATAGGACCCTCTGTTGAGTTGCTTGTAAGGTTCGCCGTTTTTGAGCACAAAAGAAGCCTTTCCTTTTGTGATGAAGTAAATTTCGTCTGCGTACTCTCCTTCTTTGTAAATGAACTCATTTTCTTCTACAAACAAGTTCTGCAAAAAAGGAACCACAGCTGACACAAATACTGGTTCTTTTTGTATGAAAAAAGGAATCTTTTTAGCTGCACCTTGGTGCATGATTATAGCTACTTCATACTTGAGTTGTCTAGGAAGTTCGTTGAATATGTTTTGTTTGTCAAGCCAAGAAAACCCAGACTTCTCAGTAGAGTACTTAAGTGCGTGTCTAAGTCTCATTTTTAGTTCTTTTTCTAAGTGGGCTTCTTTGGCGAACTCGTCTATAAAGGCTAACTTGTTAGTCAGTACTGTTTCTTTGGTGTCTATACTGCTCAGCATTGAAGACAAACTTCCAATAGTAAAAGAAAAAAAACACAGACCAAAACTCATCCAAATAACAGCAAACACAATTTCAAGGTTAGTTCCAGCTGAAATGTCTCCGTAACCCACTGTGGTTAGTGTAGTAAACGCCCAGTACACACATAAAAAGTATAGCGTGGTTGTGTCTTTATCAACGTACCCTCCTCTAACTACCCAAGTGTCTGGGTTGAACCCTTCAAGCTTCGCTGAGAAGTACCAGAAACAGCTCATAATGTGCACACACAAAATAACTGTCAAGAAAAAACTTAAGAGTCTCATTGCGCTGTGCTTGATACTCAAAAAGTCCTGTAAACGCTCAAGAAGTTCAGAGTGCTTGTAGTGCTTGATCATTTTAAAGATTCTTGAAATTCTAAATAGCCTGTAGAGTCTAGGAAGCCTTACAAGTCTAATTAGGTTACTGTAATCACTGCCTTTTGACTCATAATCAGAAGACCCTCCTTCTATTAAGTTTACAGGGAAGCAAGCTATTATGTCCAAAATCATCCAAGTTTTAAGGTACTTACAGAATATTTTGGATCTGCTGGTAACTAGCTGGCCCTCTGCATCGTAGTATGCTGAGAAAATGTTTACTATTATGTCTATGAAAAATAAAATGTCCAGTGTTAGGTCTATCCACCACCAAGTGGTAAACATTTCAACTTCTACAAAAGCAATGTTAAAAGGCATCACAGTGGCTGTATATATAAGCAAAATTGCCAAAACTAAATTCCAAAAGGTTTTAAAAGACCCATTAGGATGCAATAAGCATTTTGGCATATCCACAAGAGCCTGGTCAAACAACTTGCTGTTATTCATAGTTGATTTTCTTAAAAATAATGAAAGCTGTTCAGTGCTTCGTTGTCTAGAAATTTCAGAGTATCGGTTTGGCAAGTTAAGGTAGTCTTGCATTTTGTTGAGAGCTAGTTCAGTTTTTATCTTAAATCTGACCCTTTCCCAAACTTCACTGTACTTGGAATCCAGAACAGGGGTTTCCCTGATTGGAGTCGACTTTTGCAGCGGAGTTTCTTCAAGGCAGTAAATGCTGTCTGCACTTTGCAAACGGAAGATTGAACTTGAAAACTCAGAATTGCTTGGGGCTCCTTTTCTCGTTTCTGATGTTTTAGGGTCGTCGATTACTTTTTGAGACTTTCTACTAAACATTTATAAAAGCTCAGGTAGACATTACATTTATTTTGATGGAAAACTTGCCTTCTCATTTGTATTACTCTATACTGATAAACTTAGACACTAAGGAACTCCTAGGAACTTTAGCCCTAGTCTGCACTGAATTCAGGGACACTGTGCTTTCAGACTGGTTTTTACAACAAGTTGTGAAACGCGATTTGTACATGCAAAGCAAACCGAGTTTTGGAAGAGCCAAAGCAATTCCATTGATAAAAGAACTAAGAACTTCTAAACCACAAGACTTGGAATTCCTAGGCTTCAGTACTGACGGGGGAGTGGACGAGGACGACTTCCGGTTTTGGGTAGCGAACTTGTTTGAAAGGTCCTCGCAAGGTTATTGTTGTCACGAAAGAAAAGAAAACGTTAACTGTTGCGCTGTGCTGCTTGAGACCCAAAACATCGAAGGAACTTACCTGTGGGCTAAAAAACAAGCCGTGAGCATCATAAAAGAGTGGCTTAGGAAAAAAGGCAAAACACTCCGCGCTAACCAAGAAACCACTGCTTTAGTGATGTTCCAGTATGTAGTAAACAACTTCCCTATAGGAGCAATTGCACAGGACGAAGAAAACCCCCACGAATTTGAAGACAAGGTGCAAAGAATCATCAACTTACTATCTGAAGAAAACCCTTTTAAAGCGACTCGGAGGAATCCCCAAGACAACTTAGTTTTGGACTCTCAAGTTGAATTAAGCAGAGTTAACGAAACAACAGCTGTCATCAAGGAACTAGACATTTCTAGGCTGGGTGAGTATACTTGCCCGGTGAAGAACCTGATGGTTTTCGTAAGTGAAGAGTTCATAGACGTAACCGACCCTTGCTTGAAAGTTTACGACAACCTTAAAACTGAAGAAAGTTTGCAAAAACTAAGTCAAGAAGATAACTTAGTACCGGAACTAAGGACTGCAATTAGAGCCCCTGGGTACCTTGCTTACGAGTTTAAAAAGACAAAAAGTCCACTTAAGCCACTTGTTTGGCTGAGCTTTTCAGACGAAAACAGAGCAACTGAAGTGACTATTAAACTGCAACAGCCAGTAAGTGGAGTTTTTCTATACGTGAAGCTGATAAATCCAGAAAACAGGATGGAACAGCAAGGCTGGGTCCACGAGTACATGAACATAGACTGCACTCACGTGATTCCTAGAGGCCACTTAGTGAAGTTCGGAGATATATAACCCTAAACCTTTAAATAGATGCTCGGATGATTCGGGCTGGTGCCCGGCTAGGACTTCAAATCCTAGGGGGATTAGCGTCCCAGGTGTTCGATTCGCCCTTCTGAGCGTTTTTTGCTATAATTATGGTAACATTCGTTTGTGACTACTGTCAAGCAACACTGAAGAAAAAGCAAGTCAACAGGCACTGCGAAACTATGTGTCCAAACGCCTGGGTGTTTACTTGCATTGACTGTGGAAAAGAGTTTGAAGGATTTGAGTTTCAGAATCACAACAAATGCAAAACAGAAGCTGAGAAGTACCAAGGCAAACTCTACCAGCCCAAAGCACCCCCTGCTTGGAAGGGCTGGCGCAATGAAATCAAAGCCCAACTCAAACAAGCTGGCAAACAAGGTATTTCTGAAGAAGACTTGAAGGAAAGGATCTTGGCAAGGTACTTAGAAACAGAAGCTAAACTTCCTAAAGAAGAAGCAGAAAGAGTCTTTGGAGTGAAGCTCCGCTTTAAAAGGTTCATCAAAGAAAAAGACAAAGTATACTTTTACAAACTTAAATAACACACAGAAAGTTCTAGATTATATTAAAAGTCAGTAACTCTGCCCTTTCTTTCCCAGTCTCCGTATCTAGTAGGTTCAGGTCCCCTTACTCTAAAGCCGTACTCTCCTCGGTCACTTCCTTTGTCATCCCAAAAAGCTGAAGAGTTAGGTTGTTGGTCTACTTGTTGCGTTCTTTCTTGTTCTTTTTCAAACCTTTTTTTAACTATTTCTTGTTCGCTTTTGAACTGGTTCGAAAACCTTCTGGCAAACCTTCGCAATATCATTATAAATGTCCTGGAAAAAGGTTCTAAGTGAAGATTTGCTTCTAATGGCAAGTAGAACTTGGTTCTCTACCACTCCTCTTTCCCAAGAGTCCCTTGTTTTGCAGCTTAAAAAAGTAAACCTAGTAAAAACTCCCCAAGTGGAGTATGCTTTGACCCAAACTGACAGGGCACTCTTCACAAGTGAAGACTCTCCTTACGAAAACAAACCTAAAAAGATACTTAGTGCTGAAGTACTTACTTCGCCTACAAGTCAAGCTTTAACTTTAGAACTACTCAGTGAAGCTGCTTCTAAAGCAAGCAAAATACTTGATGTAGGCTGTGGAAACGGATACTTGTCTCAGTGTTTAGCTAGGATGGCTCCTGAAGCACAAGTGTTTGGAATAGACATTCACAAAAACCTAGTAAAACAAGCTAGAGAAATCTCAAGTTTAAGCAACTTAAAGTTCATGAGATGCGAAGCCCACGAGTTCACTGAAGAAGACTTTGACTTGATAAACGTTGGGTTCAGCTGCACTAAAGACCTGCATGAAAACCTTATGAACAAACTAGTGCCTGGAGGTGTTTGTTTATGCCCAGTAGAAAACAGATGGATCATAGCAGAAAAAGACGGAGAACTAGAAGACCTAGGCGAAACTGGCTTTAGTGAAATGAGGAAAGAAGAACAGTTAGAAGACGAACTAGCAAAACTAGAACAAGAAATTAAGTCTGTGTTTAAAGACTGCGAAGTGCAATTAGGAAGGAAACCTAATGCTTCAGAGTACCCCCCAGAACTCATTCCTTTACTCAAACAGAGAAGAAAAGTCATTGCTAAACTCAAAGCTTTAGAAACCTACACTGTTTAATTTATAAGTACTGAACTTACAATGCTTACTTCAATGTTTTTTGCCTGGCATAAACATTTAATAGAAAAACCTATTTGGTCGAAGTCCAAACACAAAAACTTAAGTTTGGTTCTTGAGTCTTTTAATGCAGCAGCAATAGCCCTTCCTCCTTCATATTGGATGTTGTTGTCCATTAGGCTTAAGTTTCTAAGTTGACTTAGAGGAAGGGCCTCAGAAATGCTTTTAGCTCCTTGGTCGCCAATATTATTATGGCACAAATAAAGACTTTTCAGTTTAGTTCTTTCTGATGAAAGACTCCAAGCAAGAGCAGAGGCTCCTTGAGGGCCTATGTTGTTTCCTGCTAAGTTTAAATACAAAAGTTTACTCCGAATAGCTTTTGAAAGGTAAAAGGCCCCAGCATGGTTGATGGCGTTATTGCAGATATTTAAGTGCGTGAGCTTATTATTGGGGCTTTGAAGGGAACTTGCAAGGCTTTGAATACCCTTTTGGCTTAAAAAGTTGTTGCATAGATTCAAGTGAGTTAAGTTGTTTTTTGGGCTTTGAAGAGCAAGTGCGATATGGTTGAGTTCTTGGTCTTTAAGTTCGTTAGACTCTAAGGACAACTTAAGCACTTTGTTGTTAGGGTGAGTTAGTGCTTCACACACTCCCATCACGCCTTTAGTACCCAACTTAGATCTATAGAGCTTCGAGAAAGTTCCCCGTTTAAAGTTAAGTTCTATCAGAGAGTTACTAGGAGTTTTGAGAGCCTCCAGTATTTTTTTGGCCTTTTTCTGTTTTTTTTCTAAGTAAAACAGAATCAGGTTGCTTGTTTCCATTATAATTAACACTTATTCGTAAGAAGTTCTAGAGTATTCTTGTCGACACACAGGACAGTGAGGCATGGACCTTACTGAAAAGAACTCAAAAGCTTTAATGCAACTTTGGTGGAATACGTGTGAACAAGACAGAACGCAGTTTTCTTTGCTGGAAGTTAAACTCTGCAGACAAATAGGGCAGTCGTGGTCGTGTCTAACTAAAGCACTGGCTTTGATTCGGTCCCAGTCCTTAGTGGTGTCTTCCAAGTCAGGTTGTGTGTGGACTCTGAAGGCTTGAATGGCTTGTCTGTTTAGCTCTAGTTGTTTATCTAGTTCTCCGAAAAGAGCTTCTAGATTCTTTTCGCGTTTGTCGAGGGCCCCTGAGAGTTTTTGGTTCAAGCCTCCTATTTGTTTAGAAAAGAACTTGCGTCTAACTAAAGGGTGCTTAGGTGGGTTCTTTTTCAAGTACTCTTCATAGAGTTTTCTTTGCCTGAATCCTTTGAAGGCTGACTGAATTAAGGTTGCACAGTAGTTAAGGTAGTACTGCTGTGTTTGGAAGTAGTTTTTCTTTTCGTAAGCTTCTTTTCTGCAAATAGGGCAGCACTTTATATTGGCGTACTTTTCAAAACTAGAAAGGCACTGTTTGTGGAACACGTGAGAACAACTCAGAATAACTGAAGGAAGGGTTTTAAAGTTTTCTTGGCAAATAGGACAAGCACCTTTGTGCTCTTCCCTTTGAGCAGCTTTTTGCTCAACTTGGTTCCAAGCTTGGTTGTCTAGTGGAGGGTCAGGTTTTGAAACTAAGCCTAGTCTTTGGGCTAAACTGAGTTTAGACAAGTATGCTTCTTGTCTTTTGGCAATGGGGTCGTTAGTGGGTTTTACTATGTTTTTGCCTAGTTTCGACAAACGGGATGTTTTCTTGGGGTTTATAGAGCGCATAATGTGGTCTTGCAAAGCAGCTGCGTGGACTGCAGAGTTGTTGTTTTTGCGTTTCATTTGAATAAATGGCAAAGCAACTAAAAAGACTCTTCTCAAGCACATACTACAAAAACTTAGAACTTTACAAACCCATCCTTGCAGACCCCATGCCTCCAATGGCTATGCGGAACCCTACTTTTGTGAGTTTGCTTCCTTTAGTCACAGGAGGACTGGCTACTGCTTTCCTTCCAGCTTTAGACATGTTTACTGCTTACTTGCCTTTTATCACTAAGTACACGTGCTTGTATGCTTCTTTCCACTCTACTTTCCAAGCAGGGATTCACTGGGGATTTGCTGCTTCTTTACACGATCCCGAACTCCACAACCAGGACTCCAAGTATATAAACATGCAGTTCATATACCCTGCGGCAGTTCCACTGGTAACTTGGACACTGAATGCTTACATTTGGTTACTGCCTTTTTCGCTACCCAGAGCACTCAATTCAATAGCAGCAATTGGACTGACTCACATAGGAGTTTTAGTAGGCGACCACTTCTACGTGAGCAGAGGCACCGCTCCTTTGTTCTTTAAGAAGTACAAAATCCTTGTGGGAGTAGTAAGCACGGTTTCTATTCTTTTGTTGGCCTTTGGAGCTTACATGTACCCAGAAAAAACTCTTAAAAAAGATAACTAACTTATTAAGAAATGCTGTACCTAATAGAAGTTTGGATGCTCCACTGGGAGGAAACACTTCTCAGTTCGACCACTTCGCTTTCGCCAGGACCGACCCTTAGAGTTACTGAATCCCCTCTTCTGCCTACTATTTCCAAACCTTCTATTTTAAACGTGACTTTTTCTTCAAGGGTTTTGTTGCTTGTTTTGTTTTCGTACAAGAAAGCTATTCCTTCAGGGTGCTTGTAAGTGTACACAAAAACGTCTAGTTCTTCTTCAGTTTTGGGATCTTTGCGCTTTGCTAGTTCTCCTGAAATGCGTGCAGACTCTTTAAGGGCCTCAGAGCCCATAAGGGAAAAAGCTTTGTGGGTGTGCTTGAATTTAGTGTCCTTGCTGAGGTCAACTTGTTTAATTAGGACTAAACTCTCTTCTTTAGGCCCTACTACAATGGAGTACTTAGCTCCTTCGTAAGGAGGCTGGAGTTCTAAGTTCTTGAAGTTTTTGAAAAAGCAGTCTTCTCTAATAGAAGTTCTGCTGGAGTTGTTCACGTAGTAAAAGTAACCGTAGCCTTCAGGAAGGATTTCATGGTACCTTTTGCACTCAGGAACACCTTCTGAGGAATAAGAAATACACTCTCCGTTATCTAAAGCCCTTGACTTAAGTATCGACTCCAGAACTTCAGGGGCCTCTTCTCTTTTTTCAAAGTCAATTTGGCTTTCCCCGTACATAGACACTATGTAGTGACTTATTGAAGCACTCCAGTCAAACTCTACATAAAGCACGTAAGTACCCCTGTCAAACTTCCAGTTCTTCCAAAACAGCTTTTCTGGCCTTTTAGAAGTCTTCATTCCGCAAACGTACTGGTAGTTTTCGCCTACCTTTTTAGCAAGTACAGCTCTGCAGTGACTGTACTCGTACCCAGAGTACCTAGAAAAAGCGTCTCTGTCCTTTTGGTTGATTGTCAAAATATAGTCTGATTTCCTAGGCACTTCAAACTCTATAATGTCGAAAGATCCCTTGGGGTGCTGACTGTTTACAGAGGACAGAATGTACTTGTCGTTGACCCTGCAAATAGTCATGTTTGAAAAATAGTCACAAAAGTCTGTAAAACTCATCCAAAAAGTTCCGTCTTCTTCTTGAGTCATGCCTACTTCCCTCTTCAACTCGGGAGTCCACAGTTCAGATTCGTCACTCCAGTCCCCAGTCCACTCCATAACCCCCCAGGGGTTCCGCAGATTTATTAGCTTCACCATTCCTTTGCTGGTTGTTACTTCTTTTACTTTCAGTATAGCGTAGGAACTGTTTCCCATAAGGCCCATACTTTCAAGCAGTCTATGAGACCCCTTGGTGTCCCCTGCAGACGCACACATAATGTATTCTTTCCTCATCCCTTCTAAAAGCTTGTCCCACAAATCTTCGTTGTCAGAAGTAAAGTTTTCACAGGGAGCACCTGTTAAACTCGTTAGGGCATCTGAAGAAGTGGGTCTTTCAATGCGCTCGTAAGAACCGTAAATCTTAGCCCAGGCCTTTTCTAGGATGATCACCCAGAGTTCGTCTCCGTTGCACTTAGAAAAGCAGGGACCTGAGTTCTCACTTCCACAGGGGAAGAAGTCGTCTACAATTATGGTTTTCCACTCTCCGTAGACGCACATCTCTACTGCATAGAGTCCCCACTCATTCGCTTCTTTAGTCAGAAACAGTTTTTCTATTCTCTGGGGTGTTTCAGCTAAGCAAGACAAGGCACATAAAAAGGAGTTATCAGCTAAGGCTCCTTGGCGTATGTCGTCAGTGTATATTCCGTCTTGGAACACCTTTAAGTCTGACAAAAACTCAGAAGCTCTTCGCCAAGTGAACTTTTTCCAAGCTTTAGCTTTAGGCGACTTGTCTGGGTTCTTGATGAGCGAAGAAAAGTCTGCTGGAAAGTCGTAGTCCACGTACTTCTGGTTGTTGATAGAGCACCTTCTGAGTATTTGTTCAGGGTCGTCTGGACTCAAACTTGCGTACAAGCTAGAGACAAACAAGTTTCGGCCTATTTCGCCAAGTTTAGACTCGTCCATTTATATGCTTTCTGTTATAATTTGTGAACTAATCCCCTGTAATTAAATGCTTCCTAACGAGGGTAAAATGAAAAGGCGCTCTAAAAACGACCAAGAAGGCAGGGACTTTGCATGTGGGTGTGGGAAAACTTACCTGAGTTACCCTGCGTTGTACACTCACATCAAAACTAAACACGATGGACAGTTTCCTGAAGGCACAACTAGTCCCCCTAGCAAGAATTCAAAGGGCAGAGGCCGCCCGCGTAAATCTAACACTGAGAAGACAAAAGACATTTACGAACAACACAACTTAGGAGGTGGTCCCTGTTCCCCGCTTGCAGCTTTGCCGTCTAACAGTGTATTTTACACAAAAGTAGAGGAATGGCAAAACAAACCGCTTACTTCACAACTAGTCTGTGACGACGCTTTTGCGCTGTATGCTTTGGAAGTAGCTAAATATACTAGTTCTGAGAACTTTGCTTACTTTTCTAACTTTTTGTTCCACTTGCGGAACTGCTTGAACCTCAGAGGCTGGCAAATGGAAGCTGTGGAACCCCAAGAACAAGACTACTGCTCTGTGAAACCTCCTTCGAAGACTCCTGAAATCTGTAATTTTTTTATTCAGCACTACTTGCCTCTTTACTGTCCCTCTTTCAATACTGACTTAGCTATTAGTATGACTTTGCACTTCACAAAGTTCCTTGAAACCCACGGACTTACAGAACTTAAGCTTTCACTTATTCGTGAGTAATACATTAATTATTTGTAACGTAAGATGCTAGAGTGGAGTTCGTTTCTGGGAGAGAACTGTTTTATCCAGTATGGTGAACAAGGGGACCTGTCTCTTCGTGTAGAGTTTGACCTTAAAGTTACGCTAGGTCTTTTGCAGTTCACTTCAAGCGAGTTGGTTTGTAAGGAATTACGATTGACTATGGCATAACCTCCCCTCAAGAAAGGAGTGTTTTTTCGAGGAGTGTAGGGAACTTGCTTTAGTCTGAAGTTGTAATCGTAGACTTGAGTGGGTTTGACTACTTTGTCAACGGGTTGGGATTCGGAAGTGTTTATGTTGTTACTTCCTTTTTTAATTTTTTGTTTGAACTTCCTAATAAAAGGCGATTCCATGGTTTATAAACTTAAATTCAAAGTACTTCCAAGTAATAATGTATTGGTTAAAAAATATATGAAGAAGTATGAAGTGCTAGGAGTTGTAGGGGAAGGTAATTTCTAAAAAGGCGCATATGGTGTAGTTCTCAAGTGCCGCAGAAAAGACACAGGCGAAGTCTGTGCAATCAAGAAATTCAAAGACACTGAAGAAAATGAGTCTGTTAGAAAAACTACTATACGCGAAGTCAAGATTTTGAGAGCTCTGAAAAACGAATTCATAGTACAACTCAAAGAAGCTTTCCGGCGCAAAGGCAAACTTTACTTGGTGTTTGAGTATGTTGAAAGAAACCTACTGGAATTCTTAGAAGACAACCCAAAAGGTGTGGATCCAGAACTAATTCGCAAGTACACTTTCCAACTTTGCAAAGCAGTAGCTTACTGCCACTCTAAAGAAATAGTGCACAGAGACATTAAACCCGAAAACTTGCTTGTCTCTAAAGACCAAACCCTTAAGATCTGTGACTTTGGGTTCGCACGTGCAATTCCTCAAAAACCTGGAGTACTCACAGACTACGTAGCAACTAGGTGGTACAGAGCACCTGAACTCCTCATAGGCCAAACTAACTACGGACCTCCAGTAGACATGTGGGCCATTGCCTGCATAATGGGGGAACTAGTTGACGGAGAGCCACTTTTTCCCGGAGAAAGCGAAATTGACCAGCTTTACTTGATTCAGAAAATCTTGGGAAACTTAACTGCTTCCCAGATGGAAGTTTTTGAAAAGAACCCAAGATTCAAAGGCTTGAAGTTCCCCGAAATAGTGAACCCTGAAACCCTTGAAAGAAGGTACTTGGGAAGACTAGACAACGTAGCTCTTGACTTTATGAAAAGGCTTTTGAGGATTGACCCTCAGCACAGAATGAAGGCTGAGGAAGCACTTAACCACCCCTACTTTACAAGTTTTTTCGACCTTTCTCAAAGACCCCAAACTACCATCAGTGTAGCAAAGAACGAGTCCACTACCTCTAAAAAGACCTACTTCAACATTAACCTGAAAAAGAAGAAACTCCAAAGAGACCACACACCCACTAATCTCAAAAAAAGAAGTTATAGAATCAAGGATGACAACTCCCCTCCTAGACTCTACAAAGAGTACCTTTGCAAAAACTACTCTAAGTCCAGACCTAGAGCAACTCCTTACATGTTTGAGTCCCAAGAAGGTGAGTTTCATAGGCAAAAAAGTCGAGAGTCTCTGAGCAAACTCCAAGGCGAGCAACAAGAAAACATTAAATTTTTCAGGCAACTAAGAAAGAACGAGGACCCTGAAGACCAAAGTCCTAGACTCAAATCCTATGCTCCTAAAAAGAAGTCTTTTAAGCTGAACCTTTTACATGACAACCAAGATTCCGGAATCAAACTAGTTAACAGAAGTCTTGTTGCTAAAGGAGGAATTTTGCCTAGGTCAAATGAAAATCACTTTGAAGACACTGCAGAGTACCCCCAACAGTCAGCTAGGCAGCTTCCACACCTTCACAACCCCCATTCGGAGTTAAGGAAGCAGTCCCGGCTAAGGGGCGAAGAAGACTCAGAAATAGGACTTAACCAGGACTACTTAAAGCAAATCAAGATGTACTATGACTTTAACCAAAGAAGAATCTAATTACTTAACTGAACTTCTCCTGAATGGGCTAAGGGAATTTTCATGAGTGTAACTAAGTTCTTTGCTTTGGAAATGCAGTTTTTAATGGTTTCATAGGTGCTTTCGTCTTCTTCTAAAACAACACACTGCTTTTCTTGTGTGTCTTTGTACAAAACTAGTTCGTAAACCGTTCGGGCACTTTGTCTAACTCTGATTGCAAAGGTGAACACAGACCCTTTAGAAAGCATTTGGTCAAACTCAATATAGCCCAGTGTGTCTGGGGGTTCGTTCCAGGACTCTAAGTTTATATACAAACTTTTGCAAAATCGAAGGGGGTTTTTAACAAAGTTCAGTCCTAGAGACCCGCAAGCCCAGTCCAAACTGTACTTAACAAAAACCTTTCTGATTCTGTGCCACTCTTCAAACCAGTTGCCTGAGTTCATGAGTTTAGTTAAGTAAGAGTTTTCAATTCCTTCAACTTCAGCTGTTATTTTCCCAGTGAAAAAGTCAATGTCAATCCACAGAGTAACCCCTTCCACAAGCACAGTTAGTTCATTGCTTACGTGAACTTCTTCAATTCCTGGAAAACTCTGAGCCAAAGCTAAAAGTCTGTGCTTTTTATGGTAAGCTATGACTGAGTTGACAAAGGACTTTAGATCTGAAGAAACTGTGAAGTTTTGGGGAATTGAAGGCAAATGGGAAACTTTTAGCCCTTCTTTCGAAACTTCAACAATTATACTGGAGGAGTAAAACCCTTTCCAGTAGTTCAGTTCTAAACGTTGGTACTTTTCGTAAGTAACGTTTAAGTAAGGAAGCTTTTTGGAAGAGTAGTAAATATTGTGGAGGTTGACTGTGGCAGTGGTTTTTTGGATGTAGTTGTGGACTTCCAAAAACATTTCTGGAGAAGTGTTTGACTGGATGATTTTGGCAACTTCCTGCACAATGGCGTTTTTCTACTTAGTTGTTACCTGAGCTTTAGGAATGGCTATTTTGACTTCCATCCAAAGAAGTCTCCAGAAAAGTTCATCTTGGTCTGCAGCTAGGGTAAGTTGAATGCTGTATTCTTGGTTGTACACTATAGCCTTTCCTTTCTCAAGCCTAAATCAACCTCACTCAATGCTTAATCCTTCTGGAACTTCTGTAAGAAGTAACTTGTGTTTGATGAATTTATTTAGTTTTGCCAAAGGAACCTTTTGGGTAACTTGGGACCTCCCTACACTGGGGAACCCTAAGTACTCCCCTTTGCATAGCACATTTGAAGCAATTTCCAAAGAAAAAGGAGGAGTTCGCAAACTGTAGAGTTGGTTTGTGTGGATGCCTGCAAGGACTCCAAGCACGTCTTTAAAGGCCCTTCTCCTGTCTTCTATGAACTTTTGGAAACTTTGCAGTCGCGAGTAGGCAACTGAGTAAGTCCGGGCCCACCCTAAGACTTTTCTTAGTTTTTTAAGCAAAAACTTGACTCGGTGGCAGTAGTCCAAAAGAGCTTGACTGTTGGGGGGGTTCCTAAAGAGCTCGTGGAGTTCCCGGGCTAGGTGCTGTCCTGTGCACCTTACGAGGTCCCTCATGCGTACCTTATCCATAATGGGTTTATTTCCAAACGTTTTTGCTAGTATAATTAGGGATAACTATTAAAATGAACAAAAAACGATCATTCTCGGTAGATGAAACTTACATGTACTCCGAAGGAGACGAAAGCTTGTCGATCTTCACTTCTCAAGAAAAAACCAACTTTGAACAACTTAAAACTGAGATTGCTGAAACAATCCGCATTAAAAGAACCCAGCAAAAGCGCGAAGGATATGCTTACGTGCTTTCGAACAGCTGGTTTTCAGTTTGTTGCGGAATATTTTCACCTTCATGGGAAAAAAATTACTTAAAGCTTAGTCAAGACTCAATAGTTATTACAAAAACACCTGAAGGCAGCAACGAGGTCAAATTCAACTTAAAGCATGCAGAAATGAAACTAAGTGATTTACCCGGACACAAAAACTCTTACTACTGCCTTACACTAACTAACTCCAAGCAAGAACTCCAGATTTCATTTGAAAACAGCGAAGACTTCGGAGCTTGGCAGTACTCAATCAGCAAGGCCATAGACACTACATCTAATTATTTTTACATGTAAATTAATCTCCAATGAAAGTCCATCCCCTTACGTAAGCGTCTTCGTGGCACTCAAAGTCGTTTCCTAGGACCTTGCGAGTGTTGTAGCCCGAAGGAGAACTAGGGACTTGTATCATTTCTGGAGGAATAACTTCTTTCCTGTAGAAAGCACTCCAGTCTACCTCCGAGAAAAAAGGGTGGTTCTTAACTTCTTCAGCGTCCCGTTGACTGCCTAGTCTTTTGTGAGGCTCCCTTTGCATAAGCTGCACTATAAGGTCCTTAGCTTCAGGACTCAGAGACTTAGGCATTAAGAGTTTGCCTCCAAGGATGTTTGCAAAAATCTCGTCCTGGCTGTTGCTGAAGTAAGGAGGAATGCCAACTAACAGTTCGTACAAAAGCACTCCTAGCAGATACCAGTCCACCGACTTGCCATGCCCGGCTTTCTTCAGAACTTCTGGGGCTAAGTAAGCCACGGACCCACAAAAAGATTTTGTAGAGACGTTGTCTGCAACGTTTTCTTTTGAAAGTCCGAAGTCAGTTAGTAGGGCGTGTCCTTCTGAATCAATTACTACGTTGTCAGGCTTCAGGTCTCTGTATACTATGTTGTTTAAGTGAAGTTCTTCCAAGGCCAGCAAGATTTCAGCAACGTAAAACCTAGCTCTGTCCTCCGAAAACCTCTTTGCGCGCTGCAGCCAAGTTCCTAAGTCCCCGCCTGAGCAGTACTTTACAACCATGTACAGGTGTTTAGTTGTTTGGAAAGCGTACTTGAGTGACACTATGAAGGGGTGGTTTAAGTAACTCATAACATTTCTTTCAGTGAGTGCGTACCTTACTAGGTTCTGAGTAAGTATCATGTTTTTCTTGAGGATTTTCATTGCGTACATTTTTCCAGAGGGGTTGTGCTTGACTAAGTAAACCTCGCCAAAACTGCCTTTTCCAAGTTGTTTCATGACAGAAAAGTCCAGAGGAGAAGCACTTCGGGTTTCTTCGAAAACTCCTATTTTTTCAACAGTTTCGTTTCCAACTTTGGAAGGCTGGAACAAACTTTCCATTTCCTTGTCTTGGACTTCACGCATCCTCACAAAGCCTTTACTGACTATGTCAAGTGGGGACTTTCCTCTAGCGTTCACCAGTTCTAAGTTGGGCTCTTTTCTCAGCAGCCACTCTGCAAACTTTCTATGTTTGCTTAAAAAAGCTATGTGCAAAGGAGTGTTTCCTGAGTCGTCCTGCAAGTTGATGTCAGCTCCGAACCTAACAAGTAACTTAGCAACTTCTAAGTGACCAGATTTCGCAGCAAAATGCAACGCACAAGACCCGTTGCGGTCTTGCAAGTCTAAGTTAGTGAGTCCTCCTCGGATAAGGGCTTCACAAGCTTCTTGGTTGCCTGAACTAGCTGCAATATGCAAAGCAGTTAAGCCCTCTTCCCCCCACCACTCGGCTTGGGCTGCAAGTTTTCCATGTCTGTGCTTGTCCAGCAAAAACACAATAGCTTCTTCGTTGTTGTCAAAGGCAGCTTGAAGCAAAGCTTGGTTCATTTGCTTTTTGAGAGAGTAAAGTGTGTCTAGGTCTTGGGAAGAGGCATGTTTAAGTTGAAAAAGAAGGTCAGGGTCTATTGGAGGCTCTGAGTTTTCTGTAAGAACTGAACTAGCAAATCCTAACTGGGATCCTTTGCTGTAAGGAGACAGGTCTTGTGTTGAGGTAGAGGTTTCGTTTGCTTTTTCAGAACTTAAGTCTCTAGCTTTACTGGTTTTTGATGGCTTTGTTGCAAATTTAGTTTCCATTATTTTTAAATTCAGATTGTTACTCAAATAAAATGAAAGTCCAAGTCCAGATAAAAGACAAGACTTTTGAAATATCCTGTGGAAAAGGAGTCCAAGACTTAGCTTGGCTCGCACTCAACGCAGCCTACCTCTACGGAAAAGAAACTTATCCTCCAGGAAGCCACATGCCTACTTACTTAACTACTGAAAACGGCTTAACTCCACACCCCCGTCGAAGAATCAACGCTGCGCTCCAGGACTTCCAAAAGGTGTTTGTAACTCTTAAAGACCCTAGCCAACCTGCTGACAAGTCCCATACTAAGTGGTTCGAAAAAGCATTTGGACAGAAAAGAAACATCATGAAATGCAACTTCAGGTACTCTCCCCGCACAGTTGACTTCAAAGAAAAACACAAAGACTCTGAAGTTTACTTAAGGTTTGCTTACACTATGCACAAAGAACTTTCCCATGAGTTCTCGCCTGAGGACTACCCAACTAACCCTCAAATTCAGTTGTTCCCAACTGACTCTTCGCGCAGAACCTTTGCAAACAACATAGAATTTCCTTTCGGCAAAGTGGAAAAACTAAGGGTGTTTGAAGTTACTAAGCAGCAAAAAGAACTAGCAGAGAACCCTGAGCCTAGGGAACTCCCTGCAGAAGAAAACCCCTACGCAGAAGTTATTATAGTCCCTGAACCCTGGAGCAAAGCCCAGCAAAAAGCAGCAATGATCCAAGAAGAGCAAGAACATCGCAAAAAGGAAGAAGAAGCTGTTCGCAAAGCCCAAGAAAAAATCGAAAGGGCCCTTCCTAGACCCAAGGAAAAACCTAAATCCCTAGCAGAGGTCTGGCCAGAAGGCCCAGGCCAACTAGCTCCTCACTTTGGAATGCTTCAAGAAGTTTACGAGATCTATGCTAACTTGAATTCGCTTGAAGAGGGGCTTATGTGCGTTCAGGACTTTGTGCACTTTTTAAGGGCATTCGACTTGATAGGCGAAATGGGAGAAATCATGCAAGTCATAGTCGAAATAGGCTCAGACATAGAAGACCTACTTGAAGACACACTTAACCCGTCCATAACACTAAGAAGCTTCTTAGAGTTCTTAGTGAAGTTTTCTCAGTACAGGTACCCATCAGACAGTTCTTTCAAAGAACTCCCTGCAAGGGTTGAAGCTAGTAAAACAGCTTGGCAGAGCGACTACGTCAAAGAGCAACTACTCAAACCTGAAATATTTGAACTGATAGCTGAGAACAGAGACACCCTATCCAAAAAGTACCTAGCAAAGTCCAGCCCTGTAGAAGGAATTAGACAAGATCTTAGAGTAGAAAACTTCATAGCTATG
The DNA here is from genome assembly GCA_022984795.1 of Fabrea salina. Classification (NCBI taxonomy): domain Eukaryota; phylum Ciliophora; class Heterotrichea; order Heterotrichida; family Fabreidae; genus Fabrea; species Fabrea salina. Next base: position 215,496 of record JALIHJ010000007.1, on the reverse strand, counting down.
GTCCAGGAAGTAGAGGAGTTCAACCAAGCCATTGACTCAGGTCTTCTGCAACAAATTTGTGAAGACACCATTTTCTTCAGTTCAGCAAAAGACTCCCAGTTGTTGTTTGCGGACTTTTCAGAAACCCTAGTTAGACTTGCACAAACTGTGCCTTTCAACGAAGAAGAAATCCAAGAAAGCCTTGGAAACGAGTCTGAAACGGCTGTGTTGGCTGAAAAACTTTACTCTGTGATTAGGCTTCTATGCAGTTCTGCTTCTCGTCCCAACACTAGAGGCTTAAGCAGAGGATAATTAAATCTAGTAAAGAAATGGCAAACATAGAATCTTATTACACCAAGCCTGTTAATGAATCAGAAATTTACTCAAAACCCTCCAAAAACAGCCCTGAGTTGTTTTCCCCTGAAAATCTTTACAGATCTATCCGCAGCAAAGGTAAAAGAAGCCAAAGTCCGAGCAAAACGTCCGACACTGAAACCAAAGTTCACAAAGGACCTCTTAAACTAGTTTCAGTTTCTGAGGAAGGCAAGTTTGAAGTTTGTGAAGAAGGAGCTAGGTTCCTCAGGTCCCTCAAAGGAAACGTTGGCATAGTAGGAATTGCAGGGCCTGCAAGGTGTGGCAAGAGTTTTTTGTTGAACTTGCTTGCCTCAGAACTAGGCTCTGGGTTCCAAGTAGGGAACTTAACTAAGGCCTGCACAGAAGGAATCTGGGTTTGGGGTGAACCTATAGTTACTCCCAACATGAACATTATTCTGTTAGACTCTGAAGGCACTAAAAGTGTTGAGAAGTCTGAAACTCACGACGCTAAGTTGTTTGCTTTGATGGTTTTGGTTTGCTCAGTGCTTATGTACAACAGCAAAGGGGTAATCGACGAACAAGCACTAAACCAGTTAAGTTTAGCCACTCACATTTCAGAGATGATTTCTGTAAGTATAGAAAACGAAGACCCTGAAAGCCAACCAGCCGAAATTGCTCCTAAGTTCATTTGGGTACTAAGGGACTTCCACTTGGCTCTGGTAGACGAAGAAAACAACCCTGTGACTTCAAAGGACTACATGGAAAACATCCTGAACATGAAGACCCACTTTGGAAGGAACCCAGAAAAAATGAAAAGTGTAAGGGAAAACCTGCTGAAAATCTTTAAAAACAGAGACTGCATTTACTTGCCTAGGCCTGCTGACACAGAAGAGCACCTGTGCAGTTTAAGCTCACAAGACACTTCTACTCTCCGTTCTAAGTTTGTGAAGCAGTTTGAAGTGCTTAGAAAGTCTGCTTTGAAGAACTGTGCCCCCAAAAGGATCCAAGGAGCAGAAGTAGAAGGCACGCACATTGCAGACCTACTGTCTCAAATAACCAAAGCAATCAACATGGGAGTAGTGCCCTGCATCCAAAACACCTGGAAAAAAATAATTGAAAACCAATACGAAGAGCTGCTAGATAAATGCAGGAAAAAGTACTCCAAAGCTAGGAAATTCGAAATTCTGAACTTGCCTTACGAAGAAGGGGAGCTTTTATTCAAGTTGCAGGCAGCTAAAGACAATGCACTTTCAGTTTTCAGAGAAGTTCAAATAAAGGACGAAGCCTTAGAAGAACACTGCAAAGAAGAATTTGAAGTTATTTATAACGAAGACGTTAAATACATTTTGGAAGCTAACTACGAAGCCTCTGAAGGCTTCAACACTTCGGTGGCAGAAAGAGTTTTTAAAAAAGTTATTGTAAAACTAAACAACTGCGAGTACGGAGACAACTTTGCAAGCTTTATGAAAGACTGGACAAAAGCTATGGAGAGATACGAAAGAAAGGCCCAGGGTCCTGCAAAGTTTACTGTAATCAGTGAGTTTTCCAAGGTGCACCAGCACTCTGCCTTTTCAAGGTTCTTTGAAAACATTGTAGACGAGTACGAAAAAGAACTAGGCTCTGTAAGGAAGGAACAAAACCAGTTCGAAAAAAGACTCAAAGAAAGAGAAAAAGCTGTAGTTAGCAAAGAAAAAGAGTACAAAACCTTAGAAGAAAAACTAAATCAGTTCGAAAGCGAAACTGGAATCACTCGCAGAGAAAGCGAAGACATTATTAGCTTTCTAGAAAGAGTTAGAACTCAGGTGACTTATAAAACAGTTAGAACAACTCAATCTAAAAAAGAAGGCTGTAAATGCAGTGTTTTTTAATTGTATTAACGAGAAGTATGGAAGTGCCTAAGTAACTTTTCTCTAGACTTTTCAAAGTCTTTCATAGTGGCTGAAAGTCCCAAGAACTGCTTAGAGTCCACTTGGGGTTTGTGCACGTGGAAGTTTTTGGAGGAGGTAACTACTTTTACAGGGGAGCCTTTGAGGTACTTAAGTCTTTCGTTTTCTTTGCTTAAGTCAATAACTTGGTTGAACAACCACTTATTATCGTTGAGGTTCCTTTGCAGGTACACACACACAAACTCCAAGTACACAAACAACTCTGCGTGTTTGAGTTTTCCACTTTTAACTACTTGTTCTAGTTGTTCTTGGTGGTTCCAGCCTTTTTGGAGGTTTAGGTTTTTGTTGTAGATGCTGTACAGAGTTTCCTCTACTTGCTGGAGAGTGCTTGTGTACTCTGAAACTTCTGCTTGGAGTTTTTGGTTTTGTGACTTGTACTGGTTTAGCTCTTGTCTAAAGTCTTCTTCAACTTGGCGTTCCTTTTGGATAGACTCGTCGTAGAACTTCACTGTGCTTTGGTACTTGTTTTCTAAGTCTGTTAGTTTGGTTGTTAAGCTTTTTTGTTGGTCTAAGTCGGCTGTAAGGGCTTCTAGTTCTTGGGAGTGTTTTGCTTTCAGAGTGATTATTTGGTTTTTGTGGTCTTTATTGAGTTGGTCTATTTGTTCTTCTTTTTGGGTGAGTTCATTTTCTAGTTCCTTCAGTTTTTGTTTTTGAAGTGCCAAAGTTTTGTTTGCTTTTTCTAGGTTTTGGGTAACTAGAGTCTTTTCGTTTTCTAGGTCTTTTATTTGGGATTTCAGGCTGGTAGACTCAGATTCCAAAGCTTCTATTTGGCTGTGCAGGTCGGAAACTTCGTGTTGGTGATGGTTTCCAAAGGTGGTTTGTTGGTACTCCAGTTCTTGAAGTTTGGACTTCAGCTCAGTGATTTCAAGTCCATGGGTTTCTTTGAGTTCTTTCAACTGAGTTTTGCGTTCAAGGTTTAAGTTTTCTATGTCTTTCTGGTGTTGATCCTGAACTTGATACTTTTCTTGAGTTAGTTGGTCTCTGAGTTCTTGCAGGTCTTGTTGGTGTTGTTTATAGGAGTCTCTGGACTTTTGGGTGAGTTGTTTGCACTCGCTTTGGAGAGACTCAATCAATGCTTCGTTATGTTTAAAGAGTTCTTGGAACCTTTCAATGAGTTCTAGGGAGCTTACTTCGTAGTTCTGGAGTTCTTGTCTGAGCCTTTCTAAAAAGGACTCCTCTGTTTTTTCAATGTTTCTGAGGAGCTTTGAGTACTTAACACACTCAGTTTCTATTTCCTGGATGTTATAATGTCTGTTTTCTATTTCAAACTCAAAAACAGAAGACACTTGGTTGTTGTAAGCCATCAAGTTGGGGTTGTAGCCTAGAGTGGTTGCAAGTTTTTGAGTGATGTTTCTGAAAGTAGTTACTAAAAAGTTACAAACTTCTTGGTAAGAGTTAACAGTGTTGTGGGAAACTTCTAGTCTGGAGAGGAGTTCCAAACACAGCACATTGGTGGTTTCTTCTATGTCAAAGATTCTAAGTTGGTTTACAGAGTCTTTGCAGGAGTCTACCTGGATTCCTGTTTCTTTTTTGTGGAGTTTGTGCTTTTCGTAGGCTTCGCGTTGCATTTTCCAGATTTTAGAAGAGTTGTGCTGTATGCCTAGTTTGGAAGCAACTTTTTTCTTCATGGCTTCGTACTTAGTAGTCAGTTCTAAAGGCAACGGAAAAGAAAACAGCAGTTCCTCCGTTACACTAAGCAAACTGTTCATAGCTTTGATGTCTTCTGGGGAGGCTAAGGAAATGTCACAGGAACTCATTTATTACTAAGTTCAAATTTGAATTATAAACCTAATGGCTTTAAAAAGCAAAGCAACTGGAGGGTTTGTAATAACAATCCACCAAGCCAGGCTAGATCTGAATCTAGCCACTATTGGAAACATGGCTCCTTTTGTGGAGCTGCACTACTCGTCACTTAGTCTGTCAACCCGCACTACCTCTTACCAAAAAACTCCAATTTGGAACGAAACTTTCAGCTTTGAGTACATTGAACCTGACTTAGAAATTAGGGTGTTCCACAAGCCCCTTTTCCGCAAAAAGGTTGAGGTCGGCAAGTGTGTTATAAAAGTCGAAGACGCCAGTGGTTGGTTTGAAATTCGGAAAGAAGGAGAAAAAACTGGAGCAATTAAAATCAGTCTTAAACAAGAAAACGAGACCTGCAGCACACGCCATACCAGCAAGAACTCTTTTGAGCTCAGTTTCGACTACATCAAGAAACTTCGTGAAGTCGAGATGGAAATAGAAGAAATTCGTTCGTTAAAAGCTAAGTACCTAGGAAGAATCACTCAAATCAAACACGCTAGAAGACAAAGACTCTGCATGACTGAAACTGACACACACAAACAACTCTCGCCCAGAGACCTCTTCGAAGACACTGAAAAAGTCAAAAGTTTTTCAGAAGAACTCTACCAGAAAGTCCAAAGCAAAGCAGACAAAATTCAAAAGGCTGAAGAAGAACTAAACAGAAGGAAAAGACTCCTCAAAATCCAAGAAGAAACCCTCAAAGAAGAAGAACTCAAAATCCAAAAAGAATTCCAGTCACTTGCCCAACAAAAATCCGAAATTGGAAGTGTAAAGTACAAACTGCAACAACAAGCTGAAAAAATCAAGATTTCCAAAGACAAAATGCTAGAAGAAAAAGTTATGGAAGTCACCAAACCAAGAGTCCTCACTGCAAGACAAAAAGAAAGACAAATACAAATGCAAAAACTACAAAACTCACTTTCTCCCACTGAAACCTACAAAACTCCAAGCATCAAACCAAGACTTCCTCTGTATCCCCTCTCCGAGAACTCTTCCAGGTTTATTAAATTTGAATAATTCAAGTTTGTTAAATATTAGCACTAATTAAAAGCTACCAGTTAAGTGCTCAATGAATGCCTGGAAGTTGGGTTTCTTCAACTCAATGTAAACGTCTTCAAAGAAATCAGTTCTGAATTCAGCCTGGACTGCCTCAGCAGCTTCGTGAAATCTCCAGCCAAAGTCATTCCTTTGCTGCACTTGGCTGTTCACCCCTGTAACTAAGTAAGTGTTTCTTTGAGAGTTGTAAACACACAAAACCATAGGTTTAGCCCTTATATTGCTTCTCTGTGACTGGTAGGCCTCCATTATGAACGAGCAAAGCTTCTTGAGACTTATGGGGTGGTGGAAGAACTTAACTTGGTCTAAAATGTCACTAGAAATGATTGCGTACCTAAAGTCTGCAGAGGGGTTAACTGCTTTCTTTTCAATAAGAATAGTTCCTTGTTGTATAATAGCTTTTTGCTGCTCTATAGCAAGCTGGATGCCTTTTTCTAAGGACTCTACTTCAAGCAGGGCTGAGTTTGCTATCCAAAAGTTGTTTAGCCAAGTTTGATGGAAGTCAAGAGTTTCTTGAGAAGCTCCAATTTCTTTTTCTTCTAAAGAATGCGGACATTCAAGTAGTGCTGTTACGCTGTGAACTACGTCTAAGGCTGAAAACTGTCTTTTCCTAGTGTACTGCCTCACACACGTGCTTACAAACATGTCTCCCATTTCAAACTCAGTAGCTATTTCACTAAGCTTTTCTTTAAGGATCTTTTTGTAAATAGGATTCATGTACCTGAACTGCTGTTTGCACTCTTTAAGTGGAATTCCAGCTTTAGCTAGCATTTCATTCAGTCTGCGTTTTCCAGGTTCCCTCCAAACAGCTAGTTTGCAAGCTATGTAGTTGGAGTAGTATAAACTTTCATATAAACTCCAGTGTCTGTAAAGCATAAACCCAAAGTCTTTGTGCTCAATGTGTATGTTTCCTGGAGACTTTTGTTCTGAGTCCAAAGAGACTCCTTCATTCTCATCGAACTCTGCTGTGTTGTGAGGATAAGGAAACTCGTTAAGTCTTAAAACTTCAGCTAAGCATTCGTTAAGTTTCTGCTCAAATGAACTTTTGTCGATTTTTCTTTCCAGAAACTGAGCAGTAAGTCCTACTATCCACATCCACAGCATTTCATTAGAGTTCCTGTTCATAGAGTTAGCTACTGAATAAAGCACCCCAGCAGTGCTTTCAGAAAAATACACTCCTGCAGGGTCCCTTTTGACTCTTTTGCGTGGGCCTCCTTGGGAAACCCTACTGCGTTTTTGTCCAGGCTCAGCTTCTTCGTCGCTGTTTTCTATTTCTTCATCCGGCTCAAAAACTTCTTCATCAATAACTTTTACAAACTGGCTACGCAAGTTTTCAGGCACTACAGGCTTTTGTGAGTCAATTAAGTAGCTTATAACTCCGGATTCTGCTAAGTACGAAAGGTCCACATTGCTTCCGCAATTCAAAAACACAAAGGACTTAAAGTCCGAGGTCTCCAGTGCATTTGTAATTTGCGTGTTGAGGTCAGTGTAGTTAGACACTGGAGTTACTTTGTACTGGAGCGCATCTGAATGCAACAAAGCAGTTAAGATCTTGCATGCTGCTATAGCATCGCAATCGCCAGAGACAAAGATTTGGATAGTGCAGCCCCCAGAAATGCCAGCCTCTTTAATCTCGTTGTAGAAATCCGACACTTGGTTTAGCGGTATGATCATATTTAAATTATAATAGTAAATGCCTCGTTCTTTTTCCTCTTCTTCAGATTCATCAAACAGTTCCTCTTGTTCCGACTCGCCTCACCACTCCAAAGTCCTCAAAGTCTCTAACCTTTCTTCCAAAGTCAACAGAAACCACTTATACGAAATATTCGAAAACTGGGGAGAAGTCCGCAAAGTCTCTCTTGACCAAGGCAAAGCTTATGTGGAGTTCCACAGAACTTCACAAGCTGCCAAAGCCCTCAAAGGCATGCACAAAGGTCAAATCGACGGAAAAACGGTCTATGTCTCAGAAAAACGTCTTAGACGAGCCCGGAGTCCTCGTCGGTCCCGCCACTATAATAAATAATGGAGTCCACTGAATCAGACCAGTTTTTCCTTGCCTTACAAAAGCGACATCGTAACCTCACCAAGAAGCTTGAAAAGATAGAAAAGAAAGCCAAAGAAACCAAAGCTTCAAAGAAAGAATTACTAAAAGAGGAAAAGGAAATGATTGAATCGAGGCCACACGTAGAAGCATCTTTAGAAGAAACTGGGAGACTCATCGAGCAGTACAAACAACACGCCTCTGCAACCAAAGTAAAAAAGCCACAACCTAAAACTGAAGAGAATAAAAGCTCTGAAGTCGTCAACTTGTGGGTACTAGGCGAGTTCCTTAAACACCCCGAAATCAAAGATAGGTTTAAACAAGAAAATCCTAGCGAAGGGGACTTGGAACCTTTCCTGAATTTCCACTCACAGTCTGCAGGAGAGCCCAACGAAACCCTTGCACAAATCCTTTCTAACATGCAAAAGGCCACTGAGCTATATCTGTCCAAGTCGGACAAAGTAGCTCCAGGCACCCTGCGCACCTACAAAAACCTAAACGAGTTTGCAGCTCGTGCTTTCAGCTGGTGCAAGACCCAAGAACGACCTGCCACTCCTAGCAAACAAGAGTTAACTTTGGAAACAGGACCTGCTTACTCAACTATCCAAGAAAACTGGCCTGCTCCTCCTACAGAAGTACGCACTAGCAAATGGGCTGAAATGAGTGACGAAGAAGAAGAAGAAGAGCCTACGGTGTCCAAAGAACCCCAACCTGAAGAAGAAGGCTTTGTTGAGGTCAAAACTCGCAAGTCCAAGGGTCCCAAAAGACCTCCTGTTGAAAGGCCTCGCAGAAGGGGAAGACGTCCTAGAGCTTAAATTTTAATTTACTAGCTTTACCTCTAATTGGTTATAATATTTAAGATACTTGAAGCATTTAAGTGCATAGTGGTTGGAAGGCCATGAACATTTCATGATAATCAGTGTTTTCTACAAAGCCTTTTTCGTCTTCTTGCTTGTCGCTGATTTCGCTTTCGCTTAAGTAGTCGTTGTCTTCGATGTCGGTGCAGGTAGCAGAACTGGGCATGCGGATGCCTTCGAAAGAAGGAGTTTCTCCTCTGGCAAGTTTTTCGGAGTTAAGTACTTCTTTTTGTTTTTGGACTAGACTTAGTTCCCAGTACTCCTTTTCGTTCATGTAGTAGTCGTAGTTAGAAGGCATGGAGAGCCAAGGGTGCTTGAGGGCTTCTTGGGCAGTGATTCTTTTTTCAGGCTGGTACTCAAGCATGGGCAGCAAGAAGCTGGACAACGCAGAAGCTTCTTCTTCTTTGATTCGGTACTTTTCCATGAGTACGTTTTTGAGAGGCCAGATGCGCAGTTGTTTGATGCTGCGGAGTTCGCCTTCTTTGTTGAAGAACTTTTTGCAGTTGGAGCCAGCAGTGGCCATTGACTTGGGAAAGAACCCCAGAGTTTCAATCATTTGTGCAAGGTGGTCGTCTTCTTTGTCGAACTCAGGGCCTCCTCTGGGCTCGAACAAAAAGTCTCCTGTGACGAGTTCAAAAACCATGCAAGCCAGACTCCAGATGTCGGCAGTGTGGTTGTAAGTGATTCCCAGCATCACTTCGGGTCCTCTGTACTGTCGGGTTTGGATCTCAGTGGAGAAGTGGTTGTCTACCCAGCAAGCGTTGCCTAGGTCTGCGATTTTGACGCGAATGTTTTCGTTGACGACAACTTCTTCCTTGGCAGTGGGGGTGTCTTGGGTAGAACCTACAGGGTTGCTTTCGGCGTCGAGTTTGTGGATTTCTTCAGTGATGCTGGGGTTCTTGTTTTTGCGGTTGCGTTTGCGTTTTTTCTTTTGGGCAGGTTCCTGGGTGGACTCGTCTGCCTGGGCCTTGAAGGCTTTTTCCTTTTGCTTCTTTCTTTTCTTGTAGCGCTTTTTCTTTTCTTTTTTGCGTTCTTTTTTTTCCTTTTCCCTGAGTTCTTCTTCAGTCAGTTCAGAGAGTTCTTGTGTGAGCGGAGTGAAGGGAGTGTCCACTGACCTAGCAGGCGGGTGCATGTCTATTTTGTTTTTGAGCATCCCGAACTCAATGATTTCATTGACCTGGGCTGTGGTGAGCTGCAACAACACGTTCTCAGGCTTGAGGTCAGTGTGGATGACTCCGCAAATGCGGTGCAGGTAGTCCAGTCCAACCAAAACTTGTTTAGTGATTGAGCGGCAAATTGGCATGGGCACGCCTTTGAAGTTGTAAACCTTAATGATCTCCAACAAGTTAACTCCCAGAATCTCAAACACCATGCAGATGTGCTTGCCGTTCTGGCCCACGTGGATGAAACTATTGAGCAACTGCACCACATAAGTGTACTCGCGGAGGTGGTCTTCCACAGGACAGTCCATGTAGGACTTAAGTGACTCCACCCAAAGAGAGTTGTTGTAGTTCTTGCTCACTTTCAACAAAATGTCTATTTCGTCGTAGGCGGCCTCAGTGTAGTTGGGGGCACTCTTTTGCACCTTCATTGCAACGTAAGTGTTGAACTTAGTGTCCCTGCAGAGCCACACAGTAGAAAAGTGCCCCCAACCCAACTTCTGAACTACTTGGTAGCGGTTCAAAAAAACATCCCCTATTTCCACAGGGTGGTAACCCCCCACGCGGTAGTCTTTAGCTGGCTCTTTGTCGTCGTCGTAAACTACAGAACTCTCTTCTTCTTCGTATTCTTCTTCAAAAGCTGAGTCTACTTCGTCACTCATTTTTATAAATTATAATCATTTGCACAATTTTTAAACTAGAACTTTGAATGTTGCCATTTTGATACTTTCCACTCTAGCTTAGGTATAGTAATCTTAATTACGAAAGGGAGTTAAATTAAGCTTTGTAGCAAACTCTCTTGACAGCGTTAACTACGTTTTGAGGACGGGGAGTTGATTTCTGTTCAAGGGGCAACGAATAAGGCATAGGGACTTCGGCACCTGTAATTCTTTCAAGAGGAGCATCCAAGTAATCAAAAGCTTCAGTTTCCATGACTCTGGCTGCTAGTTCTGCACCAACTCCACAAGTAGGCCATCCATCCTCAACAGTTACGATTCTGTTGGTTTTCTTAATGGACTTAACTACGGTGTTTACGTCTAAAGGCTTGATGGACCTAAGGTTTATGACTTCGGCTTCAATTCCTTCTTTAGCAAGTTGCTCTGCGGCTTCCAAGGACACTCCTACCATTCTAGAGTAAGCCACTATTGTCACAGAAGTTCCTTCACGCATGACTTTGGCTTCACCAACGGGAAGTACAAAGTCTTTATCAAGCACCTTTTCATCAACTTCGAACTCTCTGCCGTACATCAGTTCGTTTTCTAGAAAAACAACAGGGTTGGGGTCCCTTACAGCAGCTTTCAGTAGTCCCTTGGCGTCTTCGCTATCGTAAGGACTCAGCACAATCAAACCTGGCACTTGGGAGTACCAAGCAGCGTAGTCTTGTGAGTGCTGGGCAGCTACTCCTGCAGCTGGTCCGTTGATTCCTCTGAAAACAATGCTGCCTTCAAGCCTTCCTGCGCTCATGTAACGGATTTTGGCTGAAGAGTTCACAATATGGTCGATGGCTTGCATTGCGAAATTAAAGGTCATAAATTCAAGAATGGGTTTGAGGCCTACAAGTGAAGCTCCAACTGCTAAGCCAGTAAATCCTGGTTCACTGATGGGTGTATCCCAAACTCTTTGAGAACCGTGCTTTTCCCATAGTCCTTTGGAGACTTTGTAAGCTCCGTTGTACTGGGCAACTTCTTCACCGATCAAGAAGACGTCTGGATCTCGGGTTATTTCTTCGTCCATTGCTGCGTTAATGGCATCCCGAACAGTCATACTGACGTTGCGTTTCAAAAGGCCCAAAGTTCTCCTAGCCAGCATTTTATTTATGAGTGTAATTAAACGTTAAGGGCTTGTTCATTTACAATTACTTTTGGTTAGATGTAATAGGAATTAGGCTTTCTGAGATCTGAACTTGTGAAATGATTGCAGGTGGGTGGTGCGCAACTTGTAAACCCACTCCTAGAAAAAGCTGTTCAATAGCTTCATTGAGTGTTTCGATTCTACTGTAAACAACTCTAACTACTCCACTCTGCACTATGCTTTTTGCGCACTCCAAACAAGGAAAGTGAGTGCAGTACAAAGTACTTCCTTTGCACTTGTGCCTCCCAGCTTCAAGCAAGGCATTGACTTCAGCATGAATGCACAAACACTCCTGGGAATTACCCAATGTGCAAGCTTCACACCCGCCTTCGCTGCAGTTAGCAATGTGAGAAGGAGTTCCGTTGTAGCCAGTTGCTATGAGTTTGCGGTCAGAAACTATTACGCACCCAGACCTTGTTTCTACACAACTAGATCTTGTAGCAGCTAGTTCTGCAAGTCTAATGAAGTAAGTGTCCCAACCCGGACGCACATGCTCTGGATTCAGGAGGTCTAAAAGCCTCACTTGCAAGTACAGCTCTTCAAGCCCTCCTTTATTTTGAATGATTCTGTCAGCTGATAGCAAGCACTCGTGGATTCTGCAAGGGTATCCGTCGTGTCCGAACTTTGTCTAATTAGTAATTACGTGGTCGTCCATATGAAGGAAGCCCTGCAACAAGTTTTTGGGTTTTCCGTGCTTTTTGCAGTAGTAAGTGTAGCGGAGTTTAGTGGGTGCATCGATACCCAGCAGAATGAAATAACTGCGTTTTTGGAACACTTCTAGTTCGTGAGGAAGGGTGATGGGGTAAACGATATAGTGTTCTTGCCAGTCTTCCATGATGATTCGCAAAGCTTGCCTAGCAACTGCTTGTCTAAAATCTTCTTCGCTCTCATAGTTCTCTCCTGAGTAAGGTTTACTTTGTATTTTGTCTTCCCATTCTTTGTTTTCTAGGTTTATTATGTGGAATCCATGCACTAGTTGTAGGTACTGAACTATTGACTCTTTTCCCGCGCTTAGCGTTCCTGTTATTCCTACTATCACCATTTGTATTAAAGAAATACTTATTATAAGCCTAATAGACTTAAGTTTAAAATTTAAACCCACTAAAGTCCATATTACTTGTAAAACTGGGGAAAGAAATGCTAAATTCAAGCAGTTTGCAATCTAAAAAGTTTGACGGACTCACAACGTTTACAACCTGGGTTTACGGAGTAGGCCACGTTATGAATGACCTGTGCGCAGCTTGTTGGTTTAATTACTTGCTGTATTTCTTGGCAAATGTGCAAAAGATCTCTTCTGGGGTTGCAGGAGCAGTAATGCTTGCAGGACAACTAGGGGACGGAATTGCTACTCCTATAGTGGGCTTATACTCAGATAAATTCAACACTAGGTTCGGACGGAGAAAACCGTGGTACATGATTGGTACAGTCATAGTACCTATATGCTTTTTCTTTATTTGGGAAGACTGCTACCCTTGTATGGCTATGAGTGGAAATCCTAGAGCAGCTATGCAGGTTTTCTGGTACTGCTTCTTTGCTGCAGCTTTTAACCTTGGTTGGGCTGCAATCCAGATTTCCCACATGTCCTTGATTCCTTCACTCACTCCAATCAAGGAAAAAAAAACTAAACTCATTACACTTAGAACTGCTTTTACTTACATTTCAAACATTGCAGTTTTGCTCATAGCTCTTGCACTGTTCAAACTTATTTCTGACCCTGAAATTCAGTTCCACGTTTTATCGATAATAGTGCTGTGCATTGGACTCAGCATTAACATTCTTTTCATCTTCACTATAAAAGAAGTGGAACTGTCCCAAATTGCTTCAGAAAGTTACAGAGACCTGGGCAAAATGCTTAACGAGTCCCAAAACACAGAAATGAATGGTTCTAACGAGCAAGAAAACAATGGATCTGTGATAGAAGAAATGAACTGGAAGGACTGGCTCAAGAAAAGACAAATGTACTGGATAGGCGGAGTTTACATGCTTGCAAGACTAGCTAACAACGTGATTACTGCAATGCTTCCTTTTTACTTAACAGCAGTGCTAAGCATGGGAGGAGTCTCTACAGTAGACGAAGCCTCCAAAAAGACGCCTTGGGAACTTGCTTTGATACCGCTTTGTTTGTACATAGGAAGTGCAGGGATGTCCCTTATGCTAGACAGGTTTGAACCCACCTTTACTAGAAGAGGAATCAGCAGAAAGTTGATTTTTGGAGCTGGAGTGTGCTTTGTGCTCCTCGGAGTAGTTCCAATGGTTTTTTTGACACACCAAACCAGGTACTACATGGTGCCTGTGTCAGTTGTTTTGGGACTAGGACTTTCTATAATGTTGAACTGTGCAATGGGGTTCATTTCAGCTTTTGTAGGGGAACACGGTACTTCAGGGGCTTTTGTGTGGGGAACGATGTCTTTGTTCGATAAGTTTTCTTCAGGAATGGCACTGTTTTTTGTTACAAACTTAGGAAGCTTAGACAGTACAGACTACATAAGAGCAACAGTTGCTGGGATTCCTTTAGCTGCTGCTGCCATTGGAGGAGTAGTCTGCTTGTTTGTGAAGAATGTTAGAGAATACACTAACGAAGAAACAGAAAGGATGAGTATCCACTTAGAAGAAAAAGCATCAAGTTAATGAGTTATACCTTTTTAGTTTGTCCTTGATTAAGTTGATGTTGGAGTCCAGTATAGAAATTTCAAGGTGGAGGTCGTTTTGTTTGGCTTCAGGAACTTTGTTTAGGTCGTTTGTAAGTTTGAGTTTTTCGTCTTCAAGCATTTTGAGTTTGGAGTTGAGGTTCTGCAGTATAGAAGACTTGGGCTTTCTTGGACTAGTCACTGAGTCCTTAGAGGTTCTTCTAGTCATTGGGGAACTTTCTCTGGTGTAGTTTTTTTTAGGGGTTCTTTGGTTTTCTTTGTATGCAAAAGAGACTTGGAGTTCAGTTTCTTCTAGTTTCCTTTTGAGGTCTTCGTTTTCTACTAAGTAGTTTTCTTTTTCTATAAATGACTTTCTGGTGAAGTTGAGGAGTTGGTTTTGCAGTTGGTGAACTCTTGTGTAAGCATTTTGGATTTGGTAGTACATTTCTTCTTCACGTTCTTTAGAGTCGTTTATTTGTGACTTGAAGTACCTAACCTGATTTTCGAGATTTTGAATCTGTTGTTGGAGACCTAGTTAAAAAGTACTTGAAAGAGTGGTCGGTGTTTTCTAAGTTCTGGAGTCTCTTGGTGAGTTGGTCTTTTAGGGTGTCTCTTTCTTGTATAAGAGAAAGGTCTGCTGTTTGAGTTTTCTGGGAATTTGCCATTTGTTCGATGTTTTGTGCGTGGCTTAAAAGCATTTCCTTTAACTGTTGCGGAGGAGCGTTTCTGGACATTGCTTCTTTTATTTGGGGAGGCAGCATTGCCATAAAGTCTGGGAACTGGTTATTGGGGTTCAAAAAGTTTTCCATATATAATTATGAGTGTATTTGACAGAATTGCAGATATTTATGCTAGGCACAAAAGCGAGCTGGACTACCTTCAGCAAAAAAAAGTTAAAGAAGCCTTGGTGGGGCCGGATCAGCCCAAAGAAGCTGTATTGAATTGGCTGCAAGCCTACATTGAAAGGAAGCCTAAATGTGCATGCAATTCGGAAGCAGAGTTTTTGGACGCTAGGACTTTAGAACTCACTTGTAAAGACTGCTCCTCCCTATTCCCAATAGACTTAACAGATGAGAGTTGTCTTGGAAAGCTGCAAGAAGTTTCAGTGGAAAAAGCTCCCTTTGCTTCTATACAACACATTTCACGAAGGATACTTAAAGCTATCTACAATCTCCCTGAAGATCCTATTAGGTTAGCTATGGACCTCAAGCAGCTCTCCTCCGAACCTCAGAACTTCAACCCTTTCGAAACAAAGTGTCCTGTGTGCTTTGACTACTTTTCTGTTAGCTTCAAGTCTCCTATTTTATTATCCTGTAATCACTGTATTTGTGTGCAATGCTTTACCCAAACTCAAAAGTGCTACATTGGGTGCAAGTCAGGAACTTGTGATTTCTACCGAATAGACTACAACCAGATTTTTGAAAAGTGCTCTGAGTGCCAAGTTACGTTTTCAAAAATAGAAAGTATAATTCCTTACAAGCTACCTTGTAAACACAGTTGTTGTGGAAACTGCGCAGAAGGCATGAGAACTAGAATTAAGTGCAGAGTATGCAACTATGATGTTACGAAATTCGAAGAGTTAAAGCTCAATAAAAACTTACTGAACCGAGTTCAATTTTTTGAGATAAAGTGCAAAAATCACAAGAGACAAGCCAAAGTATTTTCTTTCAAAGAGTTCACTGGATATTGCTTGGAGTGCAGCTCCCAAGACCCACCCTTTGAGTCCTCACTCAATTCAATAATTAATAAGCTCGGAACACTATTTGAAGTTTACAAAAAAGCAAGTGTAGAGATTCCTGAAGAGATTAAGTCAGAGTCCACTAATTACTACTACTACCCCTTGGAAACTCAGTTAAAAGTTTGCAAACAACTGCACAGTTGCTACTTGGAAAATAACTTGTTTACATACACTCTAAACAGGTTTGTAAAGATTCTTCCAGACACTGAAAACTCAACTAAAGGCTGGAAAGTGGAAAGCTTGCCTGAAGTTTTAAATTTAACTGTCAGTAGAAACATTTTTTTAATAGGGTTTTTTTTGGGGAAAAGAATCGATAAAAAAGGATACTTTACTGAGTACTTAAGAATATATCAGAACTCAAAAACAATATACGAAGAAACTCAGCCTTGCAGGTTTGAGACCCTTAAAAACCTCAACTCCAGAGTCGAGTTAAAAGGTGGAGTTCTTTACCAAGTAGAGATAAAACTAGCTCCGGGCATTTACCAAAATGGAAGTCCCCAAACAAGGAACCAAATTGATCCAGAATCTAGAGTCAAGTTTGAGTTTTTTTTAAATACCACTAAAGAATCCAACGGCAGAAACGACATTGGAGGCCCCATACTAGGCATTGCATACTCGTTTGACCCATACTCTTACATCTTCTCAAATTAAGATCCTTAATAATTCATGGACTTAAACTATATTACTCAAAAATGGGTGAATGGAATGGAAGCAGATCAGAAGTAGTTTCCGATACTACCCTGGACTCCAAGCTCAGGAGTCTTCCTAACTCTGTTAGGAGTTGTATAGACAACGTTATAAACCCTGAGCTAACTAGCTTCATTTTCAGCATTCCTAAAATTTGCTTTACTAAGCAAGGAACCTTGAACTGCCAGAAGTTTATTAATAAGGCTTCTAAGGCCCAAATAGACGAGGTTTATCAAGTTGTGTTGCCCCAACTTCCCCAAATGATGATGAATACTTATGCCAACTATACCTGCCAAACCATCTTTACCGTCAGTTCATCTAAGCAGAGAATAAGGCTTCTGCTTTACTTAGAAAAGAGCCTGCCGTCCCTAGCCATTGATTACAAAGGATCCCACGCGCTCCAAACCCTTGTTAGTCTATGCAGCTGCTCTGAAGAAGAAATGATATACGCCAGAGCCTTTAAAGGTTGCGTATTAAATATGGCCTACCATCCAAATGCTTGTTACATTTTGCAAAAGCTCTGCACTGCAATTACCAACTTAACATTTATTGTTGAAGAAATCATTGAAGAAGTTTCAAATTTATGTATGGATAAGCATGGGCTTAACCTTATAAAGAAATGCATTCTCGACCTGAGAATTTCTGAATGCGTCTCTAAGAACTTTTTAAACCTAATTCAGGACCCGTACGGCAACTACGCTGCACAACTGTTGGTGAAACACCATGCAGACAAGTTCCACAAAAACATAAATGCACAAATTACTGGCAAGGTGCCTCAGTTGTGTGTGCAGAAGTACTCTTCTAATGTCATTGAAAAGTGCTTAGAGACTCAGCATATCAGAGATTTTATTTTGACCGAAATCACTTGTATAGAAAATTTGAAGTTCGTGATGAACTCTAACTATGGCTGCTACGTTATCAAAACAGCAGCTCTGGCTAGCCATTCCAAGCAAAAGTCAGACCTGTACTTAGCTGTAACCCAGACTTTGCCTTTCCTTTCGAAAAAAGGTCTTAAGTCCAGGTGGAATAAAATTCTAGAGCTATTAAGTTAACTTTAATTATGCACCACAAATAGAGAGTTACTTAAAGTGGATAATGAGTGGTTCCAGAGTAGCACAACTTGGCCAGCCCTTCTTTAGACTTTGAAACGCTGGACTCGAAGCAAGTTTTGCAAGCTTGCCAAAGTTGAATGAAAAGGTTTGAATGGGGAAAGCTTTCTTGCCAAGTCAACTTAAGTCTGTACTTATTCAAAGCAGTCCCCACTAAAAAGTAAACTAAAATAACTAAGGGAACTGCTAAAAAGAGTTTGCTAGGCTGCTTTTTTTCCAATGAACTAGTAATTGGGCACCCATATTTACTTTCGAACTCAAATAAATACTTGCAGGTTTGGGTTTCACGCACACTTGCCAAATGACCTAGTTTAGAGTAGTTGCATTTTATAACTATGTCCACCTTTCTTTCAGTGAGTCCTGAACAAAGATCACCCCCTGCGTAAGTCAGTTTAATTCCTGAAGAGAGGTTAGACTGGTCTAGATAAGAAACTTCAGGTTCTGAATTCCCTAGAATAGAAGTGGCTCTTGCTAAAACCTTACAACTTGAAGGACTTGCCCATTGCGAAGCTATTGTGTTGGGCTCTCCTTGGCACGTTTTAAAGGTTCCTGAACATACATTGACTACATAGTTGTATTCATTGTCTTGGAATGTGTAGTCAGGAGGAAGCTTTTTGCTGAGTTTAGCTAAGTCATAAGTAGTTCCATCTTCAAACCTAAACTTGCACTCAAAAGCAAAAGCACCGCTTAACAGTAAAATCAACATATTAGTTAACGAATTCAACTTTACATTACTTTCTTTTGTAAGCTTTAGACTGACTTGTTTCTTGAGTTCCAGTAGCCTGTCCAACCCAATCGTACACGTAGTCATACTCATAGCCCTCTCTCAAAAACAACTCCCTAAACAGATTCTTCAAGTAAGTGTAGTCAGGAACATCTTCAAAGCCCAGTTGTTTGCAGTAGCTTAAGTAAGTAGCAAACTCAGCAGGAAGTTCACTACACAAACTCTCAACAGGAGTGTTGAGTTTGCAGTTCATTATTTTATCGTACTTTTCTTTCTTTTTGGTAGCATGAAGCCCTTGCCAAGGAAGTGAGCCTTTTAAAAAGTAAACAAACACGTACCCAAGTCCCTCTAAGTCGTCCCTCCTAGACTGTTCTATTCCTAAGTGCGTAGAAACGGAGGCATACCTCGCAGTTCCTGTTAAATTTTTGCCTTCCCGGTAAGGAATGTGAGTGTTTGTTCTGGGATCCCAGTACTTCTTTGCTAAGCCGTAGTCAATCACGTAGACAGTGTTGGCTTGTCTGTTGAGTCCAATTAAGAAGTTGTCAGGCTTGATGTCTCGGTGCAAAAAGTTCTTGGAGTGAATGTACTCTATTCTTGAAATCATTTGTTCTGCTAGCATCAGCACTGTTTTTAACGAGAGAAGTTTGTTGCAGAAGCTGAACAAGTCTTCTAGAGAAGGCCCTAACAAGTCCATAACTAATACATTATAGTCACCCTCTACTCCATACCACATAATGCCCGGAATTCCTGGTCCTCCTTGAAGCACCCTAAATATTTTGGACTCGTAAAGGAGTTGTGGATGGGCAGATCTTACATTTTCGAGTTTAATAGCTACTTCTTTGTTTGTTTGGATGTTAGTTCCAATATATATTTCCCCAAAGCTCCCGTTGCCTATTTTGCGACCCATTCTATACTTGCCTCCTACTCGCAGTTCCATTAATCTTATTACAAAACTCGTTTGGTTTATAAAAAACAGCCCCCTAGCGGGATCGAACCACTGACCTTACGCTTACTAAGCGCATGCTCTGCCGACTGAGCTAAGGAGGCAACTTATTTTCTTTTTCTCGGCCACATCTAAATACAAATCAATAAATGCAATTTACCAGTTGCCAAGTGGGCAAGACAGGCACTATTAAAAAGTTCACATACCAAAAGCCTATTAAAAATTTAGTTCAAAGATACTGGCTGTTAGGAGTACTATTAGTGACTAATCTTTTCTGGGGACTCAAATGCTTGTGGGTGTTAGTGGGAGCAGTGTACATCTGGAAGAACCAAGAAGTAGTTGAAGAAAGCATGTACGTGATCAAAAACATAGGAGTCCAAATTAACAAAAAAACAGCGGGAGGAGGAGTCAAGAGACTCTTTTTAGAGTGCAGCAACATCAAAGAACTCATAATCAACGAAGTTTTGTCTCCTTACAACGTAAGAATCTACTTGGGGATCATCCTTAAGAAAGGAGACCAAGTGACAATTCCCTTTGAAGATTTTGAAATAACTCTAGAACAAGCCAAAGAAATTTATAACAGTTCTCAAGAACTCTTATTTGAGTAAGCTTTATTATTCGCACGCAAATTTATAATCGAAGCTTGTCATGGCTATACCAAAAGCTTGCACAGGAGAAAACGGCCACTGGAAGTCTAGGTTGAAGTCGTGTTTGCCAGTTTTGCCAAACTGCAAGTAAACTTTGGTGTCGTCTCTTTCGTCAATGAGTTGGAAGTTCTTCACAGAGGCCATGTCTACTCTGCCGTTGAAGTTCAAAACAAAAGCTTGCACGTTTTCGTTCCATTTAGGAGACTTGTTGATGAATGAAAGAATCCCTTCTTTGTTGCTTGCTTTGAAACTAGGAATCATTCCTTCGTTTTTGTTGGAGGGTCTCCATATATAGTGGTCGCCTGAAGCGTTTACAGCTGGAAGCAGCACTTTCATTTTGCGGGGTCCTTTGGCTCCTAAAATGTTAGATTGGTATAAAACTATTCCAAGTTCTTCTCTCATGTTGGAAGAGTTAGCTCCTTTTCTTTTGGGATTCAGTCCGTTATCGAATATGTGGAATTCAGTTCCTAAAAAGTTACTTCTGACTTTTCCTAAGTAAGAAGGGTTCTTCACAGAAAAGTCTTTTTGATTCATTGTAATTGCGTAGTTAGACGTTCTGTTAGCACCTCTTTTTTTCCCTGCTAGTAAAAAGGTCCAGCCGTCTGAAAGGTGCATGTAGTACTTGGGGAATAGCCTTCCAAAGCCCTTTTTGTCCCTTTTAATGGTGCATTGAACCATTATACCCCTTGGTAAGGGAGAGGTTAAAAAGCGTTTCATGTCAGTCATTTCTCTTTCAAGAATTTCCCGGATGTTTGTTTGGGGGTTTCTGGGTATGTCGTTTTGGGGTCTAACGGGCTGCACAGGTGAAAGTGCTTCGTTTCCTTGACTAGGGTCGGAAGTTTGCTCTTCTGGAGCCCTGTGCACTGGTTGAGGCTGAAGTGTTTGCTCAACTGGTTGGCTTCTTTGGTCATAGTATTGGTGAGGTGGCATTTGTTGAGGTGGCATTTGTTGTGGCGGTATCTGTTGAGGTGGGACTTGCTGAAGTGGCATCTGTTGAGGCGGAATTTGCTCAGGTAATGATTGTTTAGGCGGGACTTGCTGGTATTGAGTATCTTTGTAAGTTTCCTGTGGAACTGACTGCTGACTAGGAGTTTCGCGAGCTTCTTGCAAAGCTTTGGAGGGGTTATTTCTGACAGCAGTAGCTTCATCTAGAGTCATTTCTTCAAGTTCATCCTCAACATTTTTGAAAACAGTTCTGTCAGCTTTAATAGGGCCAGGGAGTTTATCCTCAGCGACTCCTTGCATTTTTGGTTCAAAGCCCCCGCCTGTTCTGAAGTCCTTGAATTGTTTGC
This sequence comes from Fabrea salina, assembly GCA_022984795.1. Lineage (NCBI taxonomy): Eukaryota > Ciliophora > Heterotrichea > Heterotrichida > Fabreidae > Fabrea > Fabrea salina. Next base: position 194,724 of record JALIHJ010000007.1, on the reverse strand, counting down.
TTTCTTCTAAGTCTTTTCCATTGAGTATTTTATCCGAAACTAAAACATTTGACAGTGGAGTATTATCAGATTGAAGGAAGTTGTTAGACTGAATGGTGGCAGAAGCTTGTCCTCTGCTGAGAAGTTTGGACCTTTGTTGTTCAAGCATTTTAGCTCTCATTTGGGCAGATGCACTTGGAGGGCGCACAGGGGGGTCTTCTTTTACCACAGCTACTTTTTCAGGCTTTTCTTTCCGCATTGGGACCAAGTTTCCTGTGGGAGCAGTATTGAACTCTTCTTTAGGAATACTTTGTAAGTTATGAAGACTGGGTTTATCTTCAAAATCAAATTCAGGGTCGTAATTAGGGTTGCTTGAGTACTGGTTGTAAGTCTCAAACTCCGGCGGAGGAGTCTCAGGCCCGTCAAGTTCAAATGAAGAGTCAGAGTCTTCCAAAAACTCTCTGTTACCAAACATTTTTATTATGGAACTTTATAACTCAGTCTACCTAACCAATTTTAACTAGGAAGGCGCTGGATGGATTTTTGGAAACGACCAGACGAAATCCTTGGCACGTTTAAGTTGTAAACTTGAATTTGGGACCCTTCAGCTACTGCAACGACCAGTCCCTGTTTTCCAGTTTCAGGTAACACCCAGTCAACAACTTCTGTTCTAATGTTTAAATCTACCTTAGCAACTGGACTGGCAGTTTGAACTTTTAGGTCCCAAACTGAAACAAGTCCTTTGCAGTCAATGCAGTAAAACCCTGGCTTAGAGTTACTAGCCCATTCTATTTTCCTAACACTACTTCCTACTTGAATCCAGTTACTAACAGGTCCTGAGTAGTCTTTATCGTACACACTAATGCTTCCACAGTCTTCGCCTAAAATGAAGTAAGGGTCTGCTCCCCAGCTAATCCAACTTACTTGCGAAGCAATCTTGTACTTTTCAGGTGCAACTTTTTCTCCAAACCTGGAGGACTTGTACAATTTAGTTCCACTGCTCATAATAATGGTGTTGTGGTCATACGGACTCACGGCAAAGCACTTTACCAAAGAAGGTTTTCTGTTATAGCAGCTGAAAAGAGAAAGCGAGTTGCTTTTGACAAGTTTAGCCCTTCCACCAACCCTAAGGCCTAAGTCTATTTCTGACCCCGAAAGGTCAGCACTTCCTAACTCCACGTAACTCCAGGCCACCAAGTTACCCTCGTTGTCTAAGGAAATCACTGAGTTTCCTGATACTTGTTGGATCTGTACTACAGGTGCTAAGTGCCCTTCTACCACAGCTTCACTGCTGTAGGTTGGTCTTCTCAAAGTGTATTTTTGGTTGTTTACTTTAACAGAAGGATGGAAAGAAGCTGACTCACGCAAGTCAAACAGCAGAAGGGAACCTTGTTGAGTTCCAGCAATAAGGATGTGCTCGCTGCTAGAAGGCACAATCACACAACTAACTTCGCCTTCAGAAAAAAGTACTCTGGAAGGACGTCTTGGGTTTTGGACGTCCCACAAAATTAAAACTGAGCTTTTGCTTGGAACTTTGTAAACAGCTACTAAGTAGTTTTTTTTGCCTGGAAAAAACAACAAGTTAGTAACTTCACCATTTTCTGAAAACAGTTCAGAGAAAAGTTCACTAGATTCAATTGAAAACTGAGAAGCAATACCTCCTGAAGACTTGTCTCTGTTTAAAGAAAGTTTGGTAGTTTTGTTTGAAACGTTTTCTTCCAAAAGAGTTTCTACTACAGGAAGCACTCTTCTCAGGAACTTGTTCACGAAGTTTTGGTTAATGGGTTTTTCTTCTTTTAACACCATTTCGCCAGGCCATTGGGCTTCTGCGTCTTTAGTTTCTACATCTTCAGTTTGCATTTCAGTCTCGTTGTTGTCGGCGTTCGACTGCACAGAGCTATGTTGTAAGTTGCCTTTGGAAATGCTTTCCATCATAGCGTCGTGTTCACTTAAAGGAAGTAGCTCAAATAAGTTAAAGGTTTCTTTTTCGAGTTCAATGATTTCAATTAAGTCTTTGTTGCGCCTTTCTTGGAGTTGCAGTGTTTTATTACTGATGTTGACCTGGAAACTAGACTTAGTGGCAAATTCAATTTGAGGAGAAGGTGACCTTTCTTCTTCTTTTTCTTTTTCTAAAGCTTTAGCGTTTTCTTCTGCAAGGGCTTTTTTAATCTCTTCCATGCTGTAGGGGTTGGACTCAGCTTTGGGGGTTTCTTCTTCTGAAATGTCTTCGAAGTCTTCTTCGTAGATTTCTTCGTCTGAAACCTTTGCAACAGGTGGTTTTTTCTGAGTTTCTTCTTGAAATCGCATCATCTTTTTAAGTGGAACTGGTTTAGAAGTTTCTTTGGAGTCTGTTGCTTTTTTAAGCGGTTTTGGTTTGCGGGACTTAGATATTTTGTCGAACTCTTTGGATATGAAGTCGTCTAATTTGTTTTTTTGTTTGGATTTTTTCTTGAGTTCCCTCTTTCTTGGTTGCATCTTTATTACTTAAAAGAGTTACTTAAGACTTGACCTAATTAAGTTGAGTTTCAGCATTTCAAACGAGTGGCCTATGAAATTCACTACACAGAGCTGGTTGAGGGCTTTGATTCCTTTCTGTACTGAGTAAAACCTTTTTCTTTCACGTTTCAAACTTAGTTTTTGGAAAGCCCAGTAAAGGTTCTTGGATGGAAGTTTTTTGATTCGCGAAGCAAGGATCTTCACATTCATTTTCTTCGAGTTGAATTTTTTCTTGGGAAACCTTTTTCTGACTGAAACTACTTTGAGTCTTTTAAGTTCTTCTTTTGGGTAGAGCTGGATGCTTCTGCTAGTGAGCATTCCAGAATTCAATTCAGCAAAACTAGACTCAAGCATCATTGACTTTAGTTTGTCAAAAGAGTAACTGATCTGGTTATTAATGCAGATCTGCAGAAGCGCTTTGATGCCTTTTTGGTTTGAGTAGTACCTTTTTCTTGAGTAGCCACTTATAAGGCACTTCATAGTGGTGTAGTACCTTCTGTTAATGATTTCTTGTAAACGAGATGCAAAAATGTTTGAGTTGAAGATGTAGGGGTTAACCCTAAGTCTTCTTTTCCTAGAAGTAGTCACAGGAGACCTTTTCTCAGAAATAACCACAGGCGAACTTTTTTCAGAAGTAATCACAGAGGATCTTTTTTCAGAAATAACCACAGGCGAACTTTTTTCAGAAATAATTACAGACGATCTTTTTCCAGTAGCAGCCGCAGGATACTTTTTAGTTGTTTTGAGTTTTTTGTTGGACTTCTTTGATATCTTTAGAGTTTGAGTGTCCATAGAAAACACTTCTTCTTCTTCAAAGTACTCAATGGGTTGTGAAGGCTTTACAAGTTGTTTGTAGATATTTTTTCCGGGTTTTCTGGCGTGAGTTTCCATGCCCATTAAGGGCCTTAGGGATATGTTGTGCTTTTTCTCGTTTGTAACACTTTGATTCTTTTCAAGGCTTGTAATGGGCTTTGTTAGGGATGAGTAATGCTTAGTCACCTTTGAATAGTGTGCTTGTGGCATTGGCAGAGGTTTAGTGGATGGTTGGTAGTGGGAGGTAACTGCATTCTTTAAATGTTCTGAGCTGTCTAGACTTGCAATAGGCTTTGCTGGAGTGAAGTACTGTTTGGTTGGCTTGGGAGAGTGGGTTTGCAGGAATGCCAAGGGTTTAGTGAGTGTTTGGTAGTGCAAGGTGACTAAATCTTTCTTAGTAGCTGGAATTGTAATGGGCTTTGTTACTAACAAATATTGCTCAGTTGACTTTGCAGAGTGAACTTTCAGGAATGCCAAAGGCTTGATGAGTGTTTGGTAGTTAGAAATAACTGAAATCACTGGGTTGTCTAAACTTGTAATGGGCTTTGTTAAGGTTGAGTGCTGTATGGTTGACTTTGAGTAGTGAGTTTTTGGAATTGGTAAAGGCTTAGTGAGTGCTTGGTGGTAGTTTTTGTGTACTTCAAAGTCTACCTCAAATCTCAAAAAGGTCAGAGGCTTTGCCAGATTAAAGTATTGTCTAGCTGAACTTGAGTAATGAGTTTTCAAGAATGTCAAAGGCTTAGTGAGTGTCTGGTAATTAGAAATGCCTGTGGTTTTTGAAAGCACTGAGATATCTAGAGTTGTAATGGGCTTTTTTAAAGCGAAATATTGCTTAGTTGACTTTGCAGAGTGAGTTTTGGGAAATGCTAAGGGCTTGATGAGTGTTCTGTATTTAGGAATAAATACCTCTTTTGGAGGCACTGAAATTTCTAAACTTGTCAAGGGCTTTGTGAGACGAGAGTAGTTTGCAGCTGACTTCCTAGAGTGAGTCTTTATGAATGCCAGAGGTTTTGTGAGTCTTTGATAGTGAGAGGTGACTAGATATTTCGTAGTTAGGTTTTCCAGACTTGTAATCGGTTTCGCTAGACTGGAATATTGCCTAGCTGACTTTGAGTAATGAGTTTCTGGAAGTGTTAAGGGCTTAGTGATTGTTTGGTATTGAGAAGCAAATGAACCTTTTGAAAGCACTGAGATACTTAGAGCTGTAGTTGGCTTTTTCAGAGCAGAGTAGTATCTTTTTGACTTTGCGGAGTGAACTTTCAGGAATGCCAAGGGTTTAGTGAGTGTTTGGTAGTGAGAAGGAATCATACCTTTTCCCTCAGCTGGAGTGTCTAGACTTGTAATAGGCTTTTTTAGAGTGTAGTAGTATGCAGTTGACTTTGCAGAGTGAACTTTCAGGAATGCCAAGGGTTTAGTGAGTGTTTGGTAGTTAGAAATAACTGAAACCACTGGGCTGTCTAAACTTGTAATGGGCTTTGTTAAGGTTGAGTGCTGTACGGCTGACTTTGAGTAGTAAGTTTTTGGAATTGATAAAGGCTTAGTGAGTGCTTGGTGGTAGTTTTTGTGTACTTCAAAGTCTACCTCAAATCTCAAAAAGGGCTTAGAAATAGCTTGGAAAGTACTCAAAGAATAGACAGAGGGTGAAATCTCTAAACCTGTCAGAGGCTTTGCTAGAGTAAAGTAATGACTTGCTGAATTTTCAGAGTAAGTTTTTAGTATTGATAAAGGTTTAGTGAGTGCCTGATAATAAGTATTATCAAAACTAACTAAATCTTCCGAAACCACTATAGGCTTCTTTAAAGCAAAGTATTGCTTGGCTGATTTTTCAGAACGGACTTTTAGGGATCCCAAAGGCTTAGTGAGTGTTTGGTAAGTTTTTCTAGAAACTACAGTCTTCGAAGGCATTGAAATGCTTAAGCTTGTAAGTGGCTTTGATAAGGTGTAGTATTGTTGATTTGACTTGGCACAATGAGTTTTTAGGCACACTAAAGGCCTAGTGAGGTAACTAAAGCTAACTGCATCTTTTGCAGCTTGAGGTAGTGAAATGTTCAAGGCGCCCGGAAGAGTAAAAAACTCAATACATTGCTTAGGCTTGGTTAAGCATCCATAAGAAGCCACCAACTCAGGATTCTTAGGTCTTCTTTTTGGTTGGGATCTTAAAGGTCTTTTAGAACTCTTTTGCATTAAAGAGAGTTTTTGGAGCTCTTCTGACTTTGGTTTGATGATGGGTTTTTTAAGCGATATGTAGGTTGAGAAACTAAGTGCTTCAAAAGTTACTATAGGGTGGATTCTAAGTTTAGAAAGCACTGAAAAGTTATCGGACTTTGTTTGAGAGTGTTTTTCAGGGGCAGATAAAGGCTTTAGTTGGGATACATAACTAGACACCAAGGCTACTCTTTCAGTGGCTGGGACTAGGAATGGCTTGCAAAGCACAGAAAAAGGTCCTTTGAATTTCCCGAGACTCAAGGAGTGAACAACTGGCTTCTTCAGATGACTGTACACTAGAGTTTGTGCTGAGTAGTCTTTTATGGGTCTTACAACTGGTTTCTTGGTAGGGGTGAAAAGCTTAGTTAGGGACTTTTGATGAAGCTCAGGTTTGAAAATAACTTTTCTAACTAGCTTGTAGTGAATAGTTAAAACATTCTGTGGGACTACCATAAGCGGAGGTACCACAGGCCTGCTTAAGCACAAAGCCATGTGAATGGTATCTGGTTCTTTTCCAAGTATTTCAAGTGACTCTGAGTTTTGGCTGAATTTAACACTTGGAGAGTTTTTCGTCGAAACTGAGCACAGTGGTTTTTTGATACTTGAGTAAGTAGTCTTTAAAGCTGATTGCGCAAAATGGATTCTTGGCGAATTCAAAGCTTTAAACAAAGGTTGGTAGTTCTTTAATGTATCAACGTCCGAAGTCCTTAGTTTGATTTTTTCTTTAACGTTGTAACGCATTGAAGGGTAGAAAATTATCTTTTTGTCACAACTAAACACAGTGTAGTCTTTTTGAGACATGAACTCCAGAAAAGCTATAGGCTTTTTGGATACTTGATAAGAACTCATACTGGTAAGGGTGTTTGTGCTTGAAACAATCAGCGGCCTGTAGAAGGTTTCGTAGTTTTTAATGAGAAGGTTTGTTTGATACTTCAGTTTGATGAGAGGTTTATAGTGTGTCTGGTAGTGGTATACAAGCTTTGGAAAACTAGTAACTGGAAGGGTATTGAGTATTGCTCTCGTTTCAGGCAAGCAAATAGGCTTCTTAGTAACAGTCAGAAGTTTCTTAGTTCCTTTTTCTGACGAGCTTTTGCAAGTCAGGGGCTTTTTAAGAATCTCGTAAGTTTTAAAATCTGAATAAACTTGAGGGATGTCGATTTGAATACTAGCTTCAAATTCAGGGTACTCAGAACCTAGTTTAGGAGCTTGTTGGTAAAACAACACCTCATGCTGGTCCAAAACAGTAATAGGTTTCTGGAAGCAAGTTAAAGCTTCCTTAGTTTTAGTTTCGTTAAAGGCCAAAGGAAAGTTAAGAGGTTTGCTTAAGACCTCTAAGAAAGAGTGGGACTTCTTTTGGTATTTCACAACTGGGCAGCAGTAAGGCCTAATGCATACTTCAAAAGCTTTAGTGGAAGAGACAGCTTGACAAATAGCAATAGGTTTGTGCAGTGGTAAGTACGAAGTGAAATTAGGAATTTTTCTCCTGGGACTTTTCATGGACCTTCTAAGGGTTTTTTGCATTAACTTGATTTGTGTTGGCTCTTCAGACTCTATAGTAACTCTAGGTTTAGTTATAGGTCTGTAGTTTGCCTTAACAGGCAAGCTTTGAATCACTGGGTGAAGAAGTAGTTTTGAATTTACGCAGAAGTTTGACTTTTCAGAACGACTTTTGACGTAAGGTCCTAACTGGGGTTTCGTGGGTAACCAGAAATGCTTTAGCTGGGATTTTTTCTCAGATAAGGTTTGAATCAAGGCAATTTTGGGCTTTGAAAGAATAGTGTGATAAGTGCTTGTTCCCATAGTATACTCTTTCTCGGGCTTCAAGAATGGCTTTGTAATAAGCCGGTAACTTTGGGTTTTGGTTGAAATTTCCTGTGCTGGAAGTAGTATTGGTTTGCACAAGGAATTCATTTTAAGGGCTACATCCGGTTTTGTTAAGTATTGAGGTTGAGTAATGATTTTTAGGGTCACTGAGTAATTTTCAGAATGATAGCTGTACTTGAACCAAGGAATGCATAAAGGCTTGAATACGCATTGGAATGAGGAAACCTTTAGTTCCACAACAGACTTGTGAGTATGCTCTTTGGGTTTAACTACTGGTTTCTTTAACTGAGCATAGGACTTGTACACAGAACTGTGCTTATGCAAAGCAAGGGGAACTACTAGTGGCTTGGAAACCTTTGAGTAAGTCTTCGAGGAGTGAGTTGTAAAGCTGTAAACAGCTGGAACAATTGGCTTCTTTAACTGAGCATAGGACTTGTACACAGAACTTTGCTCATGCAAAGCAAGGGGAACTACTACTGGTTTGGAAACCTTTGAGTAAGTCTTTGAGGAGTGAGTTGTAAAGTTGTAAACAGCTGGAACAATTGGCTTCTTTAACTGAGGATAAGATGCATATTCTGAACTGTGTTCATGCAAAGCAAGGGGAACTACTACTGGCTTGGAAACCTTTGAGTAAGTCTTTGAGGAGTGAGTTGTAAAGTTGTAAACAGCTGAAACAATTGGCTTCTTTAACTGAGCATAGGACTTGTACACAGAAGTTTCTTGATTCAAAGCAAGAGGCATCACTACTGGTTTGGAAACTTTTGAGTAAATCTTTGAAGAGTGAGTCGTTATAATGGGAGCAATTGGCTTGAATAGACACTGGAACGAAGAAGCATTTAGTTCCACAACAGACTTGTGAGTATGCTCTTTGGGTTTAACAACTGGCTTCTTTAACTGAGCATAGGACTTGTACACAGAACTTTGCTCATACAAAGCAAGGGGAACTACTACTGGCTTGGAAACTTTTGAGTAAATCTTTGAAGAGTGAGTTGTAAAGTTGTAAGTAACTGGAACAATTGGCTTGAATAGACACTGGAACGAAGAAGCATTTAGTTCCACAACAGACTTGTGAGTGTGTTCCTTAGGCTTAACTACTGGTTTCTTTAACTGGGCATAGGACTTGTACACAGAAGTTTTTTGATTCAAAGCAAGGGGAACTATTACTGGCTTGGAAACCTTTGAGTAAGTCTTTGAAGAGTGAGCCGTTATAATGGGAACAACTGGAATAACGGGTTTCTTTAACTGAGCATAGGACTTGTACACAGAACTTTGCTCATACAAAGCAAGGGGAACTACTACTGGCTTGGAAACCTTTGAGTAAGTCTTCGAGGAGTGAGTTTTAAAGTTGTAAACAGCTGGAACAACTGGAACAACTGGTTTCTTTAACTGGGCATAGGACACAGAAGTTTGCTCATGCAAACCAAGACGAACTACTACTGGTTTGGAAACCTTTGAGTAAGTCTTCGAGGAGTGAGTTTTAAAGCTGTAAGTAACTGGAACAATTGGCTTGAATAGACACTGGAACGAAGAAGCATTTAGTCCCACAACAGACTTGTGAGTATGCTCTTTGGGTTTAACAACTGGTTTCTTTAACTGAGCATAGGACTTGTACACAGAACTGTGCTTATGCAAAGCAAGGGGAACTACTACTGGCTTGGAAACCTTTGAGTAAGTCTTCGAGGAGTGAGCCGTTATAATGGGAACAACTGGAATAACGGGTTTCTTTAACTGGACATAGGACAGAGAAGTTTGTTCATGCAAACCAAGAGGAACTACTACTGGTTTGGAAACTTTTGAGTAAGTCTTCGAGGAGTGAGTTGTAAAGTTGTAAGTAACTGGAACAATTGGCTTGAATAGACACTGAACTGATAATGCCTTTAACTCCACAACAGACTTGTGAGTATGCTCTTTGGGTTTAACTACTGGTTTCTTTAACTGGGCATAGGACTTGTACACAGAAGTTTTTTGATTCAAAGCAAGAGGAACTACTACTGGCTTGGAAACCTTTGAGTAAGTCTTTGAGGAGTGAGTTGTAAAGCTGTAAACAGCTGGAACAATTGGCTTCTTTAACTGGGCATAGGACAGAGAAGTTTTTTGATTCAAAGCAAGGGGAACTACTACTGGTTTGGAAACCTTTGAGTAAGTCTTTGAGGAGTGAGTTTTAAAGTTGTAAACAGCTGGAACAATTGGCTTCTTTAACTGAGGATAAGATGCATATTCTGAACTGTGTTCATGCAAAGCAAGGGGAACTACTACTGGTTTGGAAACCTTTGAGTAAGTCTTTGAGGAGTGAGTTTTAAAGTTGTAAACAGCTGGAACAATTGGCTTGAATAGACACTGGAACGAAGAAGTCTTTAGTTCCACAACAGACTTGTGAGTATGCTCTTTGGGTTTAACTACTGGTTTCTTTAACTGAGCATAAGATGCATATTCTGAACTGTGTTCATGCAAACCAAGAGGAACTACTACTGGTTTGGAAACTTTTGAGTAAGTCTTCGAGGAGTGAGTTGTAAAGTTGTAAACAGCTGGAATAACTGGCTTGAATAGACACTGAACCGATAATGCCTTTAACTCCACAACAGACTTGTGAGTATGCTCTTTGGGTTTAACTACTGGCTTCTTTAACTGAGCATAAGATGCATATTCTGAACTGTGTTCATGCAAAGCAAGAGGCATTACTACTGGCTTGGAAACCTTTGAGTAAGTCTTTGAAGAGTGAGTTGTAAAGCTGTAAACAGCTGGAACAATTGGCTTCTTTAACTGGGCATAAGACAGAGAAGTTTTTTGATTCAAAGCAAGGGGAACTACTACTGGCTTGGAAACCTTTGAGTAAGTCTTTGAGGAGTGAGTTGTAAAGTTGTAAACAGCTGAAACAATTGGCTTCTTTAACTGAGCATAGGACTTGTACACAGAAGTTTCTTGATTCAAAGCAAGAGGCATCACTACTGGTTTGGAAACTTTTGAGTAAATCTTTGAAGAGTGAGTCGTTATAATGGGAACAATTGGCTTGAATAGACACTGGAACGAAGAAGCATTTAGTTCCACAACAGACTTGTGAGTATGCTCTTTGGGTTTAACAACTGGCTTCTTTAACTGAGCATAGGACTTGTACACAGAACTTTGCTCATACAAAGCAAGGGGAACTACTACTGGCTTGGAAACCTTTGAGTAAGTCTTCGAGGAGTGAGTTGTAAAGTTGTAAGTAACTGGAACTACTGGCTTCTTTAACTGAGCATAAGATGTATATTCTGAACTGTGTTCATGCAAAGCAAGGGGAACTACTACTGGCTTGGAAACCTTTGAGTAAGTCTTTGAGGAGTGAGTTTTAAAGTTGTAAACAGCTGGAACAATTGGTTTCTTTAACTGGACATAGGACAGAGAAGTTTTTTGATTCAAAGCAAGGGGAACTACTACTGGTTTGGAAACCTTTGAGTAAGTCTTTGAGGAGTGAGTTGTAAAGTTGTAAACAGCTGAAACAATTGGCTTCTTTAACTGAGCATAGGACTTGTACACAGAAGTTTCTTGATTCAAAGCAAGAGGAACTACTACTGGCTTGGAAACCTTTGAGTAAGTCTTTGAGGAGTGAGTTTTTACAATCGGAACAATTGGCTTGAATAAGCATTGAAATGAGGAAGCATTTAGTTCCACAACAGACTTGTGAGTGTGTTCCTTAGGCTTAACTACTGGTTTCTTTAACTGAGCATAAGATGCATATTCTGAACTGTGTTCATGCAAACCAAGAGGAACTACTACTGGTTTGGAAACCTTTGAGTAAGTCTTTGAGGAGTGAAATTTGGCAAAAGTTAAAGGCAAAGCTTTTGGCTTAGTGAAAGCTAAATATTTGCTTCTTTTGCTTTGCTTCTGAATAGTTACGACAGGCTTCGCGAAAGACCTATAACTAGAAGTTTCTTCAGAGGGTAAAACAATCTCAAAAGAAACAGTTTCTTGCATAGAAGAGTAAAACACACTTTCTGCTTGAGTAGTGATGTAGTCCTCTTTATATGCTTCTTCAGAGTAACTAAGAGCTACTATAGGCTTAAAAAGAAACTCACAGATTCTGAAGTTTTTGGCTTGCACGATTTTAATTGGCAATAAAGGTTTTTTCAAAGCCTTTAGGACTTTCTGGGAGCTTACTTGTTCTATAGGAACTAAAGGCAATTTGGTAGGAGTAAAGTGTTTTTTGTTTTGTCTGGGAAGCTTGTTTCTGGGTGAAATTCTTTCGCTCTTCCTTTCAATCAACTTAATTTGGGCCACAACTTCGATTTCAGGTTCGATGTGGAGTTTTTTAAGTGGAAGAAGAGTATTATAACTTTGGGGCAAACTAACCTGCAAAGGCATAATAATGGCTTTAGAAGCAATTGAGTGCAACTTTTCGGACGAAGATTTTAAGTTCAGTGGGTGAGCAACAGGCTTAGCAATACCACTGAAGCCCTTCAAGAACTTTTGCTTTGCAAGTTTAACTTCTGGAAGCAAATTCACCTTTTCTAGGACTTTTTGGTGCGAAATAGATCCCAAGCTTAAGTTCAGGGGTTTAGTCAGAGGCTTGAAGAAGCTGTTGAAATTCTTAAGGTCCTTGGCGAAGGTTTTCAAGGGAAAAACATTAAGTTTAGGTTGAACCTGATACTGTTGCTTTAAAAGCATCTTTTGAGTTTCGAGAACAGTGACTGGTTTCCACACAGAGAAGTAGTTTTTGGACCAAGTCTCCAAATGAGCAGTTGGTTTAAGAATAGGTTTGGCTTGAACTCTGTAGTAAGTGGTGTGGAATGATTGCGGCTCTACACACGAATTTAGAATCACAAGCGGCTTACTTTGCAATCCAAAAGAAAAAAGCTTTTTCTCCAGCTTGATGGCTGGATGCACTGGTCTTTTAAAGAAGCAAGTGTATTGCTTTGTTTCTTTGGCTTCTTCAAGAACAGGAACTATCCTAGGCTTTTGCAAGCACATCATTGCATTCAAGGCTTTGGATTTTTTGAAGTGTTCTACCGGGTAAACTATCTTTCTGGTTTCTGAAGAATAAGAAACACACTGTGCTTGAGTTTCAGACTCTAAAGTCAAAAAAGGTTTTTGAATCAGTGAGTGATGTTTTAAAAAGGACTCAAATGCTACTTCAGGAGTTAATTTGGGGGTTTGTCGGACATGGTATATCTTGAATTTTTGGCTAGTTTCAACTTGAGGAAGGACTTGAGGCTTTTTGAAGCTAAAGAATTCCTGGTTGAATTGGACTCCAAGTTGTTGCATCCAGTACTCCATTGCTTTTTTGGGTCTATTTTGTTTGTTTTCATGCTGACTCTTCAAGAAAGTCATTAACTCACTTGCCTTGTTTCTGCTTTCGAACACCAACACATTGGCTTTTTTCAGTATGTAGAACCAGTGCTTTAGGTTGTAGTGCAGGTGCACTGAATGTCTCTTTAAAGTTGCTTTCAGGGCTCTGTAGGGGTCTTCTTGGTGAGTTTCTGCAAAAACTAAAGGTTTTTGAACTGAGGAACGAATGACTAAACGCTTCTCTACTAGACACTCACTAGCTACTACTGGTTTTTTGAGAGCTTGGAGAGTTAGTATGCTTCGGCTAGTCACATTTAAAGGAGACACAATAGGTTTATAAAGCAAGAGCTCTGACTGGAAGTTTTTTTGGTAGTCAAAGCACCCAACCACAGCAGGCTTAGTAGTTAACAAGTACTCTCTGGAGTTTGCCTTTTTGGCCAAAAAGAACTCATAAACTCTTTGGTAGAGTTTGGAGTTTTCAGAAATTCCTTCATAACTTTCTTGGACAGTTAAGGGCTTCTCAACGCACTGGTACTTAAGTGAAAGTAATGCTTGTGCAGAGTGCTCTGTAACTACTTTGGGTTTTTGAAGAATGTTGTAGCTTCGGTTTGCTTTTTGGTTTGGTTTCAAAGAAGTTCCTGCTACTTTCCATTTGCGTAAGGCCATTCTTGGAACTTTCGAAAGTAGTTCCTTAAGCACTTTGTAAGCACATTGTTTTGAAACTCGGTTGTTTCTTTTTTTCAAGTAGTTCAGGGTTTCGGATTTCCAGGCTGAAAGAGTTGCTTTAGGCAAGTTTTTTTTGGCTTGTGAAATTTGGTGAAGGTGTTCAATTATGGCCTGTGACTTGTTGGGCTTTTTGGCTGACCTAGCTGATACTTTTTTCTTTCTAGAGATTCCTTTTGAAGTGCTTTCTTGACGAGTAGACTTGAGTATAGTTAGAAAGGCTCTGTACTCAAAGCTAGAAAACTGGGTTTTCTTTACATAGTAGTACCTTGACTCAGCTTTGCTCAGGACTCTACTTAGAAGTTTGTACTCATTTTGTTTAAAGCACTTTTTAGTCCATTCTTTGAAAGCATTTTTAAAGGAAATCTTTGCAAGTAAGAATGAGCCCTGTTGAATTCTGGCTTCGCGTTCCTTTTCAAGTTGACTTTTCAGTCTCCACTTCCAAAAGCCCTGCTGTTCTAGTGAAACAGAGCCTTTTTTGATCATTTCTAGTACACACTTCATAAGGCCTTGTCTTCTTTCATACAAATTCTTAAACCTAGACTCGGGCAAAGTAAGGGAATTTTCTAGGGTATTAACTTGCCAGTACCTTATTGTCCTTTCCATTCCAATTCCCAACTCTCCTTTCAGCCGTGCAACTAGCTTAGAAGTTTTGAGTCTTTTTACTTCTAAGTCATGAAAGGACTTCATTTCAGTAATTTTGGAGTCGTGTGCGTTCTCTCTGAGTTCTGAGAAGCAGTTGTGCACATTGGAACGCTGAGCAAGTTCAAGTCTAGTAAGAGCAAACACAAGCTTGGCAGCATTCTTAGCTTTGGGGTGGGCAGTGCATCCGTGAAGGTATGTTAAGCAGGGGAGTTCTGGATTTGCTCGATCTTTGATGCCTTGCAGGAAAGTTTCGAGTTTCACAAAGTCGTCATAAGGAATTATACCTTTGCTTTGGAGCGAAATCACTACTGCTGAGACTTGGTCTAACTGGGGTTCTGTTGCTGATCGGAGGGACTCTACTAAGTTCTGGAACAAAGTTTCTTGCTTGACTGAGTCGGAACTCGGTCCTGATAGAGTTCTTTCTGCTAGAACTGCAAGATCGGTTCTTTCCATGATATTATTATTGACTCAAATGCTTATTCGAATTAGGCGTTTGGGACAGTTTTATATTAGACTTAATATGGAAAAGAAAAGAAGGAACTACAAGTTCTGGAACTTCGACTTCAAAAAAGGGATAAATTATTATAAAACTTACTCTGGCAGGTCCTGGACAAGTGAAGTTGGGGGAAACTTAAGAGTAACAACTTACAACGTCAAGAACTTTGAAAAAGTTCATACACTTGATGTCAAAACAGCTTTAGAACAAAAAAGCAAACTTGAAACTCGGTATGATTTAATAGCTTCGGAACTGAGGTTTATAAACAGTGACTTAGTAGCTTTGCAGGAAGTAAGTGCCAAAATCGAAAAGCTCCTAAGCTTCTCTGAGAAGTATATGAGTATTTTCGAGCTTCATGCTTCGTCATACCACGGATGTGCTTTGCTTTGGGACTACACTAAGTGGAAGTTCATAAAGAAGTTTAGCTTAAGTGACTACGAAGACTTCTGTTTATTCAGTATTTTAGAAAGTGTTAAAAACCCCAGCACAAGAATTTTGTTTGGGTCAGTTTATTTTAAAAGCCAAACTAAACTTACCAGTTGCTCTTTTTTAAAGAACTTTGTAAACTCGTTTTCAAGTCAAGTCCAAAACGTGGTGTTAGCTGGGAACTTTCAACTCAGTCCTAAGTCTTATAACTACTTGCAAGGCAAAGTAAACCACTTGACTGTGCATTTGCCTTTGAAAATAGTTGATTTAGTACCTGTGAAGCAGTCTGAAAGCAAGTATGCCAGTCAAGAACACCAAGTTTTTGTAGAGGAAACTAGAGACCACGATAGACTCCAACTTAAGAGTGCATACTTTTGCTTGCCTAGTAATTTGCAATTTACTTGTTTTGAAAACCCTAAGCAACAAATTCAGGATTATATTTGGTACTATGGAGACCTTGAAGTTTCGCGAGTTTTGAAGCCACCTTTTGTTGAGTCAAGCAATGCATTTCCTAGTAGCCATATTTCTTTAACGGCAGAGTTTAATATAGTTTAATTAAGATTGTGTGGAGTCTTCTTTGAAAGTTTCTATGATATTCCTAATCATAAACACAGCTTCATTCAAACCTTTTCCTTCTTTAGAACTAACTTCAATTACAGCCCGTTCAAAATGCTTTTTAATCTCATGGGCTTCCGGGTCTTTTTCCAAATCACTCTTCGAAAGAATTATTGCGTAGGGTTTTTTAGTTAGCTTCTCGTCAAACAACTTTAACTCATTGTACAAAGACTCAAGAGTTTTCATAGGACTTTCACTACAGTCTAACACGTAGAGCAACCCTTTGGTTCTTTGAATGTGTCTTAAGAAGTCATGCCCTAGACCTTTGTTTTGATGGGCTCCTTCAATAAGTCCTGGCATGTCTGCTAAAGAAACTCTGAATCCGTCTACAAAGTCAATCATCCCTACGTAAGGCCTAAGAGTAGTGAACGGGTATGATGCTATTTTAGGTGTAGCTCTTGTTAGAGCTGCCAACAAAGAAGTTTTGCCTGCATTAGGGTACCCAACTAGTCCAATGTCAGCTATCAGCTTCAGCTGCAGTTCAAAAAGCCTTTGGACTCCCAGTTTCCCTTTTTCGGCTTCTTTTAAGCTAGGGGCTTCTTTGTTGCCTCTGCCTCCATAGCCTCCCGCAGCTAGCAATAACTCTTGGTTCTTATCTAGAATTCCTAGTAAGTTTTTTCTGCCTAGCTTCGTGACTTCTTTTACTATGGTTCCTGCAGGCACTTTGATTATGCAATCTCTCCCCTTCTTTCCGTTTAAATCGTTTCCTTTACCGTTGCTTCCATGACCTGCTTTGTAGGAGTTTTTCAATCTAAGAGTGTGGGCGAATTCAGAAGCTGAAATTATCACATTTCCTCCTGCTCCTCCAGACCCTCCACACGGAAAAGCGCTTCTTTTGCTCCTAAATCTTTTAAAACTAAAGCAACCATCTCCTCCTTTGCCTGAAGTCACTTTAATCGTTGCTGTGTCTTGGAAAAACTTTTCTTGTTTGAAAATGTTTTTCTTAATTTGTTCTAAAGGCGGCTCTGAGAACTCTTCGTATTCAGAATCAGAGTTCGTGTCGGGAAAAAAAGTACTGAAGCTTTTCCATGCTCTGCTCGTTGCTTTTACGTTTCTTAAAACACTAAGCATTACTATTTATTATAAACAGAGAATTTAACTAAATCCATTCTAAGTCACAATAAGTCTTTACTGAAATAAGGTGAATAGTAATTTACACTCAGTTCAGATCTAAGCTCAATATTACTTATTACCTCATGCCTCGTCCGCGTCCGCGTCCTCTGCCTCGGGCCATGGCTTGTTGAGCCTGGGTGGGTTGGGGTTGGTTTTGTGCGTCTTTGACGGTTTCGTCGACACTGAGTATGAGGCAGGCAGCTTCGGTGGCAGAGGCGATGGCGTTGAGTTTGACTACAGAGGGTTCCCAGACGAAGTCTTCGTAGGTGTCTGTGATGTTTCCTTCATTCATGTCTACTCCGAACCACCTTCCGTCGGCTCCAGTGGCGTGTTTTTGGCGGAGTTTGTTGAGTACTTCTATGGAGTCGAAGCCTGCGTTTTCAGCAAGTGTTTTGGGAATGACTTCGAGTGCCCGGGCGTAGGCGTTGATGACTAGTTGTTGTTTGCCACTGATGGTGCGGCTGTAGTCCCTCAGGAAGCGACTGAGTTCCATTTCCACAGCTCCGCCTCCGCCCACGACGGCAGAGTTCTGCATGGTTCTCCTCACGATTTCGATGGCGTCGTTGAGTGAGCGTTCAGCTTCTTCGATGTACTGGTCAGCGCCTCCGCGCAGCACGATGGTGGCAGTTTCTGCCTTGGCGCACTGCTTGAACACGTTGTAGCGTTCGCTGCCGATCTGCACTTCTTCAAACAACCCACAGGTGCCTAGGGACTCTTCCTGCACCTTGGAAACTGAAGTGAGTACCTGGGCTCCAGTGGCCTTGGCAACTCGCTGCAGGTCTTCCTGGGGCACCCGGCCTGCACAAAACATGTCCCGGTCTGCGAAGTACTGGGTAGCTAAGTCGCCAATGGGCAGTTTGGAAAGCACTACCTTGGCCCCTGACTCTGCAATCTTGGCTAGTTTGTCGTAGATGATTTCCCACTCAGCGTCCACGATGCTTTGGTACTGCGAAGGGTCTTCAATGCGCACCTCAGCGTTTTCCTTTTCGCTCTTGAGTTCCAACTCAATGTTCAGCAAAACGACTTTGGGACCTTCGAACTTCTTGGGCTGTTGTTCAAAGCCTGCGTAGGAAAAGGTCTTTTTGAAGGCCACTCCGTCCACCAAAAAGGAGTTAGTCACTGACCCGCCCTTCACGTGCTTGATGCCAATCATTTCCCGGTTGAGGTCTTTCCCCAAACGCAGCACTGCGTCCACACACATCTCCCCAAACAAGTCCTTGTAGTGCGCCACCAACTTCGAGTTCAGCGCTGTACTTGCGCACTTCACTAGTCTGTCGCGTCTTTCTTCGTCAGAAATCTGTCCCCAACTCACTTCGATCTGGTGGATTTTCTCCACTGCCAGTTGGCAAGCCTCCCTAAACGCCTTAATCACTACCCGCGAGTGCATCCCCTCCTCAACAAACGCTTTCGCTTCCTTCAAAAACTCCCCTGCCAACACCACCACTGAAGTCGTGCCGTCCCCCACTTCTGAGTCCTGCGACACTGCCACGTCTGCCAACGCCTTCGCTGCTGGGTGCACAATCTCCAACAACTTTATCACTGTCGCTCCGTCGTTGCTAATCGTTGCTTTGTTTTCTGAGTGAATCAACTTGTCCATCCCCCGCGGCCCCAATGTCGACTTCACGCACTCCACCACTGCCTGGCAGGCATTTATGTTAGATATTATCTGTGCCCTACCCTGCGATGTGTCTGCACCTTCACGAAGCAATAAAATTTGAGGTTGGAGCATCCCTTTTATTATCCCATGCTTGTTTGAGACTAATGCTTTGATTAGTGACTTATAGTGTTATTTAGTTTACATGAGGAAAGGTACTGTTTTTCTCCGTGCCTCTTACAGAAACTAGTTGAGTACCCTTTGGACAAAAGGTGATCGCATAGTCTGCAGTGTCTTTTTTTAAGAGGTGTTAGACTTCTGGAAAACTTTGCTTTACTCAAGGTACGTCTTGAAAAGGCTTTTGGTGTTTTGCTTTTCTTTGAACTTTTGGGTGTTTTAGAAGTTTCTTTAGTTCTGATTTTCTCTGAACTCTTGGACTTGAGCACTTTTTGGGATCTTTTGGGGGTTTTTTTCAACTGCATTCTTAGCTTTCGGTTTTCTTCTCTAAGGTTGTTGAGTTCGCCAAGAATATCGGTCTTTACTTTTTTTGTGGGCTTTTTAAAATCTTTGAGTTCGTATTGAGTTGATTCGGTGATGGATAGCTTTTTCTTCGGTTTTTCCTGAAGGTCAAAGGTTTCGTGCAAAAAACTAGGGCAAGCACTTTCTCCACACTTAGTTCCTTGAAAGCCAAGACTTTCAAACGAAAGCTGTGAGTCAATTTTTTTATCAGTAAGTGGTTCTTTGTTTAATTGTTCACTTGGAGTGTAAAGACTCAAGTCATCTATATCAAAGTCAAAAGACACGTGGTCTTTTTTGAGTGTTTTTTTGGAAAAGCTGTCAGAAACTTGAATATTTAGTTGGCTCTGTAAAGGCTCTTTGGGTTGCAAGGGTTCTTGGAATTCATTTAAACAAATTTGGGTGCCAGTGTTTTTGGTGTCTAAATTTTCTTTGTCTGAGTAAGGTTCTGTAAAGGCATCCCTGGTTTTTTTAAGCTCTTCTTTAAAAAAGGTTCTTTTAGGCTTGAGTTCTTGAAACTTATACTGAAGTTGTGCAGGCTTTTTATACTCAGGAACAGGGACCTTCCTAAATACTTGGCTTGAGTTGCACATTTCTTTAGGAATGTGTTTAAGTGCGCATTGGAGTTCTTTTATTTCGTCTCTGAGTTTTGCGTTTTCACTCTGAAGCTTTTTAACTCTGTCTGCCATTTAAAATTATCGAACCCTAACGACTGAATAAGTATATATGGAAGAAATCGAAGAAAACCTTTCTGACGAAGAAAAGTCGTTTGCAAACACTGTAGAGTTAGTCAATCCAAGGTTAAGTTCTCAACAAGTGATTGAAGAAAAGCCTTCAGAAGAAGCCTTTGAAAGCAAACTAGAAGAAGAAAAAGTCAATTCTCAAAGAGAAACTGACAGAATGTACCCAGAAATTACGCCAGAAGAACTACTTGAGAGCATGGTAAGGTCTTTTAAAACCAAAAAGTCAGTTCCACAAGAAGCAGTTTCCAACTTAAAACCAGAAATACTCCAAACAGTAGTAGAGAAACTTTTGCAAGAAAAACTTAACTTGCAGGAGCAACTTGGGCACCAAGAATCAAACAAGCACTCCATGTTTTTTTCTGAAGAAGACTTTTCAAGGCACTTTAACGAGCAGTCCAAAAGAAAACTAAAAATACAAGCTCTACGCGAATTCGGAAACGTTTCGCCAATTGAAAAAGAAGAAAACTTTGCCCAGTTCAAAGCAAGCAGTCCCAAAAGCACTCCAAGAGAAGACCTACTAAATATGAACTACAAAAAGTACGCAAATTACGAAGCTGAACTAATTAAACTCAACCAAGAACTCCAAGAAATCAGAACTTACAACCAAATGCTCGAGCAAGTTTTTCAGCATAAAAAAAGCAACACACACCAAACCCTAACTCAAAAAATGCAAAAAAAACTCCAGAGTTACCAAGAAGTTTTAAACACTATACAAGAAAGCATATCTGTATCTAAAAAGAGTTTAGCTTCAAAGGAAAGCTTAGTAATAGGAAAGCGAAGCGAACTTAAACTGCTTTGGGAAGTTTCTGAAATAGATAAAGAATTCAGAGTGAGGCCTAGCGAACGCCAAATAATCACTGACTTACTAGAGTTAAACTGTAAAGGACCTCAATTTAAGTTTGATGAGCACGTGTGCCAACTTTTGGCAAGGTACGATATAGGAGAACTAGCCGGACTAATAACAAAGTACATACTTTATCTCGAAGACGAACTGTGTGTAGAGTTGAGGAAACACTTGTTTGAGTCAAGAGTTAAGGAAATGAACCAGAACAACTTAATACAAAACTGCATTGAAGAAAAAGCCCACCTCTGTTCAAAACTTGAGTCTTTAAAAAACAAATTAACCAGCATGCATCACGAAGAAACCACCCAAAAAGCCAAGGAACAAGTTGAAATAAGAAAAAAACCAAGCACTCCCTGCAAGAAATGGCAAGTGCCTAGAGAATGCCAAGAGTTGTCCCCCAAACAACTCTACTCCCTCAGCATCAAACGTTAATAAATATAACAATGAATCAAAGAGCTGAAAGCACAAGGAACTACTACGAAAAGCACTTTCCTTACGAGGCCTTTGCAGAATGGCTGTGTCCTGGAGATTCAGCCCCCGATCCTACAAAATTTCCTAGGCGGGAGTTTGCATTTACATTGGATGGAAACATTTTTTGCAGATATAATAGCTTTCCGAGTGCAGAGAAACTCAAAGAAACCTTAGTGAAGGAACTCCCTGACAGAATAGATTTAGGGGCTGTTTGGCTGCTTCCGCCAGGGTCAGACTCAACTTCCAATTCAAATGTTAAAAACGAAATTTACGAAAAGGAGTTTGTAGTAGACATTGACTTAAGTGACTACGACTCCTTAAGAACTTGCTGCCAAGGACCAGCACTTTGCCCTAAGTGCTGGAAGTTCATAGCAGTAGCTTGCAAAAGTCTAGAAATTATTTTTAGAGGCTGTTTTGGATTTAGACGTTTACAGTGGGTGTACTCAGGAAGAAGGGGTGCTCACTGCTGGGTAAGTGACTCTTCAGCAAGGAGACTGAACGACTTTAAAAGAAAACTCATGGTTAACTTCATCAACCAGTCTCCCAAGTACCGGATGCCCCACAGAAAGATATACGAGGAAGTACTTGTTCATAACTTTGAAGAAATAGTAATTCGTGACCAAAACTTGCTAGTGAAGGAAGAGTACCAGGAACTCCTCTACTCGTACGTCCACAGAGACACCAAATACATGTTTGGAGAGGTCAATTTAGAGGGAGAGTCCAGCGGAGAAGTTTGGGGAAAGTTTCTGAAGTACTTTGACTGTTTTTACGAGTCAGACCAAAGAGAAAAACTCCTAATGGAGTTAATGTACTCTTTTCTGAAACCACGCATAGACTCCTTGGCTTCTGTTAACCGAGACCACTTACTGAAAGCGCCTTTCTCGATCCACCCCGAAACTGGAAACATTTGTGTTCCATTTTCAGTTAACGAAGTTGAAAGTTTCAGCATAAATAGCACTCCAAATGTTGACTCAGAAAACCTAGACCTAGAACCTTATGTAAGGATTTTAACAAACCAATCTTAAACTATTTAGAATTAATTTAAGAGTACTCATTCTTTTTGGAGAGAGTCACACAAAATAGGACTTTCGCTTCTTTCAAAATTTTCTACGTGCATAGAGACTTCTGTCTCTCCTAATTCATTGTCGTCGCTTAAGTGAAAAGTGTCTAAAAATTTGTTAGTGATTTTTTTGGCTTT
The DNA here is from genome assembly GCA_022984795.1 of Fabrea salina. Classification (NCBI taxonomy): domain Eukaryota; phylum Ciliophora; class Heterotrichea; order Heterotrichida; family Fabreidae; genus Fabrea; species Fabrea salina. Next base: position 172,761 of record JALIHJ010000007.1, on the reverse strand, counting down.
TTTATTGTAACCAGAACCATTCAAAGCACCCAAGGCAAGGTTTAACGTTCCCTCTAGTACCTCTATTCTGTTTCTAATGAAATCTGGACTGTCTTTTTTCGAGGCAGGAACTAGGAGTTCATACAACTCCTTGGGCTCTTGAATGTTATGCAAAAGCTTGGCATTGGGAGGTTTGTGTGTTAACTTAGCTGTTTGATTCAACTCATAACTAGGTGCTGACCTACTCCTAGTATGGGTTTTCCTTCTTTTAAGGTTGATCAGCTTGTCAGAGCTGGGGTTGGGACGTTTCTGTGGTTTGAAGTAAGACATCACGGAAGAGAAAGGTTTGGCCAGGAAGTCCATATTGTAATGGACGCTTCAATAGAGCAGTTTTTACTTTGGCCTCCTTTTTACACCCTCCAGCCTAACTCTGATACAAAAAAGCAACAACTAGAGTTGTGGTCTCAAGTTATTTTGGAATACGCAAGGAAGCACAAAATGTACAATGCTACACCTGAGGATTTCTCTGAAATAACTCAAAGACCCCAAATTAACCGAGCTTTAAACGAAGAATTTAAGCAGACTTTGTTTGAGTTCATGGCCAATCAAGGTTCAGCAGTCAGGGAGGGGAGTAGTTTCTTAATGTTTTGGAAGTCACCTGCAAGTTGGGCTGAAAAGGTGTACAAGTGGGCAGATTCTACTGGAAAAATAGGCAGTGTTGAAACTCTAGAAGGAATCTGCACTGGAGACGAAACTCGGAACCAGGAGTTTTATGGAGTGCCTCTGAACTTTATGAGAATAGTTCTGAGTTCTTTGCAAAAAGCCAACAAAGCAGAGGTGTTTAAAATAGGAGAAGATACTGCAGTTAAGTTTCTTTAAATCATTGCTAGTCTTAACTAAAGTTTTGGTACTTAAAGTTTATCTCAATGGTGTCAAGTTTTACCATGGCCTCTTGAGTAAAGGCAAATTGGTTAACTGGAGACTCTGAGTTAAGTGTAATCCAAGTTCCGTTTCTGCCTTGGTCGTATATTTTCCAGTGGTTTTCTTCGTAAGAAATAATGCAATGCAGTCTAGAAACTAGTCCGTCTTCAACATGAAAGTCAGCGTTAGGCTTTTTCCCAAAGAAAAACTTGTTTTTTGAGGTTGAAGCTTTTAGCTTAAATACTTGATTCGAACTGTTTGTAACCAGTCTTATTCTTAAGTGAGCCTCAACAAGCATTTCGTTCACAGCTTCCTCGGAATTTTGGAAAACTATAGCTTCACTTCTGTCAAGTAAGTGTGGGTCACTTTCATCCTGGACACCCAAAATTTCTATGTAAGTCTTTTTGGCTAGAATGTACTTTTGTGAAGTTGCTATTAGGTACCCTTCATCAGGCACTTTAACTAGTGTTCCCTTTTTACTAGCCACATCACTTATGAGGAAACTCCTTGGAGGCTTAATGAAACTCAAGATAAGTTTCAGAAGCGGAACAGAAATGTCTTTCCAAACAGAGTTAGCCCCTAATCTGGAGTGAGTGGCTCCTAAAAACGTTAGAAAATTCCTGGGTATCTCATTAGACTTAAACCCATTTGAGTAGTTTACTTTGAAGTGTTTTCGTGAGCATTTTGACTCCTGAGAAGGAATTATAAGGTCGTTTGTATCAGTTCCATTTTCGTGTTTTTGTCGACCAAATCTAATAGCGCCTTGCTCGATGGTGCTTATTATTCTGGATGTGTCAGGTTTTAGGTAGCCGTACCTACAAAATTTATGAAGCTTAACCAAAGACTTCATAGTAATTTCTATCAGCAACAAGTCGTCAATAAAGTAATCCTCAGGAACTAGTAAAGGCTTTTGAGCCACAGAAAAGGTTCCACAAAAACTTATTTCTCGTGATCTATGCATTATTAATGAAACAACTTACTTAAACGCTGTTCATAAGGTTAGGGCAAGCATTAGCTTTGTGTCCGTAATACATACATTTGTAACACCTTACTTCTCTGTCATTCTTTTTGGGCAAAGGACACTGGGTAGGGTAGTGGCCAAACTGCCTGCAGTTTACACACAAGTCATAAACAGCCTCGTAACCTACATTTTGAGCAGAAGGGTGCATCTTGTAGTAAGCTTCTTCCAAGTAGCCCTCAAACATGTACTGGTTGATGTCCAAGTGGAACCTAGGGCAATTCTCTCCCAAAGGACAGCTTCCTTTTTCAACATACTGCAAACAAACATCCCTTCTCACGTGCTTGAACTTGCAGAATTTGCCACTTGAGCAGTAACCCATGTTGTAGTAAACACACTCTTTGGCTTCGCGCCTTTCCCCGGAATGTTTAAATTTGCAGTCTGGGTTTTTGCAGTCGCCTTCAACAATGTAGTTTCTGCACTCAGGAAGTTTGTCGGGAATTACTTCGTGGAGGAAAGGGCATAAAGACCCCCGGGTGCATTCGCCTTGCAGCATAAACTTGCATACTAATTCTTTAATTGGTAGAATGTGCTTTAAAGAACAGTTTTTGCCTTCTTGGCAATGCCCCGAAAAAAACATGCGACAGGCTCGGGAGTCCCAGTTGTCTGGATACACCTTACCTTCAGTAAACCCCTCTTCTCTGCTTGGAGAGTCTTCTTCCATTTCAATTATTCTATATGCATTTCCAGAGTTACCCTAGTTATTGCGCGTTTACTAAAATGGAAGCACTTGCTAAAGAATGCATGATTTGCTCAAATGACTTCAACGAAGTCAACTTTCCCATGCTAATTCCTTGTGGGCACTCACTTTGCCAAGTTTGTTTAGAAAAACTCTTTAAACTCAGCACCAAACCGCAGTGTCCTTACTGCAGGTTCCAATTAAATCCTATGCAGAAGGTCATTCCTAACCTGGAGCTTTTAAATGTTCTTACTTTGTCTGAAAACTCAAGTGTTTTTTTAGACAAAAAAGTCTTGAAGGGTGAACTAAAAGACTTGCTGGAAAAAGAAAGGACTCTAGACTCTAAATACTACCAAACTCTGCAAACAAACATCAAAACTATACAGTCTTTGAAGAAGCCTTTACATGAAATCCAAAAACAAGTTGATAAACTTGAAAAGTGCCTGACACTCCACTTTGCACAGATTATGCTTCAGGTTAACAAAAACTACGCAGTTCAAAAAGACCACTTTCAGAACCTTTTTTCTGAAAGGGAAGCCCTTATTTGGAAATTTGACTACCTCAAAAACCAAAAAAGTGAGTGGAAAAAACTCTTTACCCAGAGAAAAAGTTATGAGTCTACTAAACTAAGTTACTTGGAACCATTTATTTCTCAAGCTGAAATAAGCGAAATAACTAGCAAGTTCTCAAAAATCCTACAAAAATTGTTGGGCAGAGTCCCCAATGAACAAGTTCTTACGCTCTTTCCCTGCTTTGACTCTCAAATAGAAGGACTCAAAGGACCCTTTGTTGATATTGAGTATGCCAAAGTCACTAAAAAGTTCTGGCCTCCAAAAAAATTTCCACCAATTTGTTGGGTTGACCAGTCTGGAAACTGGTACAGCAAAACAGGAATTTCAATTAACCCTTCAACAAACATTACTGAATTAGACTGCTTCCTTAAGTATTGGAATCACATCATGTAATTAATTCTGGTTTGAGAGTTTCAAGTCCGTAACAATTATATAGTTAATAAATGGGGTGTTGCCAAGCAGCAAGTCGAGATGCATTTGAGTTGAATTCCAACTCAATCATGAAAAACCCTTCAATCCGGTTTATAGGCGAAGAGAACTTCAGCGACCTGAGTTTAAGTTCCAATAGAGATAGCATAAAGAGAACTTTCCCGAGTTTGCAGTCCTCTTCGTTTGGCTTAACAACTCGGGAATCTAGCTGTTTCCACGACATAAACCAAGCCTTTCTGAAGCAAAGTAGTTTTTTGGGCGTGGCGCAGAAATTAAGCTGCAAGAATTAGTTTATGCTAATTGTTAACTAATTATTTACTTTTGTAAGTGTAAAAGCCCTTTCCAGTTTTCATTCCTAACCAGCCAGCATCTAGGTACTCCTTCAGTAAAGGACAGGGCCTATACTTGGAATCACTAAACCCTAAGTACATGTTTTCCAACACTCCATAAGTAGTATCTATTCCTATAAGGTCTGCTATTTTAAGAGGACCTAACTTTACGTTAGTTCCAAGTTTCATAGTGTTGTCAATGTCTTCCTTCGTAGCTATTTTTTCATTTAAAACATAAACAGCTTCGTTTACATAGGGCAGCAACAACCTGTTTCCGATAAAAGCAGGACAGTTCCTACAGATCACAAACGACTTACCAATCATTGTGGCAAACTCCCTGCCTTTTTCCAAAGCAGTTTCGGAGGTTTGCAGGGCCTTTACTAACTCCAAAAGTGCAGTGTCTGTAACTGGTATGAAAAAGTGAATTCCCACTACATTTTCAGGAATTTTGTAGGTAGAAGCTAATTTGGTCACAGATAGTGAAGAAGTGTTTGTAGCAAATATGCAGTCGTCCCTCAAGTAAGGACTGACTGTTTCTATTAAGTTTTTCTTCATGCTAAAGTTTTCAGGAATAGCTTCCAGCATTAAGTCACACTCGTTGAATTCTTGCAGGTTTTTGGTATACGTAATCTTTGAAAGCACTTTTTCAACGTCGTCTTTTGACTTTCTTCTGATGTAAGACGCTATGTCTTTTTTGGCTCTTTCTACAGAGGCTTCAGAGTTGTAAAGTACCTTGACTGGCAAGTTGCCAATATGAGCAGCTACTATAGCCACGCCCGTTCCCATTTGCCCTGCACCTATTATTCCCAAACTGCTAATGCTTCTTTTAAAGCCTCTGAGCATTTTTATCCGTTTTACAAGTTACTTAGGTATTAAGGCTTTGGTACTGTTCATCAAGAACTTCTAACTTGGTTTGGAAACACTTGTAAGCACACTTGTCATCCTTTTGTGGAGTAAAATTAACTTGAGTTTTAGAATAACACTCAGCAAGGCAGCTGAAGTAACTTTTCCAAGCAAAGTCAAGTTTCTCGGACATAATTTAATTACGAGATTAGCCATAAATCTTCTTAGTCATGACTTTGTAAAAGTCATCTAGAGTAAGTTCAGCTCCTTTGGAAGAAACTTTTTCAAGTGCAGCAGTAAGCTCTTCTTCAGTCATGCTTTCTCCTAATTCACGAGCTACCCTCATCATGTTTTTGACGTTGATAGTTCCAGTTCCGTCGTCATCAAACAAGTCAAGGATGCGAGCAATTCCTTCCTTGCTTTCCCTGTTTCCTAGTCTATCGTTAATATGGCCTAGGAAAGCGTCAAAGTCAATTTCAGCACCGAGCTTTTCAACTCCAGCCAAAAGCCTGAAGATAGTGGGGGACTGGTCCCTTCCCAAAGAGTTGATGGCAGCTTCAATTTCGTGGGGGTCGATAGTTCCTGAGCCGTCACTGTCGAAAAGGTCAAAAGCCTCTTTGCACTCCTTGATTTCGTCCTCAGTGAGGTTGATATCTTGAGTCTTGACTGGCTGTTTCCTGCCTCTTGATGCTCTTGCCCTTGACATTTTATTTACAACCACTACTTGTAACTCATATTAACGGTCATTCTGTCTAAAGTTTCTAAGTCAAATATAGAATTTAGAGTGTTAATTTAAATATTGCTTATGCTTATTAATAGTACTTGGATGTTTGGTTATTTATATCAGACTTAGGTTCAGAGTGTCCAGTTTTCAGGGACAAAAGTTTAAAGATTGCTAAAGTGCTTGAAACCAAGCCGCATAAGCTAATGAATACGGGGCTCAACCGACTAGACCCCGGAATTTCCAAACTTTCAATAAGCATCAAAATGCGCAAGAAGTTTTTGGTTACGTCTAAAACTTGGTATCTGAGTTTGGTGCGTGCTTTCAAAAGAGAAAGTGTGTTTTTGTAAGAAATGGAGCCTGGAGTTACTACACTGTTGGGCATTCTTTTCAAAGACTTAGTTAAGTCTTTTTGCTTTTTTTGTCTTTTAATAAAAGACAACAAAGTAATTATCACTAGCAAAATGTACCTGAACAAGGAGGCTGCATTTTTTGTACTTTCTAGTTTCACGTTGATGAACGAAATGAACTTACTAATCACACCTATTTGGGCAATCCACACTAGGTTGTCTAGCAAGTAGTATACTGCAGCAGTTAGGTGTCTCATTTGTTTGAGAACCAAAACTAAGTCTAGGGGTTTTCGCAGTTTTTTGATGAAATTATCTAGTTCTTCGAAAGACCTCATGAGCCTGAAGATCTTTCTTCCGTTTTTCATGGAATCAGCTATGATCTTTGCATTTCTAACGTAAGTTGGCCACTCTCTTATTCGGTGAGTGGTTAAGTAGTCCAGCATGCAAGCTTTGTATAGGTCTGAAGAGTATTGGGCACATCCCAACAACTTGTCTCTACCAACAGAGGATCTGAGGACGTAAGAAACAGAAGTGCAAACAAACATCACCAACTCTGACCCTTTTTTAGTGGGTTCAGCCATCCTCTCTAAAAAGGAAGGACTCTTCATTATCCTTCTTTCTCCTATCATTTTATATTGCTTGACTTTCATCATTGATTATAAAGCCACTAAACTTAAGCAAATCCATTTACACCCTAAACCCTACACTAATTGCTAGCCATTTATAGCCAACCTGAGTTAGTTATATTTTGCTTGCAGGGGCTTGGTCTTCTTTTTGTTCATCTTCTTCCATTTCATTTTTTTTCTGCTTAAAAGTTACAATGATCCCTAGCATAATGTAAGCCAAACCCACTACAAGAACTACTACTGAAATTGTTGCTTGCCACCAGTCAGAGAACTTAAGCATTATACTCCCTAGACTAGGTAATCCTTACAATACTAAAAATAGTCCTTTTCCAACGTAAAACTTTAAAAAGCTGAAGAACTTGGACATGTAGGGAACTGCGAACTCCAGCAGTGCTGTTGCTACTCCAAATGCTCTGCTTAGGGTTTACATTATGTATAAATTCAACATAAACTGTATAGGGCCATCTATTTCCCAGAAAGCATACACTAGCACTCCGTAAAGCACAGTCAGCACTCCAGTAAATACACTTACTCCTTTCATTATTGCTTGATACTTAGAGTTTTCAAGTTTTTGCCCAACCATTTCTAATTATTATACCTAACACAGATTAAGATTTAGACTCTTCTGTTGCTTGATAAGAGCCAGACGGACTAATGAATTCGTTTTCGTAGATTTGCTTAGCATTTGTATTTTCAATGAGTTCCTTGGCGGGAAATCCATGGACTTCTAGTAGTTCTTTGTCATCAATCAGCATTTTGGCTATTTCAGAACGTGTTTTACTAAGCTTAACTTCCTTGTCAGCAAGCATGTGCATCAAAAAAGCTTGCCTGAGTTCTTCCCTCCTGTTTAAATTTTGAAGTTGGGTGGTTTTGACTTTATTATCTGGAGCTTCAATTTCCCATTCTCCTTTTGAAAGTTCAAATTCAGCTTGCACTGCTTCTATCGATACAGGGAGTAACTCTTCTTCTCTAAGAAAAGTTTTGTCTGGGGAAGCCATGCTACTATACCCTGAATTCATTTATTAACTTAAAACATGTCAGAGTCCCAAAGGTCGTCGAATTCTTCAAGTTCTATCCCACTTTCTCTTTGGTCGTACTCATAAAAGGCCTTAGCGTCAGTAAGCATAGCCACAATAGTGTCGCCTTGTCCACAGTTAACTAGGTCTTCAAAAGTTATGGCGTAGGGACACTTAGGCTTAGCCATGTCCCAGATTTCGTCTTTAACGTCTTCTACCCGGAAACCAAACTTGTCCCTTGACTCCAGTCTTTGAATTACCGCTCGGAAAAACATGTTGATTACAAAGGTATCCACTGCTCCCTTCTTGTACGCGTCTATTATTCGCCAGAAAAACTGCAAAGAAGGTATTGACTTTTTGTTTTCAACAGCCAAAACAAAGTCCAAGAAAGCTTTGTAGTCCATTTCTCCTTCGAAAGTTTGGTATTCTTCAAAGAGTCTGTCAATAAATATGTTGGTAAGTCCTCCGTTGTATCTGGCTAACTCTGACTTCTTGAGCATTCCGTTCCTGTCAAGGTCCAGGCGCAAGTACTGGTCGTAGACCTGCAAAGTAGACTGTACAGAAAACCAGTTCTGGGAAGCTTCTTCAGAACTCCAGTTTTCTTGTCTGAGTTCGTAGAGTTCTGCCAAAATAGAAGAAGTAAGCATGTCCTTAATCCAGATCTTGCCTGTACGTTTGGGGTCTAAAAAGAAAAAGAACTTTCTGACAGCTGTAATCACATAGAAGGGGTAAAAGTTCTCTTGCAAAGAAGCCAGTTGCGGAAAAGAAGGAATTAGTTCGTATATAAAGTTTTCTAGGTCTTTTTCTTTGAGGTAGCCGTAACCTGCACTGTCGTAAAGCGAAATCTGAATTCTAGTTTGGTGCAAGTTAACTTTGCGCACTATGTAGTGGAAGAAAGGAATTATTTCAATTCTGCCGTACTCGTCCCGGTCGCACTTCAGAAACACACTAGGCTGGAAGAACTGTCTGTACTTGCCAGGGAGTTTGTTTGCAACTTGGCAAAACTGGTCGTAGTTCATTCTTTCTGAACCGTCGTCAGGAAAACTAGTGTGGGCCTTTAGTAAGTACCAAAGTTTTTCAAGGTCTTCTTTGTCAAGGATTTCTGCGGATTTGTTGTGCAGGAACCGTGTGCGGGCTTCTTGCCTTAGCTTTAGATATATGGGGTTTTCTAGCTGGGGCTTTTTGTAAAAGAAACGGGGAATTTTGTTGTAGGAAGCATTCCTTTGTTTTTCCTTTTCCTTTTCCTCTTCTAGCATGTTCAGAAACGCAATGTCTGCTTCCCTGTCTGAGTAGTTCTTACCGTTTTCCACTGCTGACTTTCTTGCTTTGTCGGATAAGTACGATTCTAGTGCTTCTATCCAACTTGTCATTTTTATAACTTAAATGTTACCGGGAATTCCAATATGAACTCATTATAAATTATGGGCAACTTGTGTGGAAAGGGCAAAAACTTAGAAGTCAAGTTTAACAGCCAAAAGAAAACCATCAAGCACGGCTACACCAACTACGAAAAAGCACGCCAGTGGATAAAGGAGCAATTTCCTTCTTTAATGGGAACTGCATTCCAGTTAAGAGCTTATGAGTTGGGCATAGATATTGAAAACGAAAAAGCATTCCACAGTGCAATAAAAAAGTCTGCCAGAAAAGTTAAGATAGAAGTGATCAAGCTGCCTTCAGCAATAGTTACTCAACTCCTTAACCAAGTCGGACGCGGAGTTTTCAACTTACGTCAGAAAAATCTAGATATTGAAGGACTGGGAATTCTAGTGAGTCCTAATTATGCCATTACCACTTCTGAGCAATTAAGGGACCCGACCCACCTCAAAGAATACACAGCTGTGTTTTCAGCCGAAAACAACCGTGAAATAGAGTTTAAAGTAGACGGAATATTTATCAGTTTAGGACAAGAAGCTGCTGGCCATTTTGTACTGGCTGAACTTAATACTCCAGACGATTGGAAAAGTGACTCTAGTCGCTTTATAAAACTAAACTCGAGTGTAAAAGCTGAACAAGGATCTTTAGTTAAGATTTGTTATTGCAACAGAGAATTGCCCCAGTTAAGGGAACAAGAAGTTAAAGTTGAAGAAATAGCCCAAGAAGGAACTATCAAACTAGCTTTAGAAGGTCTTAAAGAAGGGTCCTCTGGAGCTCCCATTTTTAACTCTCAAGGAGAACTTATAGGCCTTTACTCAAACTACTTAGAAGAAATCAGTGCAATTGGAGTTAGTAAAGTCATACACAACCTTAAAAGTATTTTCCATAATTCAACCAAAACAAAAAAAGCAGCTATAAAAGAAGTTCTCGACTTTTCAGAAATCGAGCTAAACTCAGACTAGTTCCTCGTCAACCACTATGCCTAACTAATTAATTACTGTCTTAATTAAGTTGGCCTCCACAACGTAATTAACATAGTCTCAAGGAAAGTTCATAGTAGTGAATAAATTCACACCCAAGCAGGTTCAGAGCTGACTTTCCTAAAAGCATCCAAAACTCTGTTTTACAATTGCTCCAATGATAATGTAACCTCAATCTTATAGAAAGTTAGCCCAAGACTCAAGTTTTCCGTACAAAGACTTACAGCAGGGCATAGACCTGCTTTCTAATTGAAATATGAGAGATCTTGGGTTTCTGGAGCTTGACGAGTCATTTTGAATAGGCTTGCTAAAAATAGAACCCTCAAATTTTGAACCTCTATGACTGCACTTTCCGCTTTACACTTAATGATTCTCAAATAGAAAAAATCTCAGAATCTTGAAGAAGGGCTTTCTCTCAAAAAACTAACTAGTTTAATGGGTTTAATGCTAGCTATTCGCCCTAAGTCATTACTTATCTATAGCCCATCTGAAGTTATTGTACAACAAGAACAAAGAAAAATTGAAGTTTGTTAATTATAGTTAAGCTTATGAGCATTGCAAAACTCTTTTCAAACTGTTGAGTGCGTCTACTTTTTTAAACTTGGTGTCCATTACTACTTGGGCACTTGCATCATTCGAAAACTGAGTTTCCCACACCAAAAAGGCCTTGTTGTCTAGTGTTTCGTGAAACACACGAAACGTAGTTTCGTAACCAGACATAGTGCTTGCGGGTTCCGCGTTTACTAATTCATAGATCAAAGTTCTTTTTATGTCACTGACTTCCAAAATCTGAAATGTCCACTTTGCATCGTCTCGATAAGTAACTTGGAACTGCGAACCTACTTTTCCTGGTTCGCCTTGGATCATTTTGACTTCTCTAATCCATTCTGGAAAACATATCTGTAAATCAAGACCTCTTAAAAGGTCCCAAACTTTGTCTACTGGGCAGTTTAGGTAAGCTGCTTCATACTGGTGGGACGATGTTACCACTGGGTTGTCTAGGGCTTCAACCATTTATCAGAAAATTATATTGTCGGAGAATATGGACTTAACAATTTGTTACTAGAAAAATGCTTTTCGTTAGGAAGATTTAAAATGTCAAAGAGACTACAAAAACTTCAAGGAGAAAACCAACTCCTCAAAGAAGAAATAAAAAAACTCCAGCATGCCTTAAAAGAATCTAAAGTGGAAGCCCCTGCTTCACCCAACACCCTAACTAGCACTTCCAAAACCACAACTCCAAGTCGCAAGCGGTCCAAATCCAACACAGACTTAAAGAAAAAACTCAAAAAGGCAGAAATAAAAACAACCAAAACTCCTAGGAGGTCCAAAAGGAGTTCAAACAAGAAAAAAGAAAACCCCAAGAATTCAAAAAACGAACCCGGTCACTCTGTTGCTAACTTGAAAGTAGAAAACCCTGCAAATAGTGACAAAGAAAACACACAAAACTCTAGCAAAGAAATCGGTATTCAGTTTTCTGTTGAAGAACTCGAAAGTAAACTCCACAAAAAAGGACCAGCAGACAACTACAAAGAAGAAAAAGCACCCAACAACGAAATTGTAATCCAAGCTTCTTACTCCAATTTTGAAGACCCAGACATTCAAGCCCTTGAAAAGAACATACAGACTTTAAAGGACCTGTCTGCTAATAAAGCAAACGAAGAAGTTAAATCTGAACTTAGCATTTTTGATGAATTCCAAAAACTTAAGTCTTCCATAGCAGACGAATCCCGAAACTTTGAAGTGGGTGAATCTATGAGTGAACTTCCTTTAACAGACCTAAAAAGCACTTCTGAAAATCAAAGGTACAAAAGTGGATTGTCTGACCATTCCAAAGAAAACTTTTACAAAGCCTCCGTCGAAAAACTCCACTCAGAAGAAGAAAACACTCGGACTTTGCAAGACTCATTTGAATCCTACTACGAGTCTGAGTCTGAAAACATAGAAAAGCTAGGCAAAACAGAACTTAGTTACTGCTGTTATAAGTCCCAGCACGAAAAAGGCTCGCGTCGTCGTGAAAAAACTTTGATGTCAGAAATCGAAAACCTTAGACAAGAAAACAACCGCTTAAGACTGCAACTCACTGGGGAAAGCAAGTCCTCTAAAACAACCGAAGTCCAAACAAGTGTTCGAAACAACACCCAAAAAAGAGGAAGGTCCAAAACCCGCAGAAGGTCCAAAAACCGCTCTAAAAGCAAAAGTGTTTCGAAACAAGTTACTCCAAGGTCCTTGTCTGCAACTCGTAAACTCAGCTATCTAGGCAAAAAAACCCCTAAGCTAAGCTTAACTCCTTCAAGAACTAGATATTGCAGACTTTGTGACAAACTACTTAGCAAGGGCTACTCTACTGCGTTCTGTTCAAAGCATGGAAAGCTACTTAACAAGTCTTTTTCATCTACTCTAAAAACTCATAAAACTGAAAAATAATATAATTCCTTTGGTAAGACCTAAGGTTCTTTCATAATATTACAAAAGGGATGCTCCAACCTCAAATTTTATTGCTTCGTGAAGGTGCAGACACATCGCAGGGTAGGGCACAGATAATATCTAACATAAATGCCTGCCAGGCAGTGGTGGAGTGCGTGAAGTCGACATTGGGGCCGCGGGGGATGGACAAGTTGATTCACTCAGAAAACAAAGCAACGATTAGCAACGACGGAGCGACAGTGATAAAGTTGTTGGAGATTGTGCACCCAGCAGCGAAGGCGTTGGCAGACGTGGCAGTGTCGCAGGACTCAGAAGTGGGGGACGGCACGACTTCAGTGGTGGTGTTGGCAGGGGAGTTTTTGAAGGAAGCGAAAGCGTTTGTTGAGGAGGGGATGCACTCGCGGGTAGTGATTAAGGCGTTTAGGGAGGCTTGCCAACTGGCAGTGGAGAAAATCCACCAGATCGAAGTGAGTTGGGGACAGATTTCTGACGAAGAAAGACGCGACAGACTAGTGAAGTGCGCAAGTACAGCGCTGAACTCGAAGTTGGTGGCGCACTACAAGGACTTGTTTGGGGAGATGTGTGTGGACGCAGTGCTGCGTTTGGGGAAAGACCTCAACCGGGAAATGATTGGCATCAAGCACGTGAAGGGCGGGTCAGTGACTAACTCCTTTTTGGTGGACGGAGTGGCCTTCAAAAAGACCTTTTCCTACGCAGGCTTTGAACAACAGCCCAAGAAGTTCGAAGGTCCCAAAGTCGTTTTGCTGAACATTGAGTTGGAACTCAAGAGCGAAAAGGAAAACGCTGAGGTGCGCATTGAAGACCCTTCGCAGTACCAAAGCATCGTGGACGCTGAGTGGGAAATCATCTACGACAAACTAGCCAAGATTGCAGAGTCAGGGGCCAAGGTAGTGCTTTCCAAACTGCCCATTGGCGACTTAGCTACCCAGTACTTCGCAGACCGGGACATGTTTTGTGCAGGCCGGGTGCCCCAGGAAGACCTGCAGCGAGTTGCCAAGGCCACTGGAGCCCAGGTACTCACTTCAGTTTCCAAGGTGCAGGAAGAGTCCCTAGGCACCTGTGGGTTGTTTGAAGAAGTGCAGATCGGCAGCGAACGCTACAACGTGTTCAAGCAGTGCGCCAAGGCAGAAACTGCCACCATCGTGCTGCGCGGAGGCGCTGACCAGTACATCGAAGAAGCTGAACGCTCACTCAACGACGCCATCGAAATCGTGAGGAGAACCATGCAGAACTCTGCCGTCGTGGGCGGAGGCGGAGCTGTGGAAATGGAACTCAGTCGCTTCCTGAGGGACTACAGCCGCACCATCAGTGGCAAACAACAACTAGTCATCAACGCCTACGCCCGGGCACTCGAAGTCATTCCCAAAACACTTGCTGAAAACGCAGGCTTCGACTCCATAGAAGTACTCAACAAACTCCGCCAAAAACACGCCACTGGAGCCGACGGAAGGTGGTTCGGAGTAGACATGAATGAAGGAAACATCACAGACACCTACGAAGACTTCGTCTGGGAACCCTCTGTAGTCAAACTCAACGCCATCGCCTCTGCCACCGAAGCTGCCTGCCTCATACTCAGTGTCGACGAAACCGTCAAAGACGCACAAAACCAACCCCAACCCACCCAGGCTCAACAAGCCATGGCCCGAGGCAGAGGACGCGGACGCGGACGAGGCATGAGGTAATAAGTAATATTGAGCAGAGGAATGAGGTAATAAGTTAATATGAGTGAAATGAACCTTAGAAAAGACTTGGCGTCTGGAGTAGTTGCTGGGGTAGCTAACGTGCTAGTTTCAGGACCTCTTGATACTGCTAGAACTAGGATTCAGGTTCATGGCTTGTTTTCAAACTCAAAGCTTTCAGTATATTCAGCTTTTCATTCTTTGTACTCCGAGCATAACATACGTGGTCTCTACAAAGGTCTCCAAGCCTCCTTGATTGCTGCACCAGCTGCCTGGAGTATTTACTTTCCAGTTTACAACTACACCAGGCATTACTTATCCACTTACTCTTCAAATAAGAACTTGAACAATTTAGGAGGTTCTTTGGCAGGAGGTTTTATGGGGACAATTTTAACGAACCCTTTGTGGTTGATTAGAGCTAGACTCCAAGCCTCTGACCAGCATCAGTCTATTTATGAGGTATTCCGGAAGATTCTGAAGCAAGAGGGCCCGGGGACTTTTTTGCGGGGAATTGCAGTATCTTCGTTGGGAATAATTCATATTGGCATCCAGTTTCCACTTTATGAGTTGTCTAAGTCCTACTTAACAGACCAAGAAAAGCCTCCAGGGTTGGGGAAAATGATTTTGTGCAGTTCACTTCCTAAACTAGTAGCTAGTTTGGTTACTTACCCGAACGAAGTCCTTAGATCAAGAGTTTACGTTCACAACAAATCTACAGATAAAAGGTTCTCAGGGGTTTTATCTCTGCTTACTTTCACTTGGAAAAACGAAGGTCTCCGGGGTTTTTACTCTGGGTTCTTCCTAAATACACTGAGAGTGTTGCCCTCGACTTTTATTACTCTATACACTTACGAATGGGTATCGTATTGGTTAAAGTGACTCGCGGGTTTGTAGTAATATAACTAATTAACTTATAATCGGTTTGAAGACTCCTCTGAAACCTTCCCCCTCATCATGGCTGAAAATTCGTCTAGGTCAATTACGCCGTCTCCGTTAGTATCAGCTTCATTAAGCATGGCTGTGATTTGACTGTCTTTAATAGACCCACCTGCTAAGGTTTCTCTAAGTTCATTCAAAGAAATATGCCCGTCTCCGTCTTTATCGAACTTAGCAAAGGCTTGCTTCAATTTTTCGTACGAAAGCACATTGTACCAGTTAGCAGCTGCAGTTAGGAACTCAGAGTAGTTTATGAATCCGTTTCCATCAGTATCGCACTGAGCCATGATGCTTTCTACATCCAAAGGAATGCTGACATCGTTTTTTTCTAAACCTTTTTGGATTTCGTTTTTGCTTAGTTTTCCGTCTCCGTTTTCGTCAAGGGCCCTAAAAACTCTTTCTAATTCTGAAGTTTCGTCCTTAGAAAGTAGCTGGGTGGCTATGTAAGACATAGTAGCTCTTTGCAGTTGGCTTTGGATATTGAAAGCTGCTATGTTTTTTAGGTAAGATCTTCCTAGCAAGTTGTCTTGGCATTGGTTTTTTCCACGTGTTTGTATCCACTGGTCGTTATATACTTCTTTGATAGAAGGTCGTTGGCTTGGGTTTTTAGTTAGCATGCGTTGTATCAAGTCTTTGGCTTCTTGGGAAACGCTATTCCATATTTTGCCTTTGAATTCCAGTTCTGAAGTCATTATCCTTGCTTGGATTTGCCTGTCACTTCTGCCGTTGAAGGGTGGGTATCCGGAAAGCAGTATGTACAGTATTACTCCGCAACTCCAAACATCGCACTTTTCATCATAGTTTCCTCTGAGTAGTTCTGGAGCCATGTAGTAGCAAGTGCCTATGATCTGCTTCATCTTTTGGTTGGGAGTAAAGCACACAGAAGTTCCGAAGTCAATTACTTTTATGCCTGCGTCCGGCTTTTGGGACTCAAGTAAAAGGTTTTCGGGTTTTAAGTCCCGGTGAACAATTCCTTCTTCGTGGCAATACATCACCACAGAGCATATGTCTAGCATGTACTTCGCAGCTTGGTTCTCTGAAAAGTTTTTGTTTTTCTGGATGCTGTCAAAAAGGTCCCCGCCTGTACAAAGTTCCTGGACAATGTGGATGTTCGTTTTGTCCTGGTAGACTTCAAATATTTTGATAATGTTGGGGTGGTCGAGTGCTTTGAGTATGTTGACTTCTTTTAGGAGCCTTGAGACACCTGCAGTGTTCTGAGTCTTTACTTTGATTGTTTTGCAAGCAAACTGTCGCCCAGTTGAAATTTGCCTTACTTTTTTAACTGAACCATAACCTCCTTCCCCTAACTTTTCAACGATTCGGTAGGCCTTTGTTAGAGGCTGGTCTTTAATGAGCTTAATAAAGTCTTTTCCGTCAACGAAATTACTTTTGGGTTTAGTGTCACGAGACTCGTGGTTTTTACTCTTGGTTGAACAACAACTTCCCATTAAAAATGCAAACTTCTCTATATCAAGTAATAAAGCCTCAAAAGTATGACTTGGACTTTGGTTCTGAGGTGAAGCACTTTTACTTGTTTGACTACAACTCCAAAAACAACTTAAAAGAACTTCCCCAGAATATTTTGGGCATTTACGAACCTCTTTACGTTGCTGAAGACCTGTTAGGTTTTCAGCACTGGCTCAATTTTCAAGAAACTGACTTTCAGGTGAAGTGGTTAGGTCCTCAGGGAGTGGATTCTTCCTTTTGCAAAGCTCTTGGAGTTACTTCTTTGCCAATGTTTGTTAGTTTTACCAATGAACTAATTCTTTACTCTAGCAAAGACCCTCCGTCGGCTGAGTTGCTTGAAGAACTTAAAAAAGGGTCTATCAAACCCCAACTAGAGGATTTGGCAATAGAAGTTATAGACCAGATACTGAGTGAAGCAGTTTCAGGCACCCTTAAAGACAAGGACTGGAAGGGGCTGATTCCTACCTTACAACAAGAAATACTGAACTACCAAAAACTAGTTAGCCAGCAACAGTCAATGATTGACGACTTAAAACAAACCATTGAAGAAAAGAACCAGAAAATCCAGCAACTTTCAGGAATCATGTAAATCTTACATAGCGAACAACACGAAGACTCCAAGCAAAAAGTGAGTGACTTGAAGAAAAGAAGCTACGAGGTTCTTGCAAGAGACATGAAAAAACCTAGAAACGCTGACGAAGACTTTTGGAAAATCAAACACGAAGATCCCTCTGAATTCGACGAAATTGCTAACACAGAGAGTCTTTGGATCACCAACATTGAAGGAACCAACTCTAAAAAAGGCTTACTTCCTAAGTTCGAGCACCAGTCTCCAATAGTTGGAACTAGAAAAATAAACAGCACACTGAAGTCCCAACAAGAAAAACACCTAAAAGCAATGCAGGAAAAACAGCCAACAGGCAGAGACGGAAAAAAACTGCCTATTCCTAGACAATCCTTGACTTCAAGTGTGTCTAGCTTGAACCCCAAGCTCTCGGCAAGAAAAAACCTTGCTGCTTCACAAAAGCTCATAAGTAAATGATTTTATTAAATTTAAATGTCCAAAGGGCAAGTCAACTTGGAATTGGTGCATGCTTTTGGGTCACTAAGTTCTACAGGAATGAAAAACAGCATTTGTTTTGGGGATGACGAAAGTGCAACTATGATTTACGCAGTTGGGAAGCACATAGGAGTCCGCTCAATGGACACAACTGAAATGAGTTTTATAATGGTAAGAATTACTTAGGAACCCTCTAAAGTAACTCAAGTGACGTCCTTGGCAATGACTCCAGAAAGGCACAAAAGGTTCATTGCAGTGGGGGAGTACCTAGAAAACGAAGGAATTTCTCAGGTTGCAGTGATAGACTTGAAAAACTCCAACGGGTACAAAAGACTGAGGGAACTCAGCATACCAGGGCTGGAATACAAGTACAGCAGTTTGGCTTTTTCACAGGACTCTAAGTTACTGGCTTGTGTAAGTGGAGGAAAAAGTATAGTTTGGGACTGGTACAGGAAAAAACTCATAGGAGAAGAAGACTTAGGAGCTAGCATCACTAAGATTTCAATTAACCCTGAAGACAGTCACTTGATTAGCACTTCTGGTCCTAACCACTGGAAAACTTGGAGAGTAGAAGAAAGAATGTTTAAAGAACAAGTTCTTTTCAGTAAACTTTCGCAAACCCAGAACTTCACAGACCACTGCTGGCTGGACGAAAACACCATTGTGGCTGTTACTGACATTGCCGAAGTCTTTTTGGCTAAAAGCAACCAAATAATTCAGTACATAGAGTTTGCTTTGGGAAAGGAAGCACAAAACCACTTAGGAGCAGCAGGAATAACTTGCGCGGTGGGGTTTTCAAAGGGGTTT
This sequence comes from Fabrea salina, assembly GCA_022984795.1. Taxonomy (NCBI): domain Eukaryota; phylum Ciliophora; class Heterotrichea; order Heterotrichida; family Fabreidae; genus Fabrea; species Fabrea salina. The sequence continues at coordinate 154,527 of JALIHJ010000007.1, read as the reverse complement.
GTTTTAGGAAGTGACGAGGGCTACATTGCTGTTTGGGAGATGAACGACACTAACGACATGGAAGATTCAGAGGAGGAGTTTTACTACTTGCGGAGGTTTTGGCACTGCGGAAGGAACTCTTCTATTGTTTCTTTGGAGGTTTCTACCAATGAAGAAAACCTTGGAGTGGCCTTAAGCAACAATGACATTGGCTACTGCTCTTTGTCCAAAGCTATTATAGAAGGCGGCAGTGAACTTAAGGTGTTTTGTGGAGGGTTCCATTCTGGGAAGGTCAGACATATGGACCTTGCAGTGCAAAAACCCCTTTTAGCTACTTGTTCTGACGAAGACTCTACTTTGCGGATTTGGAACTACACTAGCATGACTTGTGAGCTTGCTAAGAAACTTTACATTATTGAAAAAGAAGGACTGGATCCCCGGACAGAGCCTGTAACAAAGCCTTTGCAGAGTCTTGCTTTTCACCCTTCTGGGTTTTACCTAGCTATAGGCTTTATGGATAAACTTAGACTGTTCCACCTTTTAAGTGATGAACTAAGGTTCTTCAGAGAAGTAAGTGCTTCAAGGTGCACTTTGTTGAAGTTTAGCAATGAAGGGCACATGCTAGCTGCAGTTTCGGGACAAAACATAATGATTTACCAATCCTACACTTTGGAGTTCTTGCAGGTGGTTTCTGCGCACACAAGTGTGATTCAAGAAATATCTTGGAGTCGCTTGGACCAGAAGTTGTACTCTGTAGGGGCAGATGGAGCTATTTTTGAGTACCAAACCAACACTTGGACTAAGGAGCAGAAGTACCTGAACAACAACATTGAGTTCAGTTGTCTAACTTTGGGGGAAGAGGAGTTTTTGTACGCTGCAGGACTAGAAGGAAGTTTCCCAGTGATTATTCAGTCGGAGTATGAAAACAAAAAGTTTGGAATAGACCGTGAACTATCGGATTTGGTGTTTTTCAAAACCAAAAGAAGAGCAAGGTGCTGCTTTGGTGCAACTAGCAAAGGAAGTGTTTTGAACTTTGGGCAAGAATTCGGAAGTCAATGGCACCAGGAAATTGAACTGCACCAAGGACCTATTAGTATCATTAAGGCAGCCCCCAACGGAAGGCACTTAATCACAGCTGGCGAAGACGGAATGCTTTTTGTTTTCAAAATAGAAGAAAGTCTAGAATTTGTTTCGTTTGAAAGAAACGAAAACAAAGAAAAAGAAGTAAGTGCAGTGGTTGACGAAAGCCTTGCTGAAATGGTGCTTGTAGAAAGGAAACAAGTTAGCGCCTACAAAGAAAGAATCAACTACCAAAAAAGACAACTAGAACAAATCAATCGCGAGTTCAACCGAAAAACAAAACTCCAAGACGCAATTTATGACGAAAAACTCCAAGAAATCAGAGACAGTATCTACCAAAACATCAGGTCTCAGAAAAAACGAATAGAAGAACTCAGACTCCAAAAGTTCAAACAAGAAGAAGACTACCAAAAGAAACTTAGAGAAATCGAAAAAGAACACAATGAAGAAGTAGACAAACTTGAAGACCTCTACGGAAAAAAACTTGAACTCGAAAACGAAAGGTACAGACAACTAGAACACGAAAAAGTCGAAATGAAACAACAGTTCGAAAACCAAATTAAACAAATTCGCTCGCAAAACGAAAACAACGTAGGAGGCTTAGAAGAAGCCTTTAGAGACTCCTTGTGCAAAGCCCAGCGAGAGTACGAATCCACCAACAGAACAGCAGAGGAACTCAAAGAAATATACGAAAAAAGACTTTCACAGCAAGAAGATGAGCACGAAGGTGAAGTTTTGGACATAAACCAGAAATACAAAGAGATTCTAGACAACATCATAGCCCAGCACAAACAACTTTCAGAAACCTTCCAAGAACTCAAAAACACCCAAACAAACGCCAACAAAGAAAAACACCAACTCAAACAAAAACTCGAAAAAAAAAGAGAAACAGCCAGCAAAATCCGAGCAGACATCTCTGAACTCAGAAAAGAAATCAAGAACTCAGAACAAAACATCCACGAAAAAGAAGAAAGGATCTCTAAAAAAGAAAACAAACTTTACGAGTACAAAAAACAGATTTACGAGTTGAAAAAAGCCAAAAAGAACTTAATGGACCTGCAAACCGAAATCATTGAAGAAATGCAGCCTAAAGACGAACAAATCGAAATGCTAGGTGGAAGAATTAAAAACGTAAGTGGCGACCTCAGCAACGTCCGCAAAGACAACCAAGAACTCCAAAGGGATGTTGAAAAGTCCGAAGACCTCATTAAAATAGCAAAAAACGAAAACAAATCCCAAGTTTCCCAAACCGAAAAAGTAGATCAAGTAATTAGGTCCATCATAAATGACATCCACAACGCAGTGTCTACCCTCGAACCTAAGAAGTGGCCTGAAGAAATCAAAAAACTCTACCACAACTACGTAGACAAAGCTGGAGAAAGCTCCAACAAAGACCCTGACTCCGTCCAGGAACTCGAGCACCAACTTAAGTACATGGAAAAAAACATTTCAGGAATCAGAGACGTAAAAAAGAAGTCCCAAAAACGCTTTGCTGTGGAAATGCGCAAACGAACCCAAGAAAACTCTACTTTAATTCAGGAAATCAACAAACTTAAATTCGAAAACAAGAACTACGACATTAGAATTAAACAACTCAAACAGCAAATAGAACACTTGCAAGGGTCTTTCAAAGAAACTAAACCCCAGCCATCGAAACAAAGCGCTCCTAGACAAGCCAACCCCACTCCTTTTATGGGGTACGTGAACAAGTTGTCTGCAGTAGACTACCGAGCTTCTTCTTTGCAGGACAAACAAAGGATCCTTGACCTGCAAAACGACCTTCAAGAAAAAAAGGAACAAAACTTCTACTTACGCATGGAAATCAACCAACTTAAAAGTATGATAGCTAAAGTTTCTCCTAAGTAAATATGTATTCAGCTTTGCAGTCTGACCTCCAGCAAAAGGCTAAGCTAGTCAAGGAGTTCCAGCAAGAAATCAAAAAACTCAAAGACTTGTCTTCGCAAATTGGAACTAACAGAGACAACGCTGCGTTAAGACAAACCATTGCAAAAGAAAGGGATGAAACCAAAAACCTCTCCAAAGAATTACTCAACATATTCAAAACTCCTCCTTCGCGGTCTGAAAAACTCCAACACGACAAGCTTGCAAAGGAGTTCGAGGCCCTTTTTAAGCAGTTCCAGGCCTTAAACCAAGAGTTAATAGAAAAAGAAAAAACAGTCCTGCATATCCAGGAAGAACAAGTCAGGGAGTCCATATCCAACGACCAGCTCATTCAAAGAGATACCTTAGCTTTCAAGTCAGTAGGAGACTTAGACGAAGCCATGCTTAAAGAAAGGCATAACGAAATCAACCAGCTTGAAAGAGACATGACTGAAGTGAATACCATGTTCAAAGACATTGCAGCTATGGTCCAAGAACAAGGAGGAATGCTTGACGGAGCTGAAACAAACGTAGAAAACACCGTTAAAGAAACAGGCAGGGCAGTTGACGAACTTAACAAGGCTGACGAGTACCAAAAAAGAAGCAAAAGGAAAATGATGTGTCTTTTAGCTATTGCTTTAGTAGTAGTAGTAGCACTCATACTTATTGTTTTGGGAGTTACCGGTAGTTTTTAATTATTTAATCCCTGCGTAAACATAATTGCTACAATGGAAGACTCTAAAAGTACTCTTCAAAGAGAAAACCAAGAACTTGTAAGTGAAATAGAAGAACTCAAAAAAAGGTACTGGGAAGTCACTAACTTCAGAAACCAGTTACTCAAGCAGTCCCACCAAAAGTCATCTTTCCTCAAGAGAAAGCGGTCTAGTAATTAAGAACTGTGAATAAATGTCTAGTAACGAGGACTCCGACTTTGAGATGGTTAGCATTGACGAAGGAGTGGAAGCAGCACCTATTCAGCCTTCTTTGGTGTACTCTATCAAGCCAGTTCAGGACTCGTCTCCAGAACTGCCTTCTTCGTCTGACGAAGACTCTGTAAAAGAAAACCCCTTTAAAACAGAACTCTCTAACAGCACTTTTAGGCTAGAAAAAGTCTTAAGCACCAGGGCTGACAGAAGACCTATGAAAGGACTTAGGTTCTCAGCTGCAAAACGACCCCAAACCAATGGACCCTACCCCTGTCCTGAAATGCCACTACCCAAACATGTAAATACCTTTTACGAGCCCAAAAAAAACCCCAAAAGAATATACAAAGCTTCCAAAAAAGAACTGCAAGAATGCACTTTCAACCCTTTGACCAACAACCCTGGACTAGTGCGGAGTTTCCAAAAGTTTTTGGAGGACCAGGCTCGCTATGAAAACCTAAAAAAGAAAAAACTAGACTTACTCCTGCAAGAAAAAGAATGCTTTCCAAAACAAACTTTTATGTGCCAAGGAAGCTGCAAAATAATTGAAAGCAAAGGCGCTTTAAAAGTACCTGTTCACGAGAAACTTTTCAGCCAAAAGTTTTCTAAAAAGCAAGTCGAAACCAACACAGACAACTTGTTTTCGCCCAAGCTTAGTCCGCGTTCTGAAAACTTAGTTAGACACAAGTCAGCAAGTTTAATTCTGTACGAAGACGCTTTGCGAAGGTCCAAAAAGTCAGTTTCTCCACAAAGCATCCAGTCCCCTAGACTTATGAACGAGCACTCCGAAAAGATCATAACAGAAAAGTTCAACAAGCAATTTAACAAAGTTTGTGAAAAGCTAAGCCTTGGAGACTCAGACAAGTTAGACTTCCGCAGGTTCTGTCTACTGTTGTTTAAGTTGGACTTTATAAAGGCAAACCGAAAGTCGTCCAACTATTTTTTGGAAGACGACAAAGTAAAAAGTGCTTGGAAAATACTAGGTGGCATTGAAAATGACTACGTAAAAAAAGAACAGGTTAGACTTTTCCTGATGATTGTTTTGAATTACTTAGAAGCTAGTAATTCTTTAGACCCCAAAAAACAAAAAGAAATCAGGGAGTACTACAAAATCTTTTACGAAAACAAAGTACTTGGTGCCATGACCAAAAAGAACACTGAAGTTGAAACCCCCTTTAAATTCAGCTTTAAACCTGAAATATCCAAAGCAACTGAACAGTTCGCCTTCAAAAAAAGAAAATCCAGGTCTCTTAAGTTTTTAATGAACGAAAAACTCCAGTTCATGCAAAACTGGGAACACAAAAGGCTAGAAAAAGAACAAAAAGAACTAGAAAAGTGCACTTTTAGCCCCAAAATAAATCCTTCTCCCAAAATAAACTCAAATGACTCCCAAGAACACTCAGAACTCCAAGACCCACCTAGTTTCTATGAAAAACCCAGAGTCGCTGAAATGCTAGAAAAGCTCAAAAAAGCCCGCGAGAAAAAAGCTGAGCTTAGACACAAAGAGGAAACCTCTGTGGAACTTGAAGTGTCTGATTCTGAGTTGTCTTTGAGTTCACTAGAAGAAGTTGCCCAAAGAATTAAGCCTCCAAAAAACAGCAAAAACAGTTACTTAGAAACCATCAAACACTTCTTAGAAAAGAACCCTATAGAGTCAGAAGGTGCACTGAAACTCAAAAAAATCATAATGAATAGTTAAGAAATTAATTGTCTTTCTTGAGTTCCTCTTGGAGTTTTATGTACTGCTCAATTGCGTACTTCATAGAGTAACAGGGCTTGAGGTCGCTTTTTTGAAGAGACCTTCTGGTAAGAGGGCACTCAGAGTGGTTTTCCAGCCATTCTTCAATGTTTCTTTTCTCAAAACAGTGCCCGTAAGGGGTCATTACTGGGTTTTTCATAATTTCTTGGGAAATCGGGCACCTGATAGCATCCATCTCTGGAATGTCATCATGACTTTCCTCGTTTAGTTCGTTCCTAGTTTTTACCTTGTTCTTACTGAATTTTCTTTCTATCCACTTGAGTAGTTTCTTGATCTGGTCTTTTATTTGCTCTCGGTTCTCGTAAATCTGGTTCACCATCAAGAATGCCACTCCTGAAATCAATAATCTAGCTATTGGTGCTGCCATGTTATTCAAATTATATTTACTTTCTACAAACTAACTATTAAGCAAGCCCTGCAGCAATTACTGAGTAATAATGAAAGAATTTAATGGACGTGCCCATAGTTACTTGGAATCGCTCAGAAGACCCAAGTTTCTAAGCCTGCCTAAAAAAGGGTACTTCCTAGGCTATTCCAACACTCCAAAATCTGCGTCTAATGGACTTACTAGTTCTAGCAGTATTTCCAAACCTAACTCATCGACTGATTCCTTCAGCCCCAAAAGCCCAAAGTTCAAGTTAAACTTTCCCAAGAACTGCAATATTAGAAATAACCTTGTTTCAAACCAAAAGACCAGGGAAGTGCCTAAAACAAGCAGAGATAACCAGTTCAGACTCGATGCCTTAGAAACTAAGAACTCAAAAAGACTCAGTAAGTCCAATAAAAGCACTGCTCCTTCAACTGCACAACTTGATGTATATAACACTCGAAGAATCAAAAGAATTATCCAAAACAAGATTACTGACGATTACAGGCCTTTGGCAATTCCCAAAAAGCAGAAAAATCAAGAATTGCTAAGAAAAAACCTAAAAAGAGCTACCAAAGTTACTGAAAAACCCCAATTCACTGATTGCTCGGACCAAGACATGCTTCAAGTTTACTTTTACTTAGTTAGAAAGCAAGACAAAATCCTAAAACTATAAGTTCTTACTATTTAATGGCCTTTTTCCTTCTGAGTATCCACCTCACAAAGTACTTGCTGAGTTTGTAAAGAAGAATAAAGATCGACAGCAAAACAGAATAAATGTCTAAGTCGTACAACTGGACCCAAGGTATGTCATACCACTTGGGAATCAAAGCTTCGTAACCGTAGTTCACAGCCAGTTCAATCATGTCTGCTCCTAAGGTTTCTCCTCCTTGGTAAACAAACAGTTTCTTCAAGTCGCTGCTTTTCTCCTTAAAAGAAGGGTCACTCACTACTTTGTCCACACTATCTAAAATCTGGGCTGAAGTAAGGTTAACTCTGTCCAACAAAAAGGCAGCTCCGAAGTCCCTGAGGTGTCTGCAGTGCTGATACCCGTCAAGTGCCAAAGGCATGCAGATCAAGGGTTTTTCAGCTAAAATACCCTCTGTAGCACTTATCATACCTCCATGAAAGTAGTAAGCTTTGCACTGTGAGTGACGCAGCACTTCACGTTGGTTCACCCAAGTTTCTGTCCAAACGTTGTTGCTCCAGTCTTTGTACTTCGACAAAGCTTTGTTGGCTATCAAAACTCTCATTTTGAGTCTTCTGAAAGCGTGTCTCATCTGTACAATGTCGTTTTCGCTAAGAGGCCAGTTTTCCCCAAAGGCAACAAACAAAAACCCCTCGTAGTTTTGACTCTCATCAAGCCAAGCACTTAGTTCGCTGGAAATGTGTCCACGGGATTCGATTTGAAGTGGATTTCCAATTAACACAAAGTTAGTGGGGAGTGGTCTAGGGGCTTCATAGCCCATTGGAGTTCCAATAAAGTACAAAGGAGGTGTGGAGCAGTTCCCGTTTATTGGGCATTCCAGTTCTTTGAGTCCAAGCTGCTTCCTGACCTTATTGCGTCCTAAGTAATACTTGGACGAAAACTTCTTTTTAATTCTGTACTTCTGAACTAGGTTCCAGAGCCTTTCGAAGTAAGAGTCAGGGTACTTTTGGTGGAAAGAAGTGGTGAAGCAAGGCAAGTAAGTGAACTGCGTAGCTTCGGGCACTAGCCAAAAGTAGTTGTCAAGGAAGTCCAGAAACACTACAAGCTTGACTCCTAGTATTTCTGCAATGTCCATTCCTGCAAATCCCCAGGGGTTAGTTATAACTAGTTCAGGTTGGTTGGTGGAGTTGCCCCAGAGTTTAAGTAAGTCAGGAACCATTTCTGCTTCTAGTTGAGGAAGGAACTCCGAAATAAAGTATTCAAATTGCTTGTCGTGGCTTTCGTAGGGATTTGACAGCCAGTAAGTAATAGCTTCCATTTCAGGGTCTTCATAGGGGTACCTACCTGCGTACTTCACTTCGAAGTTGTATGTATAAAAAGGGAATTCGCACTTTTCAGGAACTACAATGGTAATTTGGTACTTAGCTCGGTTGGAAAGTTCCAAAGCTATTGAAATAAGAGGCTCCAAAAAGGTTCTGTTGCAAGTTCCCACAATTGCAATGTGGGTCTTTTTGGCAAGGCACACTCCTAACAGAAGGAATAGTCCCAACATCTTTACCATTATTGAATAAGCTTTTAAACATTTAAAACTGCCAACATGTCAAAAGTCTACATACATCACCTAAACACTTACTTAGGCGAAGCCCTAGTGCAGGAGTTTCCAGATAGCGAAGTTTTTGGAACCCTAGAACACCAAGCTCCACCTTTGCAGTACGAAGAATCCAAATTGCTTTCAGTAGAAGCAGAGGGGTACTTTTCATCCCTTTTGGAGTTCCCAGTTGTGGTGCTTGACTTGCACACTAGTTCTTTTTCGCTAGTTTCAAGAGTTTTGAAGCACTTCAAGTCTTTTGCACAAAACGAGCACACTCTTGTCTTGGTTTCAAGTGTAAAAGTTTGGGGAGGCACTTCACCTAAAGTTAGACAACTGACTCAAGAAGAACTTGAAGACGACCAAGAAGAAGGAACCACTGTAGACCCTTACACTGAAGAAGAGTTCATCAAACGAAAAGCACCTGAAAACTACAAGTCTTGGAAAGAACTAGAAAACTTAGCCCTCAACATTGACAGAAATATACCTCATCTGAGCGTTTATGTGGTGTGTGCAGGCATTCAGTACGGAAACGGAGAAAGTGTCCTTAACTACCACTTTAGGTCTGCTTGGCTAGAAGACCCCCAAAACTTGCCTTTCATTGGTTCAGGCGAGAACCACGTGCCCACTATCCACGTAAGGGACTTAGCCAAAGTAGTTAAGTTCATTACTTTGACCAAGCCCCAAAAAAAGTACATCTTTGGAATTGACGGTTCTCCTGACCAAAGCCAAAAAGCCCTAGTTGAAAGTATAAGTAAGGGAATCGGAACAGGCAAAGTCGAAAGTGTTAACTACGAAACAGTGAAGACCGAAGACTGGGCTGAAACTTTGAACTTAAACATAAGACTCCAGCCCTCCGAAGTGCTGGTTCCTGGAGAAAAAGAAGAGTCTGAAGAAGAACAGGACTCAGAAAACGAAGAAACCAAAAAAGAACCCAAAATAGAAATACAGTGGCACTGCTTCGAAGGAATTGCCAAAAACATTCTCAAACTGAACGAAGAATTCAATGAAGCTAGAGGTCTCAGTTCGCTAAAAGTGTTTTTAACAGGTCCGCCTGCTTCAGGGAAGTCCTACTTTGGGCAAAAACTAGCTAAGTTCTACAATGTGCCTTGGATCCATGTTTCCTCTGTGCTAAACCACGTTACAGGCCTTGAAAACGAACTGGCTGAAAGCATAAAGTCAAAGTTAAGTGAACTCAAAGACGAAATGATTCAAGAAGCTGAGGAAAACAAACAAGAAGACGAAGAAATAAACCCAGAATCTTTCCAGCCTAGAGTTCCAGAAGACCTTGTAGCAAAGGCTTTTAGGTACGTGCTTTCTCAGAACTCATGCAGAAACCGAGGCTACGTGCTAGACGGGTGGCCGATTAACTATGAAACTGCGAAACAAGTGTTTATGGCCTCTGTTGAAGAAGAAGAAAACGAAGAAGAAGAACCCAAGTTAGAACTTGATGAAGGTTTACTGCCCCAGAGTGTAGTGGTGCTTGAAGGCGAAGACACTCAACTTATTCAAAGAGTCAAGTCACTCCCTGAAGAAACAATACAAGACACCCACTACAACTTCAGCGACATGAAAAGAAGACTTGTTGAGTACAGAAACCAAAACAACAATCCTGCCGGGCTGCCTTCTGTGCAAGAGTTCTTTACTGAGCAAAACATTGAAGTTTTCTTTATAAACTGCTTTGAAGACAACTACGAAGTTGAAGAAAGCATTAAGATATACCTAGAAAGGTTCGGAAGGCCTTTTAACTACCAAACCCACCAAGAAGAAGCTGAAGGGCTAAGAATCCAGCAGAAAAAAGCCCAAGAAGAAACAGAAAAGTTACTCAAAGCTGAAAACGAAAGAAAGGAAGATGCCATTGAAACCCAGAAAAGAGAAAAGATGATGAGTGAAGTCCAGGAAAAACTCAAAGTTCTCCACTACTCAAACAAGTCTTTGCTCCTCGAAAGGTCCCAGCCACTCAAGAGTTACTTGTCAGAAAACCTCTACGAAATCCTGGCAGACGGAATTGCAGACGTTTGCAGAAAACTGCCTCAAGACCCTGTAGACCACTTAGCAGCCTACTTGTTTGAAAACGCTTACAGAGTGCCCAACCCAGACCCTTCAATAATCTAACCTTGAAATAAATGGAAGGCAGTGTTCTTTGCTGTGTGTGTAGCTCGCTAACTCCTTACAACCCTTCAGGGATGTGTTTCAACTGCCTTAAGTCACGTGTGGACATAACTCAGCACATTCCCAAAGAAGTCACTATTCAATTTTGTCGCAACTGCCTGCGTTACCTAAGGCCTCCCTGGATAGCTTGTGACCTGGAGAGTCCCGACCTTCTGCAAATCTGTCTGAAGAAACTCAAAGGCCTCAACAAAGTCAAGATGATTGACGCAGGGTTCATTTACACAGAGCCTCACTCGCGACGCATCAAAGTCAGAATAACAGTGCAAAAAGAAGTTGAAGGTGCTTTGCTAGAACAAACTTTTGTAGTTGACTATACAGTTGCCAACCTCCAATGTGACGACTGCAAAAAAACTTTCACACCACACACTTGGGTAGCAAAGGTGCAACTTAGACAAAGAGTTGAACACCAAAGAACTTTCCACTACTTAGAGCAACTCATTCTTAAGTACTCCGCACACGACAAGGTTCTGAAAATCAAGCAAGTAGACAAAGGTTTGGACTTCCACTTTTCAAACAGGAGCCACGCTAATAGGTTTGTGGACTTCATCAGAGGAATCGTTCCTGTGCAAGTCAAACCTAGTAAGCATTTGATTTCCCACGACCTCCAAAACAACACTTACAACTACAAATACACATTTTCTGTTGAAATAATTCCTATTTGCAAAGACGACCTGTTGGTGCTTCCAAACACACACAACACAGGCGGCTTTGGACCTTTGGTTCTGTGCCACAAAGTTAGCAACACAGTGCAATTGATTAACCCCTTTACCACAAAGCGGGCAGAGTTACTTCCAGACAGGTACTGGAGCCACTCCTTTAGAGCTTACGCTGCCAAAACACAAATGGCTGAATTCATAGTTCTAGACATTGAAGAAGAGCCCAACACCCAAAGCATGGAAATCGAAAAAAGAGGACCTAAGTTCAAACGAGTTGAAGTAGAAGTAGCTAAGGCCGACATGGTGGGAGTGGAGTCACACAGGCTTTTCACACACCTAGGAAATATTTTAAAGGTAGGGGACTCCGTCATGGGTTACGACTTAAAAACCCTCAACTCCAACGAAGCCGATGAACTCCCGCCCAACTCGCCAGAAGTGGTGCTTGTCAAAAAAGTGTACCCACACTTGCAAAGACCTAACAGAAAGAGAGTTTTCAAACTCAACAGAATGAACATTGAAAACAACCAAGACAAAGACTACGACGAGTTTCTAGATGAACTTGAAGAGGACCCTGAAATACGAGGCAACGTCAACATGTACAGGAATGAAGGTGCGCAGCTCGAAGCTGTGGATGACGACACTTTCCCAGGAGTTAAGTTAGAAGAACTACTTGACGGGTTGACTCTAGAAGATAAGTAGTAATTCTGTTCTAAGAAAATAAGTAACTAGGGGAAAAAGAAAACTTTTGGCTGGAGCATTCTGAACCAGTAGTAAATTCGCCCAATTTCTGTGCAATAATACCATTTACCAGATTCCTTTTTAATTATCAGCACTGCGAAGCCAATAATTTGTTCTAAAAGCTAGTCTGAACAGTTAAAAATAAATTCAGAGCCTCTAATAACCATTTTTATGCTTCCGAGCCTAAAAAAAATTTGTAAGGTAAAGGTGCCCCTGGACCAGAACTCAAAACAATGTCTGATATGCTACGAAAACTTAACTGGCAAAGACTCCCGGGGACTTTTGCCATGCCTGCACCATCAATTTTGTTACACGTGCGCCATACACTGGGCAGAAGTTACTAACAAGTGTCCGGTGTGTCTTAAGCGGTTCAATTTCATCCAATCTGCGCTTCCCAAAGGCAGAGGGATGATCAAAGGGGACATTCTTTTTATACCAGACCGAGACCCAGACAATACACAAGACCCTGAGTTTTTAGAATTTTACATGTCCATTAGGTGTCAGATTTGCGGAAGGCAAAATAACGAAGAAAGATTGCTTCTGTGTGACGAGTGCGACGAGGCCTTTCACTTAGAGTGCCTCGGGATGAGTGGGATTCCTCATGTAGACCAGTGGTATTGCGACGTGTGCCTTGGCTATAAACACCCGGAAGTTATTCGCACTCAGTGGGAAGAAATGGGTAATGTAGGGCGGAAGTCTTGTTCTAGACACAGACTTAAGAGGCTAACTTAACTAGTGTTATTACTTAAGTTTGGTATTATTTATCAATACTAAAAAAACTGGTTAATCGAATTTATAAGAGTTTGGGCGTCAACAGGTTTAGATAAATAAAGCACCATTCCGCAGTCATAACACCGCTGGACGTCTTGTGAAGAAATGTTGCCTGTGTACCCAATGATCACCGGCTTTTTCATTATTTTTCTTGAATTGTAAAGTGACATTAACTTTTGGCAAGTTTGCCAGCCGTCCATCAAAGGCATGCAACAGTCCATAACTATCACTTTGAAGCCTTTGCTTTTTCTTTCCGCCTCCCACACAGACTTAATTGCGTCGTTTCCATTAGAAACCTCTTTAAAACTAATCCCGTTTCTTTTCAAAATTGAACCTATGATGTCCCTGCTAAAGTTGTCATCGTCCACAACCAAAACATCACTTTCACTGATGTCTTTTCTGAAGCACTCGAAGTTCCTCACAGTAATGTGGTTGGTAATATCAAGTGGGGGCTCTGCACTGTCTTCTTCGAACTCCAGCTCTACATAGCTTTCCATCATTGGAATTTCAAACCCAAAAGTTGACCCTTTTCCTATTTGTGAGTGCACGTAAATGCTTCCTCCACCTAAGTGATTCACTAGTAGGTTGGAAATGTTAAGTCCTAGTCCACACCCTTCAATTCCAAGCTGAGGTGAGTGCACTTGTCCAAACAACTGGAAAAGGTCCCTGATTTTGTTTTCATGGATTCCTATTCCGCTGTCCTTAATTAAAACTTCCAAAAAGTTTTTGGTGTTTATGAAAGCACATACTTCAATGGATCCTTTGTTCGTGTACTTGAGGGAGTTTCCCAATAAGTTAATTAAAACTTGAGTTAGTCTTTTAGGGTCAGTATAAATACACTTAGGAATCATTTTGTCGATGCGTTTAGTGAGTTTAATTCCTTTTTTGCCAGCTTGTTTTTCAAACAAAATGACTACGTCGTCTAGTAGTTTCCTGAACTCAAAGTTATCTTTTTGCACAGAAAAAACTCCAGCTATGATTCTTGAGTAGTCCAGTATGTCACTGATTAAAGCCAAAAGATGCTTTGAAGAAGTACTTATGATCTCCACAAACTTTTTTACTTCTCCAGGAATTTGGGTTTGATATTCCTGCAGAATTTCTTCAACGTAAGAAATAATAGCGTTTGCTGGAGTCCTTATCTCATGGGAAACTGTTCTTAGCATTGCGTTTTTGTACCTATTTTCAGCAGATATTTTTTCAAGAGAAATCAAGTTGGTCACATTCCGCATGTTAAGCAAAAGAGCTGGAGTTTGCTCCCAAGTTATGCTTTTAGCACTTACTTCAAGGTTAAGTTGATTGTGCTTGAACAAACCAAGGACAGCCTCGAACTCTTCGTTGTTTGTAAAGCACTCAGTTATGTCTTCTAGGACTGAAGTGCCTCTGTTTCCAAAATAAATCTGCCTTTCAGACATGTAGTACTTTTCTCGGAGTTTCTGAGTTATTTCTTCTACTGAGCAACTAAACAAGCTTTTAGTGAAGTTGTTTGCCATTAAAACATTTAAGTCCCTGTCTAAGATGCACACTCCATCAGGAAAAGCGTCAAAAAGTGCGTTTAGAGAGTTTTTAACATTTTGCAACTGCTTTTGGGAAAAGTAACTCTGGAAGCTAAGAGTCCTGATGTGATGCAAGTGGTACCAAAGTATAAGTACAAAGATCGTAAGCATAGAAAAAGGCGTGTTTGCTTCAGGCATTGTCAGCCCTAAAGTGTAGTATTTGTAAAAGTACCACTGGGCTAAGTGCTTTCCGCACAAAACTACAAAAAGTACTTTGCTTTTTGTGACAGAGCACTCAAAAATTATGAAGATCAGGGTGCAAAATATTGAAATCAGTATTCTGTGGTTCTCGTTATAGTCCAGGGAACTGTACCAGAACCAAGTACAAAGAGTTTCGTTCACCAAAAGCATAGTACAGTACTGAAGCCTTGGTTGGTGGGGCTTGGTCCGCAGAAGAAGCCAACAGATAGGGAGCGAAAACAAAGTTATAAAAACTTGAAGCTTAGTTTGAATAAAGTCGTACCCAAGTAGGTAGGAAAGGGACCTAATTACTGATGTTCCTAGTAAAGAAGTTATTGCTACGACCCTGTAGGTCTGAAATGTATGGTAAACTTCTTTGTTCCACCATTCTGTTTGAGTCATATTTTCTTTTATTATGCAATAAGTCTCAGATAATATAGTTATTTTTAATAAGAAGTGACTAAGCAGCTGCATACTTTAATTTAATCTCTTCTTTCAACAGCGTAGTTAGGCGGGTCTTCGAGTTCGACAGGTTGGAATTCCCCAGGAGACTTGTCTTCTTCTTTTTTCTTTTGAGGTTCTTCTTTGGCTTCTTTGGGTTCCTCTTTTGACTTAGTTTTTTCACTGCAAGTAAAAGCCAAGACAAAGTATAACCCAGAAGTCATCCAAAGCACAATAGCTATTATCATGTAGTACCAAGGGTTCCAGGTAAACACTAAAGTTCCCAAAAACAACAAAAACAACGCCCTGCCTATGAAGAATCCCAGAAAGGCAAAGAAATCCAGCAACCTTTCAAAAGGCAGTTCGGCTAAACACACTAACACTCCGAAAATCACATAATAGCAAGTCAAGAAAAAGTCCGCCGGGTCAGCTATACTCCAAGTTGCGAACTTCTGCAAGGCTATTGCAACCAGTGCTATTCCCGATACAAAAGCAGCTACCTTCAAAGCAGTTGAAAGCCTTACATTATTTAATTCTTGTCCGACCATCTTTAACTATAAGTTCCTAAGTTGCAGAATTTGCTGAGGAAGGCATGTTTGGCGGCACGAAGGACACTGAGGAGAAATTTGAACTGCTTTGAAAATGCAGTTCCAACAAAACAAATGTCCACAAGGAGTGCTGCTGGGGAAGCTCAAAGAACTCATGCACAAAGGGCACTCTTGGCTAGTGACTTGGGTTTCTTCTACAGTAACTTGAGTTTCTAGTTGTTTGTTAAGCGAACTCAAAAAGTACTGCTTAGTTATTTGGTAAGTGCTTATAAAGAGCCGAACCAGCACTAAATACCCCATCCATCTGTATGCTAGAGTTGCGTTCCTAGTTCTTTCAACTTTAATTAAAACCAAACCTAGAATTCTTTTAGCAACTTCATCGTAAATTCCTGAAAATAAAAAAGCACACAGGTTAGCTTTTTCAAAGACTTCCCAGACTTCCCCTAAAGAAACCACTGAAAAAAAACTACTCTTCCTCAGAGTATTTCCGCACTTCTTAACGAACCACTGAGTGCAACTGCGTACTGCAATGTACAAAACAGTTCTTACAAAACTGGGCGAAAACATTCTTGCAGCTTTTGGGTAGTTTGTGCTAACCAGTACTCTGCGGACTTGTCTGGATTTTGAGTAGTCGCATAAGGCTGTGCCTACGTACTGCATTCCTAAAGTCTGTTTAATTGGATCCAGCAGAAGAGTCGAAGCTAAGTACAGAACCTCTGCCAATATGCCTAGCTGACTTGCTCTTTGCATAAAGCCTCTGTGGCCTAGTATTGCTTCTGCTGCTTCCAGTAAAGACCTTTTGAAGTAAGAGAATATTTCTATGTCTTTGTGTTGTGCCCTTACATATTCAGGTTGGGGTGCCAGTAAATTCATATTCTTAAACACTCTGTAATATTTATCTAACTGCTTTCTTAAATTCAAAATTACTCAAACGTTATAAATCAAACCTAAAGTGCCCCAAAGCACAAATAAGCAGTTTGAGTGTTGAAATAACATAACTTGGCTACATGAAATGTTTCATCAATAAATAAAAAGTAGTTGAACTTTAAAACTGCCGTTTCACCATTTCACTCACCAAACTTACATATAAACATAATGGTATCAGCAGAAACTTTTTCAGTTCCCAAAAAGAAGAAGCTAAGACTCAACATCCACAAAATAAACTCTACTTGCTCAAAACCAAGAGTTGCCAAAAGGCTTTTTGTGGAAACCCAAGAAGACAAATGTTCTTCTGGAGCAAAATACTCAGCCTCAGCTAAAAAAGGCAACTTCAGACAATCTATGCAAGACGTTTACAACATATTTCCTCACCAATGGGGAGGCTTCACTTCCTACGGAGTTTTTGACGGACACCACTCATCTCATGCTGCGGTATTTGCTTCTGAAACCCTCCAAAAAGGTCTGAGTGGTCCAAGTGAACTTGACTTGGTCCAGGCTTTTTATGAAACTGACAGATCCTACATGAAGAAGTACCCAGACTCTTTGTCAGGCTCTACAGCGTCTGTCCTTTTAGTTTCAGACTCAAAACTTGTCTCTGCAAATGTCGGCGACTCCCCTATACTCTTAGTAACTCAAAGTTCTTGTGTCGAATTGAGTACAACTCACAACACAAGCTCAGCGGTCGAAAAAGACCGGATTGAGAAGTTGGGAGGTTACATATTGCCAGCAGGCAGTGCTTTAAGAGTCCAAGGAGTGCTAACAGTCACTAGGAGCATTGGAGATAAGCAGTACAAAGAACTACTAACTCCTTCTCCCTGCATCTCGGTTTGGAGCCGAAGAGGGGATGAATTGTTTGCAGTTGTAGCTAGTGACGGACTTTTCGAAGGGTTGAGTTACCAAGAAGTTTCTGACTTCCTCAGAGAAAACAGAAAAAAGCCTCTGAGTAATTTAGTCGAAGAACTGACTAACTTAGGAGTCAGTACTGGAAAGGATAATGTCACAGCAGTAGTTGTTGACCTTAGAAAATCACAGCTAGGAAACATGACTCCAAGAAACACGACTAGAACCTTTAGCTTTTAGTAAGCTTTGTATAACATATTGATTAAATGTTAAGTTTTGCTAATGCAGTTGCGACTCTCGAATAGTTCTTGAAGAGAGTTGTTTTTGTGCATCTCTGCCAAAATATCACAGCCTCCAATGAACTCTTGGTCAATGTACAGCTGGGGAATGGTGGGCCAGTCTGAAAACTTTTTAATCTCCTCGCGCACTTCTTGGTCTTCTAGAACGTTCACTGATTCGTAGTTCTTTACTCCGTAGAAGTCAAGTGCGCCCACCACGTAGTTGCTGAACCCACACAAAGGCTTTTCAGGAGTGCCTTTCATGAAAAGGACAACTTTGTTGTTATTTACGATTTGCTCTATGAAGTCCCTTGCAGACCCTGAGTCTTTAGTAACAGGTTGGAAGTCCTTGTCAGAAGACTCGGGGTCTATTCCTGAAGCAAAGAACCGGAGGTTGGGAGTTCTTAGCAACTTAAAGGCACTATGGCACAACATTTTATTACATAGTTTGGGAATTTACCGAAAATTCTAGTAAATATTTAGTTAAACTTGCGTCCTTTAGAAATAGATGACACTTTACTACTAGGTGCGCAAAAACAGCACTTTTTGGATGAAAACTTAGGAGTCTTTTTCTTAGTTGAGTTTCCTGACTTCTGGACAAACCTGAGTTTTTGCATATTGCAAAAGTCTTGTTCATGCTCTAAGTTAGCAATTCTTAGTTTCATTAGCTCTTCTTCTTTCTTTTGGAGTCTTTTTTGGATTTCCTGGACTTCATTTTTCAAGTCGTGGGAAAAGTTACTTCGGGACCTGTCTCTCCTTTTTTCTTGGTATATCGAAACTAGTTCGCTATACGAGGGTTCGGGGGAGGCTTTAGTCCTGTCTAGTTCGCTTTCGAGTTTGCCTATTCTGCTTTCAATCTCTTCCAAACTGCACATGGAGTGTCTTTTGTACCTAGAACTGGGTGTTTTTTGGTCTTCGTTCACTTTGACTGCTCTGAATTTAAGCGTTTGGTTTTCTTCTTTGATAAGTTTGTTTTCTCTTGTTAAGTCCTTAATTATAGTGTAAGCTTCTGATAGTTTTTCCTCTAGAACTTTGTTTTTTTCCTCAAGCACTTGCCTTTTGGCGTAGTAGTGCTCTGAGTCCCTTAACAAAGCACCTAGGTCTTGTGGGTTTTTTAGTTTGTGTTTTCCTGAAGCAAGTTGTTTAATCATAAAAGAGTTTTCAGAACTTTCATACTCAAGTTTGAGGTCTGACAAATCTAACTTTTGGCCTTCAGAGTTATAATTCTTAACGTTACTTTGTATGTCCATATTCAATAGATTATTAACAATTACAGAACTGAGCCTAACAAAGCAACTAAATTCTGTTATATAAGATGGTTCAAGAGTACAAATCTAATCAGGAAAAGCCTACTTTCTTTGTGGGAGAAAACGTTGACTGCAAAGACGAAAAAAATATTTGGCTTAACGCTGAAGTTCTAGAACTCACAGATACTCAAGCCAAAGTGCACTACTCAGGATACCACAGAAAATTTGACAGGTGGGTGGAACTTTCTTCTGACTACATACTGAAGCAATGGCGCGTGAACCAGCCCTTTAAAATCAACAACAGAGTAGACGTTCTCGACACATACCATGAATGGAGAGAAGCCAGGGTAGTTGACAAGAACTCTTCCCAAATCAAGGTCCACTACAAAGGATTCACTGAAAGGTGGGAAGAGTGGATAAACTCCAACTCTGACAGAATCGCTGAAATAGGCAGCAAAAGCCCAGCTTTTGGAGTAGGAAAAAGTGACCCTTCCCGAATGCCCAAGTTTGCCAAAAAAGATATCCAAACTGAAATAAAAGAGTTTAACTACAACGAAACAAGAGAAGACGCCTTTTCACGAGTGCTTAGAGAAAAAGACTGGGTGGTGTTTCCTGTTGAAGGAGATGGGAACTGTATGTTTAGGTCTGTTTCCCACCAAGTTTACGGAACCACAGAGCACCACGAGCTCATTAGGAAGTACTGCATAGACTACTTAGATGTGGAAAGAGACTACTTTGCTGACTATGTAGTTGGCGGAATGGAGGAGTTTGACGACTACCTAAGCCACAAAAGACACTTAGGTGCTTGGGGAGACGACTTGGAAATCCAGGCTTTGGCTGAAATATACGACAGGCCTTTTTTGATATTTGCCTACTCAAACACTCCAATGAAAACTTTCCACGAAAACTTTGGAGAAGGAGAACCTATAAGGATTTCTTACCACGGACAATCCCACTACAACTCCATCGTCAACAAAGACTTCCACATACCCCTTTTAAGCACCCCTCCTGGAGTGCACGAACTCAACGCAGTTACACTGGCAAAAGATATTAAAGAGGGCAGAGCTGCACCTAGCGAAAACGTAGCGCGTGCACGCGCTAACTTTAACATAGCTGGACAAATAGACATAGACGAAGCCCTAAGAATTTCACTTGAAGAGTACGACAAAACAATAGTTGAGTCTATTTCAAATGCAGAAACAGAAGAAGCAATGATTAAGCAGGCCATGGAGGAAAGTCAACAGCACCCAGAAATGATGTCTGAGGAAGAACAACTCCGTTTAGCCCTAGAACAGAGTCAGCAGTCTCCTGGAATACAAGAAGTCTTAAACAGTGGCTTCACTCTAGAGCAGGCTGTAATGGCTCAAAGCGCAGTTGGAGACGACCCAAATGCTATGATTGAGTTTATCTTTAACTTTTTGCTTAGTTAAGTGCTAACTAATACTTGTCGATAAGTTGCATTCAAATTCCATATTAATTTAATCAGAAATATAAGATGTGCAATCACAAAAGGCCACTGCAAGCACAAGACAAGGGATGGAGCAGTTGTTTGGACTGCGGGTGTTTTCTACCACTTTCCAAAAATACTCCAGTAAGACTGCCTAACTACCACTACAGCCCATCTATCCATCCCCAAACAATTCTTAACTATTACATCGAGCAAACTCAGTTTAAGCCTTACCTTCCTCCTACTTACCTCAAACACAGAAAACGGTGGGTTGAAAACCTTGTGGATATGGGAGAGTGTCTGAAAGCCAAACCACTTACTATCCAGATTGCAGTCTATCTTTTTGATAGAGTTAATTCTCTAAAAAACATCAAAAGCAAAACCCAAGAACTACTGGCAGTCGGGACTCTTAAAGTTGCAATTAAGTTTGAGGAAGAACTGTCAGACACACGACTGAACTCCAAAAAACTTAAAAAAGTAGAAATGGACATACTCAAAACTTTAGACTGGAAAGTAAACGTGATAACGCCTTTCCATTTTGTGGAGTTTTACAATGCCCAGGGAGTAGTGTTTTCTAGTGACACTTTAAACAACTCAAAAAAGCTAGAAAAAGCTGTTGACTATGTCAAAAGGTACTCAGAAGTTTTTGCAGAGTTGGTACTGTTGCACGATCAGTTTTTAGTTTACAGTGTACCAAACCTAGGAGCTTCTTGCATTGCTGCAGCAAGGAAAGCGGTGGGGTTCAAATTAGTTTGGAACCCCGAACTCCAGGAACTAACCAAGTTTTCTTTTGAAAAGTTGTGCTGCAACAAAATCTGGGAAGTTTACAGAAAGCTCTTTTTAGAATCAGTGTATTGCTCAAGTGTGCCAAAATTAATGTAATCCATGTTAATAATTATGAGTAAGATTTTTGAGTTTCCCAAAGTATACAACTCACTGGAAGATTCCGAAATGCAGTGTGTGCTTGAAGAAGTTGACGCAGTCATCAAGTCTATAGACTTAGTTAGTCCCCAACTTATTAAGTCCAGAAGGAAGACCTGCAAACTGCCCAGCATAAAAGTAGCTATGCCTAAGAGCCAATCCACCAAAAGCACCAAAAAGACTTGGAAAAAAAGAATCATATACAGCAAACTTTTTAAAGAACTAGAAAGGTCTTCTAAAGTAGTTAACTTACCAGCCAAAACTAGAAGTTCCTACCTTTCAAATGCTGTTTTCTACAAGAATTACATTACTGCTAAGCAACCACTAAGCCAGAAAGCACTATTTAAAGTTGGTAAAATTCTACCTAAAATATACTAAAAAGTAGCGAGGGATGGTTTCGATCCATCGACCTCTGGGTTATGAGCCCAGCACGCTTCCACTGCGCCACCTCGCTTAGGTTTTTAAGTGAAAGTGGGTATTTAAAACACTCAAGAGTTATTAGAAAGGATTAATAGTTCTGCCGTCGTTCATAGGAGAGAAAGGGTTGACCTTAGCCCACATAAGTGCTTCTTCCAAACTTATAGCAAAATTAGGTTGCAGTACAAAAGAAGGACCTGAAATAACCTTTTTAGTGAATATTGAAGTGGGTGCATTTGACAAAGAGTTGCTAGAAGGCAACTGGGAGCCTACGACTTTCATGTGGTTTTTAGTAACTGGAGGTCGGGACTTGTTTAGTTGGTCTGTAAGTGTTTCTAAGCTTTTTTTGCAGTCTTCACCTACGTTGCTTTGGAGTTTTCTGAGTTGTTCTTTGGCGTTTTCGTTGTTGGAGTCTAGTAGACTCTGGAGGATCTCTATGAAAGCAGGAGTTACTGGGAACTCTAAGTTTTGGTGCTTGCATAAGTTACTGAAAGTCCCCAGTAAGCACTGCACAATAGGGTAGCCTTTCCAAAGACTCTGCATAGCTCCCAGAAGTGCTCCGATGGAAATGATTTCTGCTTTTTCCTTTATGGTCATTTCTTCAAGGTCTAAGTAGCCCATGTAAGTTATGGCTTCAATTAAGTGGTCAAAAGGTCTTTCTTCACTTAGAGCTGCTTTAAACTCCTTTACAAAAACTTCACAGGCCCTTGGAGTGTCCCTTGCTACAGCTAGTAGTCTTATACCTTCTTTAAGGTTTCCGTTAGTAATTTCTTCTTCAGCTTTTCGCTTGTACTCTCCAATGTTTAAAAGTCCACACAACTCATAGCTTCCAGCACTGGGGAGTTTACTGCCAAGAAGCTCTTTTAGTTCTAAGTCATCCTCTAAAAGGCTAAACCCTACTTGCCACAAGCCTAGTCGTTCAGCTCTTTTGCCTATGAGTCTTAGTATTTCTTTGTTTTTAACTCCAAACAACTTCATAACCACGTAGGCGTAAGTTAATTCATTAGCCCTTTCAAGCTTTACGAGTCCTGCAGGTATGTCGTCCATAGCTAAGTGACAAGCTGCTGCAAGAACTGCTTCTGAGGACTCAAAGTAGTTGTTTGCTATGCTTTTAGAAATAGTTTGCAAGTTAGCTTTGTTTTCTTGGGATTCCAAAGAAGGCCGAGGGCCTTCAGAAGGCACCGGGGAAAACATTCCTGCGTTTTTGCTGGCAGCTACAACAAGGGCGTCTTGGTACTCATGTCTTTTCATGTAGTAGTTTACAGCTTTTTCAACCTTTGAAGCAGCTAAGTAAATGTTTGAGGCGTCTTCTTTTTCTAGTTGAGCCATATGTTGGGCATACCTTTCACAAACCTTTTGCCAGTAGTCCATGCAGTACCCTGGTGCAAAAGCCATTGCTCTTTCCCACTTGCCTAGTTTTATCATGAGTTCGCAGTACTGCTTGATGTTGCCTAGTTTCAAGTGGATGTCTGCTGCTGCTTGGAGTCTGTCTTGCTTCTTAGCTAAAGGAGTTCCTAGAAAAGCCATTCCAGAGGCTGTTTCGAGTTTACTTGCACGGGACCTTTTGGAAGCACACAGCTCTTCTAAAGGAAGAATCGAATTAGAAGCATTAGGTTCTCTTCCAGACTTTTTGTGACTCACTAAGTCAAAAAAGTCGTCTTCGCCTACTCTGAATCTGAAGAAGTTCAAAATCATCCTGTATTTGTCTTCTAAAGGAAGAGAAGGCAAGTTAAGAGATATGTTTTGACTACCCACTCCACATAGTTTCATTTGGTCAGAAACACTCATGGAACCTTCGCCTCTT
This sequence comes from Fabrea salina, assembly GCA_022984795.1. Taxonomy (NCBI): domain Eukaryota; phylum Ciliophora; class Heterotrichea; order Heterotrichida; family Fabreidae; genus Fabrea; species Fabrea salina. Next base: position 131,349 of record JALIHJ010000007.1, on the reverse strand, counting down.
AGGTCTTCCCAGTTTTCAACAAGGGCTTTTAGCTCAAGTGGAGCTACGTAGTCTTCAAAACTCCAAAACCTCAAAGAAGTGTCTCTGGAACAAGAAACCATCATAAAAGGACGGTTCTTGTGGGAAGTAAGTCCGTACACGTCAGCGTGGTGGTCGTTTGACACATGCAAGCACTGAGCAGTCCTTATATCCCAAACTCGAATGCTAGCGTCCCAGGAGCCTGAAACTAACATCCAAGGAAACTCAGAGTTCCACAGTATAGCTCTGGTCTTTTGTGTGTGGCCTTGCAACAAAGCTATCCTTGTTCTAGTTTCGGTATTCCAAACCATGACTGTTTGGTCATCAGAGCTGCTTGCAAGAATATTGCTGAAACAGGGGTTCCAAACTACGTTGAAAACTTTCCCTTCATGGCCTGCCAGTTCAATTGTTTTGTCTGGAACAGCTAAGTCAAACACCCTTACTTTCCAGTCCTGGCAGCCAGAAGCAACCAAATTGGGTTCTTTGGGGTGCCAGTTGACTCCGTAGACTGTGTTAGGGTGCTTTTTTCTGGTGAACTCTTTAAGTTTTTTGTTTTCTAACTTCAAAACAACTAGTAAGTTGTCTGAAGTGCCCAAAGCTAAGAACTCACTGCTAGTAGGGCACCAATCTATGCGGAAGATAGGAGCGTCTATTGTAGGTTTGAACCTGTGCAAAAGCATGGGTTTGCTGTAGTCAAACAAAAGAACATCTCCTTTAGCGGAAGAAGTTGCAATTAAGTTGTTGGGACCCCAAGTTAAGGAGTAGAGTACACTTTTAGAAGGCATGATCTTTTTGTAAACTCCCATTTCAAGGTCGTCAGAACTGAGTGTTTCTATGTTTTTCATAGTTTTGACGTTCCAAATCTTCACAGTTCCATCGTAAGAAGCTGTAGCCAGTACGTTTTTGTCGTAGGGGTTTATTGAAATGTCAAAAACGGTTTCTGCGTGGCCTGGCTCAGTGCAGAAGTCTAGTTTCCTCTTAACCAAGTTGTAAATGCCCACACTCCCGTTTTCGAAGCTGCACAGTAAACTCCTTTGCTCGTGCAAGTAAACTGCGCTCTTGAGTCCTGAGTTGCCTACCTTAAGGGTTTCTGTGGGGGACTTTTTAGAAACACTCCAAACTTTAAGTGCTGCTGATGCAGTGAAGAACTCCCCTGGTGCTGCTTTGTTCCAAGCAATGCTTTTAATTCCTTTTTCTTGTCTGTCGAAACTCTGCATGATCATTTGGGCTTCTACGTCGAACATGCACATGCTTCCGTCTTTGTAAGCCACTAAAAGGTACTTGTCTGAAAGTGGGTCCCACTGGAGGTCTTCTACTGCATGTTTGTGCTTGGGTTTTTCAAGTCTTTTGACGTGGTCATGGGACATCTCGCAAAACAAAGCAACTCCATCCAGACACCCAAGGGCAAAGCGACCCTGCACAGTGGGGTGAAACCTAATTATTTGGGGATGTAAAGACAAGTAGTTGGCTTTCCTGGTGAAGACCCTTGTGCTGAGGGACAAAACTCGTATGTCGCCGTTGTCGTGGAGGAAAATAAGCAGGTCTGAGTTGAAAGGGTTGAACTCCATCATAATTACCGGGTTAGTGATTTGCATTGACAACAAGGGCAAGTCACTGTCAATGTCCCAAACGTACAGTAGATTCTCAACAGAAATAGATGCTATTTGCGAGGGACGTTGAGTGTTCCAAGCAATGCATGAAATGTTGTTTTCGTGCGCTGCTATGATTTTGGTAATTGAAAAGGTTCTTAAGTCAATGAAGTATGTAGCAAGGGTTGAGCAGTAAGCAAAGTGGTCCCCTCCCTGGGAAATCACTGCCTTGTTCCAGTTTTGGCATCCCGAACTCACTAAACGAACTTGCCGCAACATTTTTATTAGTCATTGTTTAATATTTCTAACTAGGGCTGACTGCAATAATGTCAGATTTAAGTACTAAAGGTTGGAGTTGGGGAACCTTTGAGACTTCAGACAAGTCGCTCGACTTCAGTGTTGACCACCAAGCTAACTTTTCTCTGAGTTACAGAGACATGGCGAACTGCACCCAGACCGGAAAGAACGAATTGCTTTTGGAATTCCAGCAAGACGACACCATGGAAGAGGACATTATTTGCGAAATGAGGCTTTTTGTGCCCGAGCCTGACTCTTGCGACAGACTGAACAAAGAAATAACAGAAAAAGCCAACCTAAGGGCTTACTCAGGAGACGCAATCGTGAGTCTTTACGATTTGTCTTTGCTGATTCCCCGTGGAAAGTACTCAATTGACATGTTTAACTCTTTCATGAGACTCCACGGAAAGACCCACAACTACAAGATTATGTACAAAAATGTAAAAAGAGGGTTCTTGCTGCCTTGGCCCGACGGAGTCCACGTCAGTATGGTTATAGGGCTAGAAACTCCTATTAGGCAAGGCAACACTTTGTACCCTTACGTAGTTGTTCAGTTCAACAAAGAATCTCAAGAAGAGGTTGAACTCAACATGGACCCCCAAGAAATACAAAGCAACTTTGGAAGCGAAGTTTCACAACAAATCCAGGGAAGAACTTACGATGTACTTTCTAGACTCATCAAAGCAATCACCAAGATCAGCATTGTTATTCCTGGAAACTTTAGAAGTGCCAAAAACAACTACGGCATCAAGTGCTCTTACAAAGCTAACGACGGGTTCCTGTTTCCCTTGCAGAAAAGTTTTGTGTTCATCAACAAACCTGTGGTTTACGTTAGGTTCGAAGACATCAGGTATATAGAGTTTGCTAGGATCTCAGAAAGGTCAGTTTCCACAAACAGGTCTTTTGACTTGAATGTGATGACTAAGAGCGGAAACTTCACTTTTACAGGAGTTGACAGAGAAGAGTACCAACCGCTTTTTGGCTTTTTGGAGATGAAAAAGATCCCCATTAGGAACCTTGAAGAGGAAGAAGAACAAAGAGTCCAGGCTGCTGTGACCAACTTAGACGAAGAAGTTGAAGACGAAAGCTTTGAAGAATACGAGTCTGATTAATAACTAATTAGCAAGCCACGCACCTAACCTCGTTTTCATGACCAGTGAAGGTTTGGACTTGTCTGCCAGTGTCAAGGTTCCAAACTCTTACTGTGTTGTCTATCCCTCCTGAAAACACCAAATCGTCAGCATTTGATATTGAAACTGATCTAACTGGTCCAGAATGGCCTTTCAATACTTTGAGTTGCTCTCCTGTATCTAGGTCCCATACTCTGACTGAACTGTCGTAACTTCCAGACACTGCAAACTTGTTGCAGTGGGAGATTGCTACTGACCACACTCCTGAATTATGTCCTCTAAGAACTTGAAGTTGGTTTCCGCTTGGAAGACTCCAAACTCTGATGGTTTTGTCGTAACTTCCAGACACTACAAACTGGTCGTTTTGGGATATTGCCACTGAAAACACAGTGTCATCATGCCCTTCAAGACTTTTGTTGGGTTGAACTGGAAAAGGAGAAACACTGAATGGATCGGATTCATCCCACTGTTTCTTAAATGCCTCATTCTTTTCTAGGTTCCAAATTTTAATTGTTCTATCTAAACTTCCAGAAACTAAAAACTTATCATTGTGTGATATTGCTACTGAGCAAACTTCGGACTTGTGCATTCTATTGAACTTGCTTCTTTTCCCAGTAACTAAGTCCCATACTAAAACAAAGTTATCGCAATCCCCTGAAACCACAAAACTATCATCGTGTGATATTGCTACTGAAAGTATTTTTGTGGGGTAGGTCGGACGAATTGACTGGATTCTTTCGCCTGTGCTTAAACTCCATAACTTAATTGAGCCATCATAGCTTCCAGAAACTACGAATTCATCATTGTGGGATATTGCTACTGACCAAACTTTATCATGGTGGCCATAGGAAAGCTCTGGTCCGTTTGCACCAAAGTTCATCCACAACCGCTTGGACCGCCCATGAAAAACGTGCTTTCGTTCTCCAGTTTTAAGGTCCCAAACCGAAATGGACTTATCTGAACTTCCAGAAACAATAAAGTCCCTATTTTTACCTACTTTGAACTTCACAAGACGCTTTACTCTTTTGTGGAAGTTTTCGAGTTCTTCAATTTGGGAACTTTTGACTCCTTCTACGTCAGGAGTCTGGGGTTCTTCGTCTAGGTAGTTGAAGTCGGCAGCTCTAGAAATTAGGTTTAGAATGGTTTGCTCCACTTTATTAATACGAGAAAGCTGGGAGTTGGTTAGTTTTTGGACTTCAGAAATAATGCTTTTTGTGACTTTAAGTAAGTAAGACTTGTGAGAGTGGATCTCGCCCAGTTTTTCTTCCAAAGACCTTACAATCTTGGTTTGGGGAAGCGAGTAAAGAGTGTGTCCTAAGTTAAGGTGAGAAGCTACTTTGTGGGGACACAAAAGAGAACCACAGCTGCACTTAGACACCAAGCCTTCGCAATTAGGGACCTTGCACTCCATTTATTTAACTAGTCAGTAGTACTTTTGTCATCACAACAGCGAATGTAGATGAACATCACTCTAAAAATAATTATAAGAAATATGGCGCGCTACGAAACCAAGTCATAAATTATTTTAAAAGACTTTCTTCAAGATCTTTAATAGATATGGGCTTTACTAGAACTTTATCCATACCACTATCGTAACCCATCTGTATGGCTTCAGGAGCCTTGTCAGAAGTTATTCCCACAACGTAAGTTGCCAAGCCTAGGTCTTTTATGCAACGAGTAGCTTCCAAACCTTCCATTTCAGGCATGTAGAAGTCCATCAGTACAGCGTAGTACTCGTCTCCGTTACTTTCTAGTTTTTCACAACATTCTTGTCCGTCGTGCACTATGTCTGACTCAACCCCTAAAGACTTGAGGTTTTCTTTGATAACGTTTGCCGCAAAGGCATCATCATCTGCGATTAGAACTTTATTAGCCATCTTAGCTAAGCTGGGATTTTTTATTATACCTGTTTGAACAACTTTCTTATCTGGTTATCATGAAACCTCGGTTGATCAATGTTCTGCCGCTAATAAATATGGGCAATAGATCTCAGACTCAGTCCTTCGAAGAAGAAGTTGAAGGAAATGGAAGCCAGCCTCTTTTGCCAGTTAGCTACACTCCTTCCTTGAACTTCACACCTACGCTCACTTTAAAGACGTCCGTGCATATAAGCCCTGACTCTTTAAGTGTGATTTCCTCTACGTATAATCAGGTTTCAATGACCTTTAGGTTCGACTCAGAGTGCGACTGTACTGTAACTTTTTACTACTTTGCCTCCGAAACCTTGAAACCTAACCAAGCCACTGAGAGTTACTACGTGGACACTCGAAGGTACCCCCAGCCAGTATCCTACAACTTTCCAGTAGGCCTTGGACAGTCTTTTCCTGCCGAAAACCTGTTCTTTGACTTAGACAAGTTTTCGCTTGAAGAACTCACCTTTGAAAACAGCGTGAACTACCCACTAATCATAGAAATTAGGCCCCAAAACAGCACCAACTTGATAGAAAACACCTACGTGAAGTTCCAAGAAAGTGGTTCTTCTTTGTGCCCAAAAGTAATTAGGCAAAAACTAACTCACCAAGATAAATGCTATGTTTTGAAGGAAATCTACGGAACCAGTGTTAACCCCTCTGACGAGGACGAGATTGCTGAGTGTGTGGTTTGCATGACCAACCCCAAAAACACCCTGGTTCTTCCGTGCACTCACATGTGCTTGTGCGTAGAGTGTGCAAACATTATGAGGAGCCACCACAACAGCAGGTGCCCTATTTGCAGAACTAACGTGCAAAGTTTGGTAAATGTTTTATTATCTGAATAATTAATAATGTTTTCTTCGCCTAACCTGCCTTGGAACTTGTTTATTGGCAAAGACTTCGAAAGCATCACCGACATAAGACTCCAACTCAACAGTGCTAAGTCTGAGCGCTTTGACTACATTAGAGTCCCTCTTTTCAACCAACACAAAGTTCTAAATCCTGACTTAGAAACCAAAGCTCCTTTCGTTGCTTCAGACTTTGCTTTGCAAAGCACCGAGTGGAACAACTGTGTGCAAGGAAAAGTCACTTTCAGGTTTGACTTAGAGTCCCAAGAAGACACTGTAAGAACTAAAGCTGAGCAGTTCCTGAAGAAGCAAGTCGACTGGGCTATTTATGTAGGAGTGCACAGCATAATTATTCCTTGTCCTTCTTTGAAGTGCAGTAACCTTGCCAGAGTGCTTAATCAGTACTTAGAGCAGGGTTTTTACTATCAAAAGCTGGTAATAGAAGTAGATGTTTGTGAATGGGAAAACTGGAATAACTTAAGGCTGGTCCTGGGACCTTCTACTTCTTTAGGAGTGAGTCTTGTGGTGTCCCAAACAGAGTTTCCAGTTGAACTTCAGAATTTGTGGCTAGGAGAACCTGTTTTGCAGGTGTGTGTTAAAGATGAAGCCTTCACTCTAAACAAACACGGCTTTCCAGTTTTAACTCCTGAAAACCAAGAGTTTTTCCAGAATTTGTTTAAACAAAAAGTCACAGTGTCAATTAGCTCCGAAGAACTCGAAAAGCACAGAGACTATATTTTTTACTTGTTCAGAAAGCAGCCTGAACTCAGCGTTATAGAAGAGTTCTCTTATGAGTACTGGGACTACTTGCAAGCTCCCTTACAGCCCCTTATGCAAAACCTGGAATCTTACACTTATGAAGCCTTTGAAAAGGACTCGGTTAAGTACAGACTTTACGAAGAAGCAATTGCTAAAGCTTTAGAGGACAACCCAACTTATGAGGTAGTTATGGTAATTGGTGCTGGCAGAGGGCCCATTGTTAAAGCTGCAATCAAGGCTGCAAGTGCTTTGTCAAGGAACATTAGACTGTACGCGCTGGACAAAAACCCTAATGCAGTAGCTACTTTAGAAAACCTAAGACTCTCGGAGTGGGGGGACTCAGTCCAAGTAGTTCATTGTGACATGAGGAACTGGAGTCCTCCTGAAAAGGCCCACATAGTAGTGAGTGAACTCCTCGGGAGCTTCGGCGACAATGAGCTAGAGCCTGAGTGCTTAGCTGGGATTGAAAGGTTGCTACTTGAAAACGGAATTTCTATTCCTTGCAAGTCAACTTCTTACGCCTCGCCTATTTCTTCACACAAAAACTGGGTGAACTCTGTAACGAGTGAAAAGAACCCAGAGCAACCCTACGTTTGCATGCTGCACAACTTTTACAAGGTAGACAGGAGTTTGCCGGTTTTTTCGTTTGAGTATCCTTCAAACTCTTCTTTTGAAAAGTTTAAGTCCTTAAGGTTCCAGGTAGAACAACCAGTTACCTTGCACGGATTCGTTGGGTACTTTGAGTCAGTTCTTTACAAGGACTTGAAACTAAGCACTCTTCCAGAAACACACTCTGAAGACATGTGTTCATGGTTTCCTATGTACTTCCCAATTAAAAAGCCAGTTTTTGCGAAAAGGGGTGAAGTAGAGCTTAATATTTGGAGGTGCAATTCCTCGGGCAAAGCCTGGTACGAGTGGGAACTCAGCGTTTACTACAGAGAGAACCTAACCCAAACAAGTGGGATCCAAAACGTCAACGGGGAGCAGTTTTGGATAGGCGTGAACATATAAGTTCGGAAACTTTGAAAAAACTCTTAATTTAAAATGGACAAATACGAAGTTTTAGGTCCTCTAGGAAAAGGCTCTTTTGGAGTGGTTGCCAAAGTAAGGAGGAAATCAGACGGCAAAGAGCTCGTGTGGAAAGAAATTAACTACGGCAAAATGCGTGAAAAAGAAAAACAACAACTAGTTGCAGAAGTAAACATCCTGCGAGAATTGCGGCACCCCAATATAGTGCGGTACTACGACCGAATCATTGACAAGCCAAACACCAGACTGTATATTGTGATGGAGTTTTGCGAAGGAGGCGACATGGGAGCCCTCATCAAAAGGTGCAGGCGGGAAAGAGACTTCATTGCAGAAGACGTGATCTGGAAAGTCTTTATGCAAGTGCTTGTGGCCTTGCAGGCTTGCCACAGAAGAGAGAGTTCCAAGATTCTCCACAGAGACATCAAACCCGGAAACCTTTTTTTGGACAAAAGCATGAACGTGAAACTGGGAGATTTCGGTTTAAGTAAGATAATGGGCGAAGAGTCCCTGTACGCTTACACACACGTAGGAACTCCCTACTACATGTCCCCGGAGCAGATCAACGAAACTAAGTACAACGAGAAGTCAGACATCTGGTCTACTGGGTGTTTGATGTACGAAATAGCTTCTTTGTACCCGCCTTTCCAAGCAAGGAACCACGTTGAGCTTGCAAACAAGATCAAAGCAGGCAACGTTTCCAGGATTCCAGAAAGGTACTCAGAAGAGCTGCAAAAAGTAATTTCCTGGATGCTGACAGTTGACCACAAAAAAAGGCCTACTGTAGACAACCTACTTGAAATCCCCTTTGTGTCGTTAAGGATGAGAGAAAAGAACCTCAGAGACTCGCACACAGAGTTCAAAAGACGCGAAGAAAAACTCAAAGAAAGGCACTCTAAAGCCTTAGAAACAAAAGCTGCTTTAGAAAAAAGAGAAAAAGAACTAACTGAACGAGAAGAAAGACTTGAAAAAGAACAAGAAAGACAGAAAAAACTCAAGGAAGAACAACAAAAAAGACTTGAAGAGTACAATTTTCCCAAAAAAGAACAAACTTTGAAAGACTACCGCAGAGAACTCACTCGACAACGTAGCTTCGAAGAACGCGAAAACGCCAAACTTTCCAAAAACAAAAGCTTCGACGAACTAGTTTCAGAAGGACTGCAAAGAGTCAAACGAGACGACTCCATGCTCAAGAAGTTCGAAAAAGTAGCTAACAAAGGAAGACTCAACAGAGTTTCTCCACAAGCAGCTTCTCCTAGAAGGCCAATGACTAGTTTGTCTCCCAGAAGGAGGACTTACGAGTCGCCGCGGCACTCTCCAAGAGTTCCGCATACTTTTGAAAACATTTGGAAGTGGTACGGTCAAAACGGACAGAGAAGGCAAAAAGACCCCTCTCCTAGTTCACGTCCTCCTTTAATTAGGCCTGCTACTGCTTACCAACGAAGGTATAATGTTTAAATTGCATTTAATGTAAGTTGGAAATGTCCCTTAAAAAAATGTCGCAAATAGGAATATAAAAAAGGGACTAGCTAGTTAGAATTAGGACTGTACTCGTACAGGATCGCTTCTATAGTGATTTCTCCTCATTTGCTTCAGCAAACTAGGCGACAACCCGCTCTAGGATGATGAGGCGAGCACTTGCAGCTGCTAAGGGATACCTCAATCAGGCTTCGGCTTGTCATTGAGCGATGACCACTGGCTTATAAGCTTTTGGCTTGCAAGTGGGCCTGACTAGACATACATACTTCATATTAAACTGCTTAGATTAGTGGGTTTCTTGACTTGAGTAAAAGTCTTTTTCTTCGTAGCTCGGCGTCTTTTCGAACTGAACTGACTTTTCCGGGAGACTTAAGGGCAAGTTCTTAGCTAAAAGGTCGATGGTTTGGAGTTTGGAGTTGGCTTTTTTGACTTCTCCTATGAGTTTTTCCTGTCTGGTTTCTAGACTTTCCTCAGTAGGGCTCTTTTTTAAATATTTCTGGTTGAATTCATTAGTTAGATCAACTAAGTCTTTCAAGTACAAAAAGAGTTGTTCTAATTCTTGTCTATGAGCTTCGTTCCAACTGAAGTTTTCAGACTTGCACTCACTAGCAATTCTTTTGATGAAGGAGTCTTTAGCGTGCTTAAAGGTTTTTTGGGCATCGTTTTTGTCGTTTTGCTTTAGGAGTTTTTCCATTGCTCTCAGCATGGTTTGGGGTTTTTGGTTGCAGACTTCTCCTATCATTTCAGCTAATTCTTCTAAATCCAAATTTGGATTGTCTTTGGTTGTTTTGCCTAACTTGAAAAGCAGGTCGTTAGCTCCTTTGGGGAAAGGAGTGGTGTTTCCTTTGCTTTTGGACTCTTCGTAGATCTTTTTGAGGTCCAAAACAGAGTTTTTGGGTTCATCAGGCAAGTTATTGACCTTTAATTTCCTTTTGTAAACAACTTCGGGTGCCGCTTGCTTTTTTTGGGATTTTTTCTTAGTGGGTTTTTTGGGGCTTTTGGGGAGTTGTATGTCACAAGGACTTACTGCATAGAAGCCTTCTTGCTCTGCCTTTTCAAAGTCCTGTTTGTTTCCTTGGAACTGAATTTCCGCGTCGTCAATGAAATGGTCGTCCAGGTCGTAGTATTCGTCACCCAACTCAGAAGCTCCCCCTAAAGAACTATTTTTGCGTGGGCGTTTGCGGTGCTTGCCTATTTGGTCTGTAAGGGCGAGCTGGCCATATTTTTCAAGGCGTTCTAAGATGTTTTGCATGAAGACGGGGTAGGAGTGGTCCATGTCAGAATAAGGAGACTCAGGCTCTTCAGGTTCTTTTTGAGGACCTATTTGGGATTCCAGCAGATCTACGTATGATACTTCTTTGGTCTGGTTTATATCGAATTCCAACTTTATAGCTTTTGCTGAGTCTTCGAGTAGCGGTGTTTTGGATGGCTCGTTTGGTGTACTCATAAGAAAATTATATAGCCTTTAAATTGAAATAGTATCTTTATTCCAGTTGGAAATATGACAAACCTATTCTGTTTTCCAGCAAATAACTTTTAGTAGGCCATTTGATTGCTTTTGGTAGACAGTGCTTGGTTTAAGGGCTTTTTAGGGGGTGGTTTGTGTGCTTTTTAGTGAACATTTTTATTTGGTTTCATTGTGAGTTACCAAAAATTATTCAAATTTACGCTAGGTTCTAAGCCAAAAACTCTCTAGGACTGCCAAAGCCCTTCATATTGGTTTACTTAATAACAAACTAAAAGCAACTCTAAGATTACTAATGTGTTAGGGGTCCTCAATTCTTTGCTGGATGTAAACAGTCGCTTCTCCCCAACTCATGTTCTTCCTGATGCTCTCTAAAATCCTCCACTTAGGAGAGTTCAGAGACTTAGTTAGCGTAAGTGCCCAAGTTCCAGGCTTCACAGGGCACTCTGCAATCCGCGCCATCATCTCCATGTCAAAGCAAGTAGAGTTTGCAAAGATAAAGTCAGCGTCGTCCCAGCCGATTTCGAACATATCTCCAACTAAGAACTTAACTTCTGGAGCATTAGCTAAAAACTCTCCACTGGCTTCCTCAGAAAAGACTGAGTTGTACTCAGACTGAATCTGCAAACTAATGTTGTACAGGCTTTCAAGGACTTCGATGCCCACACATTTTTCGAAGTTGTGAAGCAGAGCCCCTGCAATCACTCCTTTGCCAGTGCCTGCTCCAAGGTCGTAAAACACACCTCCCGGCTTTATTTTTCCGTAGCGGTTTTCTATTGTATAAAAGATTTCCCCAATCGAGGTAAAGTCCAGTTCCCCGTAGGTGAGGGTGCTTGAACTTAAGTTTAGTGTGTCCCTGTCGCGCTTGCTTGCTTCTTTTCCCAATGAAACTGGGTACCTTCCTATTATTCTTTCGTAAACTTGGTACTTCCGTTCTAGCGTCTGAGCTTCTTCTTGAGTGAGCTCGTAGGCTTTATCAGTAGTGTAGTTATATTCCATTATTTATCAAGATTAAGTTATGTGAAGTGCAGATCCTTTTCCGCAAACACTGAAAGAGTTCTGATGAAATCGTCCGTGTCCATGTTTTTGGCCCGCCATGAGTCAATTCCTTGTTCTTGCAGCATTTCTTTTACTACTTGTTTTAGGTCAATCTCAGTATTTGGAAGTCCTTTGCTTTCCTGCAGGATTTTGTAGTTCTTTTGAAGCACGTCCACTACGCCTTTGAGTTTGAATATTGCGCCTAAAGTTTTGTTTTTCCTCAAAAAGCAAGTTCTGACTAGTCCGTCCCACTCAACGAAGTTAACGTCAGGAGTAGGGTTTCTGGGTTCGATCCTTACTACAGAACTCTCTACTTTAGGAGGCGGTCTAAAGTTGTTTTTGCTCACTTTCAGTAAGTGGTCTGCTCTAGCAAGCAGTTGTGTGTTGGCTGAAAGTCGGCAGTAAAGGTCACTTCCCTGGTCTTGCCACTAGCCTCATTGCAAATTCTCTCTGGAACATCAAAACTGCACACCGGAACATAGGTCTGTGCGACAAAAGCTTAAACACAAGTGGCGAAGAAATATTGTAAGGTATGTTTGACACACAAATATCGAAGTACGGAAGTTCAGTTTTAAGGAAGTCTCCACAAATCACTTCGAAGTTTTTGTAGTAAGGAGAGGCCCTTACGCGCTTAGTGAGTTCAGCCACCATGCGGGGGTCCAGTTCCACACAAATTACCTTTTTAGCTTTTTCCAGAAGGGCCATAGTTAAGTTGCCTGTTCCTGGGCCAATTTCAAGCACGATGTCATTAGGCCTTACAGCTGACTTCTCAACTATAGCTTTAACAATCATGGGGTTCTTCAGAATGTGCTGTCCTTTTGAGCGACTGAACTCAAAGGTGTGAGACTTAGCTGACTCCATTTAATTACTGAGTTAGCATAAAGAATTATGGCAGTGCCAACCCATAAACTCCCTCAACTCTTAAAGACCCCCCTGCACCTTCCTAACCTTTCTAAAATAGTTTTTAGGTATCCCTACAACTTGTGGGCTGAAAACAACATCAGGTACTTTTACAAAACCAAAGCACCGCTTATTAAGTACTACAATCCTCACCTGAAGCTAGAACTGGACTTTAAACCAGAAGTCACGCCAACAATGCAGCTTTACTCAAACGAAGAAGTTATTGAAGAGATTTCAAACGACACCAAACCTGAAGAAATACTTCAAAGACTCACTCAAATCCAAGAAACAAATAAATAAGTTTACAGATAATAAAATCCAATGGGTTGTTCTATATCCAAGAAGTCGCAAGTCCAAAGCACCCTTTCAATAAACCAGCCTAAGAGGGTAACTACTAAGGAACAAGTCCCTATAAACCCCGGACAGTTTGTGTCCCGTAAAACCGATTCTATACTTAAAGATTACAGAATTGGAGCATGTCTAGGAAAAGGAGCTTTTGGACAAGTCAGAATCGCAACCCACAGACCTACTCGGCAAGTACGTGCTGTGAAGTCAATTTTAAAAACAAGCATCACTCCAGACATGAGAGGGAAGTCGAGGTTTTTCCAAGAAGTGGACATCCTCAAAAGAACTGACCACCCCAACATAGTGAAGATCTACGAGTTCTACGAAGACGAAAAAAGTTACCACGTTATAACTGAGTACATAAAAGGAGGCGAACTTTTCGACTTCATTCTCAAAAGCAGAAGACTTTCGGAGAAAATAGCTGCGCACTTCTTTAAACAACTAGTGTCTGCTATAGCTTACTGTCACGAAAACGGAATAGTCCACAGAGACCTTAAGCCCGAGAACCTTTTGCTTGAAAAAGCCGAACCCGACTCTATCCTTAAAGTAATTGACTTTGGAACCAGCACTTTGTTTGAGACTTCCAAAAAACTCACTAAAGCCTACGGAACAGTTTACTACATAGCTCCCGAAGTTCTTCACAAGAACTATAACGAGAAGTGCGATATTTGGAGTTGTGGAGTAATTCTGTTCACTTTGCTCTCGGGAAAACCTCCTTTCAACGGAAGCAACGACATAGAAATCCTTCAGAAAGTCGAAAAAGGAACTTATAAGCTAAACGATCCTGTTTGGACAACTATTTCTAATGAAGCCAAAAACCTTATTAAAAGCATGCTCAAAATCGACCCCAAGAAAAGACCTTCAGCTAGTGAAGTACTAGCGTGTCCCTGGTTCAAAACTAACGCTTTTACACCCAAAGTCGACGAAGCAGTTAAAATCGAAGCTATTGAAAGCTTAAGGTCTTTCCACCATACCGAAAAGCTCCAGCACGCAGTGTTGGCTTTTATAAGTTCTCAAATCTTAAGTAAAGAAGAAACCAGGCAGCTTACAAGCACTTTCAACGCACTCGACACCAATGGAGACGGCAAGATTAGCCGGGAAGAATTGGCTATGGCCTTTTCGGCTAACTTGAAGTTAGAGATTGCTGAGGAAGAAGTAGAAAAGATCATGAGTCAAGTAGACTCTGATTCTAACGGTTACATCAACTACTCTGAGTTCGTAACAGCCACCATAAAAAGGAAAAATTTGCTGTCTAAAGAAAACCTAGAGGCAGCTTTTAGTATGTTTGACCACGACAGCAGTGGCAAGATCTCTGCAAATGAGCTCAGGAAGCTAATGGGAGGCGACCTTTTGGCTGAAGACTCTGTGTGGAATGAAATTATCAGCCAAGCTGACTCCAACGGAGATGGCGAAGTTGACCTTGAAGAATTCAAAAACATGATGATGAAGGCCTTTTAAATTATCTAATTCTATTACTCATTAAATTGAATACCTAGCATTTGTTCAACATATTTATTATTAAATTACGGCCTCATATTCGTAAAGGGGCTCTAGTGGCTAAAGACTAAGAAAGTACATTTGGAAGCAACCTAGTCTAGACTTAGTTACACAATAGCAGTTTACCCAAAAACCTACATGAAAACCCAACAAACCTTAAGAACTTTCTTTGTCTCAGGAAAGTTAACTTTTCTGTCTGTGCATTTTATATAGTTGGAATTTTAATTTTTTACCGACGGTTACTTTTATCATTTTATAATAAATGTGGAGGCAGATCGTAGTTTGCTTGAGCTTGGCGGGCTTGGCCATTGCCATGGATTATGAGAACTGTGTTGCTCTGGAGTGCGGAAGTGGCACCACAGACTCCAAGTGCGTCTCTGTAGGAACAGACAAGGTTGTAGTAACTCCTTGTTCATCAGGAAAATACTGTCCTGATACTACCCAATTAGCAAATCCGGTTGCTTCATGGTATGACGTTAGTTGCCTAACTACCCCCACTGTAAACACTGATGGCGAGGGCACTGATTTCTGCTCAAGTGGGTTCACATTCACCAACCAAGCAGCAGGAGATTTTTGTTGTGAAAACGATGATTGTTACAGCAATTCATGTTCATCCAACGCCTGTGGTCCTGTTGCCTCTGGAGAAACTTGCACTGATAACGACCAATGCGACGTCAACTATTACTGCAGCTCAGGAAAATGCACTGAAGCTTTATCAGATGGCAGTACTTGTAACGAAGATACTGACTGCCGTTCAGGATCAGGATGCAACAACGCAAAATGCACTAAGCTACTGAGCCTTGAAGCTGGAGTAGCAGCAGAAGACGCTAAGTACTGCAAGTCAGGAGCCACCAATGACAACATATGCACCGAAGTTGAAGTTTACGTTAACGGAACTAAGTTGGAATCTCCATTTGAGTGCAACATCGGAGACACTTGCACATTCAAGTTAACTCATGGTGGCAGTGAGGAAGTTACTAGAAAATGCTCATGTCCAGGAATAGCCGACAGCACTACAGGATACTGCGAATTATATGACTACTTATACCACGTGAGTGGAGGAATTGACCAGGTGACTAGCGAAGCAGACTTTAGTGCAGGAACTTGCTATGGCCAAAGTCCTCATAACCTTGGTGACCTCAGTACTCTAGTATCTTGTGAAGTAGTCTCAGAAGACTACAGAGAATTCTAACAAAAGATCACGGAGCAATACGATCACTGGGCTCTTTACAAAAGTGGAGTCATCGACAGCTGTGCTACTGAACTACAGTTGTTTGACCCCAACTACTCAGCTGACGACTACAACTTTTCATCTTCATTGGTCTACTCCCTCATAGTTTTAGTCTTTAACTAATCATTAAGTTTAAAGCTATTCAAAGTTGTTTGGCCAGGAGACTTGTTAGATTGGTTTTTGTGCTCCAGCACAGCTTCTTTGAACCCCCACCAAGGCAGAATGAGTACTTCATTATACACCAAAGTCCCTAAAACCAGAATCAAGAACCCAATAAGTTGAATCCAAATAAAGTCTTCCCAGCCCAAAATCATACTTACTATCCATATTAAAAGTGTGCAAGATGTCTGGACTGTAGACCTTGCTAAAGCACTAGCGTTTCTGGTGGTTGTGACTCCTGTCCAGTGAAACAAAGCAAAACTTACTATGTTCACAAACCAAAGCATCAGTAGTAAAGGTGAATCCCCAAGCATTTTAAATGCTTGCAAAGAGTTTTCTACTTTGCCGTGAGAACACAAAGCTTTGTCGTGGCAAGGAATCAAGTTAAGTACGGGCAAAAGTATTATGCAGTAGCCTATGCCAATAAACCCTTCCATGCCTACAGCTTCTGCAGGGTGGCAACTTAGTTTTTCCATGAATAACTCCTCAGTTACAAACACTGCCCCTGCAAACAGCTGTCCCAGTAGGAGTAAAACCACTCCTAGAACTGGGTTGCGTGCAGAAGGTGCCTCGTAAAGAATGCTGGCCAGGCCCACTAGGAACACTCCAATAGTGCAAGAAACCATTCCGAGTATTTGGTGTCTGAACAAAGACCTTTTCAGAAAGATCTTGGAGTAAATAGCCACAACCACTACAACGAAGCCCCTGATCATTTGGAACACTGAAGCTGCTGAAAGCACTAACCCCATGAACATAAGGGAAGAAGCAAAAAGTTCGAAGGCAGCTGAAAAGCAAAACACCCACTTACCTAGTTTCTTGAATATTCCTGTTCTGTCTGGTTCAATTAAAGCCTCCGAACTAGCGATTCTGTGCTTTTTATAATGTTTAATGAGCATAAACATGCACAGGCATACAAACTCCCCTAAGAATAGGGTGAAACTCTGAAAGTAAGGGTGTTTGAAGGCACTTCCGTGAACCTTAATCAAGTCCATAGCCTTCATAACTACAGTTTTTGCAGTCCCGCTGATCAAAAGTCCTAGCATGAACCCATAAAGGGAAACTGAACTTATTTCCGGCATTTATTTCTTCACCAATACTTAGTACATTACTTAAATTTTAATTTTAAGGCGTGACTGTTCCCCGTAGTTTTCTTCCTGTTCTATCAAACTAGACATTTCACTTATAAAACAGTTAATGTTTTTCTCAACAGCTTCAATTTTGTTTCTGAGCAGTTGGTTTTCTCTTTCGAGTTCTTTGATGATTTTAGTTTTGGTCTGTTCGTTTTGTTTTTTAGGTTGGTTTGAAAGCTCTTCGATAGTTCTTACGTACTTGTGTTCTTTTTCGCTTTGGTAAGCTATGATGTTTTCGATCTCAGACTGTTTTTTGCGGGAAACAGACATTTGCTTGTTGATTTCAGAGACTTCTCTAGTGTACATGTTGTCAAGTTTGGAAAGTTCTTTGTCCCTGTGTTCTTTTAGTTTGTGAAGAACAACAAAATTCACCCAGTCGTAGAACTTTTTCTTTACAATGCAGCTTCTGAATTTACTTGTAGTTTCCAAAAGTTTCTTTAAACTTAAAAACATCTTGCTTTCTGCTTCAGTTTCTTTTAAGTGTTTTGAACTGGTTACTTCTTGCATGTTTTTCCGCCAAATGTTCAGAGCTAGTTTCTTTTTAAGCATTTTTGAAACCAAAGAAGAGTTTAAGAGCCCCTGGAGCATGCCTTTCATTACGTGCGCTGCAAACAGCTCTATGTTTTTGGAAGTATAGTTAGGCTTGTCAGAACTGCTTGAAAAAGGCGAGTAGTTGGGAGAAATGTCTGACATGGGCTGGCTGGGAGTAGGTGAGTGGTCTGCCATCCCTAGTTCGTCGTCTTCTGCAAACATGTTTTGGTCGTTTGTCTCCTGGAATGAGCTTTCTAACTACGTAACTCTTACAAATTCAGACATTTAATCGTTTATTAATTACTAAGTTTCTGTAATGCCCACTCAAACATTACTATAACTTCTTCAACTGCTTTAAGGTTCACAGAGCTCGCTATCAAGTTGTGGAAGTTAAGTATTTTGTAAGCGTTGTGTGCTCTGGACAGGTGACTTCTACACACTGCCACCTTGTTAGGTTCCCGGTTGTAAATTTGACTTTTCAAGCTTTGGAAAGCAACTTTTGCCTTTTCAATCTGGTTTATGTAGGCTGAAACCACCCAGTTCCTAACATTCCTGACAAACTTGCGGTTCAAAAAAGGGTTTTCTTTAAAACACAGAAAAACAAAAGGACCTGCAGCAGCAATGGGTTCTTTGTCTAGATCCTTTAAAAAGTAAGTTTCGAACTTGTAAGGCAGTGTGTTTTCTACATAGTCACTCCAAAGCTCCTCGTCTTCTGTGCAGTTAAACCCAAAGTGCAGGTTAACTGCTATTATCCAGTTAACGTCTTCTTTGTGTATGTTTTTGTCAGAAATTAGTTTGCCTAACTTGCAGATGTAGCCTGAGAAGTCGTATATTTCACTCCACTCTACAGTTAAGTCTGATTCCTGTATCCTAGTATTTGGACTTAGGTACTTAACTAAGTCACTGTAGGACTTGTTCAAAAGCATGTTTGAGGCCTCTTCCAGCATACAGCCCATTGAACTTTGCACAGTTGCTGCGTAAAAGGTCCTAATTTCCGTAATGAACCTTTTGACTGAGTTTTCTTTACCTTTGAACTCAAAGGGGTTAGACGACCTGTAGTTATCAACTAAAGTGTATCTGCATAAAAGTTGGGTTAACTCAGTAAAGACCACAAAGGGATTCTCAAAGCAATGCAAGATACTTAACAGTTCTTTTAAGTAAAGTTCGTCTCTCGGCAAGTAGTCTTTTGGGTTTGCTTTAAAAACTTTGTTATAGACAACCTCGAACCTAGAAATTTCCATCCCCCTTATTATTTTTAATTAGGATATTACATACTAAGTAACTTGCAGAGCCCTAAACCCTTAGCACCTAAAGTCATGCCATTTAACTTAGCCTAAACCTATTCTAGAAGCTGAGCACTCAAATAAAGTTTAACTTATGAACCTAGCTAACTAGACTTATTCTTCTTACGATTCCTTCGCTTACCAAACACTCTGGAGCGATGGTAATGTTGTAGGTAGCAAAACTGGCACTTCCCTTTAGCATAATTGAATCTATCTTTATGAGGACAAACCCAGGCAAGCTTACCACGGCCTTCCCGATGGTAGCAGTTGTTGCACATGTTCTTGGCGTAGTGTTTCCGGTCAGTGTGGGGACATGCTGTGACTTCTTTTGCCGTGCGCTTTGCTGGGGGTGGAGTGGAAGGTTCTAGGGGGTCGGGGAGCTCTAAACTCAATGGCCACGAAGCGTTGTTTTTTGAAGGCCTCAGCAAAGAAAACATATTAGTGAAAACGTTTGCATTGGGGTGTTTCTTGTTTATTTTTTCCTGATAGATCGACTTCATATTATTTTAAACTTTAAAGTGCAAAGTGCTTTATGTTGCTTACTGTACTTTTTAGTTTTACACAGTATAAACTTAGTGAATTTAACACTGGAATATGCCATAATAGATCACTCATTATTCTCGAGCGTGTTTAAGTACGTCTTTCGGAAAGGCCCTTCAGAAATTATTACAATAATAGTATTATGTTTGCAGCCCTTTGCTTAATGGAACCTCAGACATTTGGTCTCAAATATCAGGTTCTTAAAGCAATTCTAATAATAAATATGAATCCACCTATGCACTTAAAAGCAGTTTTTAACAGCCTAGGGACCTTTGTTTCTAGGACGTGCATTCTGCTAAAGCAACCTCGAGTCCTGGACATCGAGCATATATTTTTCAAAAATTACTTAATTCACTGGTTAAACCTACCCTTAACTATAAGTTAGTTACTTATGGACGTCCAAAAACAAAACGACTGAAGTAATATCGTCAATCACTTCTTCTTCTTTAGTCCAGCGCAAGTTAGCTTCTTTTTCCAAGCCTGCACAAGCACCCTCCACGTCATCCATCTTCCAGTAAGGAACCACAATCTTCACCGCTTCCTCGTTGCTGATGAACTCAAAAACTCCGTCGCTTCCAAGCACTATGAACTTGTCCTCCGGCTTGAGCTGGAACTCCAAAATCTCAGGTTCAGGAATGACTCCTACGCTGTTTGCAACAGCATCTCCGATGGAACGCGACATGGCAAGTCCGGGAAGGTCTTGTTGCCTCAGCCAGACCCTTGCTGGACCTAAGGGGTTACCTTGGTCGTCTTGGTAAGCTTCTATTCTGCCACCGCACTGCATGATTCTTTGCGACTCGTCTGGTTCGTCTGGCTTGTGGTCCCTCGAGAGCGCTATAGACATCCAGTGCCGTCCTGTGTTTTCAGGCTTGTTGGGGTCAATTACTTGGCGTGCTATGAGCGCTCTTGAGTCGCCTACGTTGGCGCACCACATAGTAGTGCCCTTTATGAGGACGGATATTAAGGTGGTTCCGCTGAAGTTGATGTCGATGTCTGAGTACGCTAGTTCCTGGCTTACTCTCAAAATTGCGTTGTTTAGTGCTTTGCGAGGGTTGGTTTGGAGGTTTCTGTCGTTTTCTAAAATTTGAGGCAAAACTTTTTTGATGAAAGTAGAAACGTCTCTTCCAAAAAACCCGTGGCCGTCACAAACTGCGTAGAAGTGCAGGTTAGGGTTGCCTGCGATATTAGAAACTGCAATGTAGGAGTCTTGGTTAACTTTTCCCGGGTTTCCGGGAATCATTCCCATTTTGCTTTTATAGGAATACTTCAAGATGACTCCTTTCTTTACATTCTGTAGGGAAAACTTCCTTTTGTGGGTTTTCTCGGGTTCGTATTTTTTAACGGGTTCAGAGTCAGTCATGCTAGACACCCTACGGTGCTTTATCTGTCTGGTAACAGCTCTTCTACTACTGAATAAGGATTACTCTGAGGTCTTAGGAGTGTTGTTCCTTGTACTTGAGTAAAGGTTCTTCCTTAAGTTGAGTTTTTCAGTTAAGTTATTGAAATTGGTGCCTAGGGACTTGGCAGGTCTGTGAAGAGGACGAATCGGAGCTTTAGCGTTAGTTGAAGCTTTCGGCTTCTGGTCAAGTTGGTCACTACGGTTTCTGGTATGACCATTGATTCTGGGGGTTATGGGGCGAGTCCCCTGCTTTTTCTTCAATGATGATCTTAAGGCCATTTTAAGTTTATATGAAGTATTTCTGAAGTTTAAAAATTTTCGATAACTTTAAATGGTTATTCATAAAAAACACTCAATGCTTAGGAGTTTCTTAGCCAGTGAATTTGTCCTTTAAGCTGAAGTTTCAGAAACTTTGTCGGTTATAAGTATTCCTTAGCTAATAAATGGGACAAGTACTAGGAGTTAGATTTCAGACAAATAGTTTAAAGCCAAGAATTCAATTAGGCAAAGTTCTGGAACTTTGGACTTACAAAGACATTCTTGAGTTTTTAAAAGCCTACCGTAAAATTCCAAGTTCCCATGGTTTCTTTTATGGTTATTCTGAGTTAAAACTCCTATGCAAAAACACTCGTGCCAAAGGCTGTGAGTTCCAGATTCTAAAGTACTTTTGCCACTCAATGCCTTTGAGAGTTAGCATATTAGAGTTAACCTGTGCAGTTCTTGTCTACGCTGACGTACAGTCCAAAACTAAACTAAAACTAATTTTTAGTGTGTTTGACTTTGACAAAAACTCCTATTTAAGCAGGGACGAGTTCGGGATCATGGCAATTTCAGTACTCAATGCATTAGGTTGCATGACGGACTCTTCTAAGCCTAGCTCGCAAGAAGTGTTTTCTGCAGCTACTTCAACCTTTGAAAAAATCACCAAAGACTTAGTTTCTTATATCTCTTTCAAAGAGTTCAGAACCTGGTGCATTGCAAGCCAAGAAGTTTTAAACCTGCTGGAGTTCAACCGAGCAGGCCTCAGAAAAAGCATCCCAACTAAACAAGTCCCCCCACTTAAACTAAGAAGCCTCACTCCTGTGCTCAGGAAAAAGGCTATAACTGATAGAGCTTTCAATCACCAAAAGTTCGTTTCAATCAACAACAAAAAGTTCACTCTGAACTGGATGCTGGAACTCAAAAAAGCATTTAGCTCAGTAGAGAATCCACTAGACAAAAAAGCCAGCACTCAAGGCTTGCTGAAGGTTTTTGAAAGTAACTTAGTGTTGTGCAACCACTTAAAGGCACTTCTGAACCTAAAAAACATATACAAAAGAGTTACTTTAGAAGAATTAGTTAAGCATCTTTCAAGGGGAAGCAAAAAACAAGTTAAGGACCTTTTGTGTTTTGCAGAAGGGAGTAAAACGTCAAGGCACTAGTGCTTATCAAGGTTATTAGTTAGTAATCTTAAGTACAAACAACTAAAAACATTTTGAAAATTTTTCACACAAACTTAATTCAGCTGAGAAAAGCCCTCTAAAAACCGAACTCAGCTCTCAAAACACTCAATAGTAAGCCCTTCACCCAAATTCTGGAAAATTAACTCTAACTTTGTAAAATTTGAAATCGTTCAATATGGAAATCAAATTTCGACCTCTCATTTCAACAGCGAGCCTCTGTGAAGAACATTAGATTAGGATGATTTAAATCGTCTTCTTTATTAACCCTCAGTAACTCCCTTAGACTAGCGTTAACTCCCTAACTAGGAACCTCATGAACGGACTCGTCATGCATTCAAGACAAATTAGATGTACCAATGTTTAGTTAGACGCTAACAAAAAAATCGAAATCATCCTGATTATCGATTTCAAACTTCAGAACATCAAATTCGGAAGCCTGGGTGCGCGATTCGATCATCTGATTCAACGCCTGATTCTGCTGACGTAGCTCATTTATCTCCTTTTTGAGATTATCAATTTTAGCTTTCTTCTTGGCTAGCTTGTGCGTGAGTAGGTGTAGACTTGAGTCGTGAGGTTTCTCGAGATGCCTTCGTAGGTGACGGAGGGAGGTGAATTCTCTGTTGCATCCGACGAATTCGCACTTGAACTTGAGGTTTTCGTGGTGCATTTTGTAGTGGTAGGCTCTGGCATTGTGGGAGGAAAAGAATTTATCGCAGCCCTTTTCGCATGGGAAAGGGCGTTCACTGGTGTGCTTGGTGATTATGTGCCTGTCTAGTTGTTCTTTCGTGGCAAACTTCTTGCCGCATTGGCAATCAAAGGGACGCTGTCCTAGATGAACTACTTTGATGTGCCTTTCCACAGAGTATTTGCGCTTGAAGCTTTTGTCGCAGTACTGGCACTTGAAAGGTAGTTCTTTAGAGCAAGTTTGCTCCAAAGCTGAGCTGATATGACTTCCCAGCATATTATTTATTATAAAATATGGGAAGTTATGCCCTTTTATATGCATTTTTTAGATTAAAATGAAATGCAGCTACTCCAAAATTTGACATTTTTTTATTAAAAAATGGAAACTGTCCTGGGAAAGTCCCTGTTTCCAAATGTGCTCTTAAAAAGACTTTAAGGAGGTTTATAGATGCTTTAGCGCAGCTAGGGCAGCTTTGTGGTAGTAAATGTGGCTGAACAAAAAATCTTTGTAATTCGAAGCACACCCAGTCCTCCAAAAGTTGCTTTTGTCCAGTTGCAAATCAGGATTTACTTCTAAAACTGAGTAGTTTTCCAAGCACGTCTGAATTTCTTCACTTAAGTCCTCTAAGACCACTTCAAAGTTTCTAAACAAAAAATTGTTTACTGTTGAATTAAGGCAGCTTCCAAGGCTTTCTCTGTGCGCAGTTTGCAGAGCTTTTGAGTCTAAGCAGTGAGTTACTGCAACCACGTACAGCACTGAAAGCGCGATTTCTTTGAATGAATAACTGTAAGAGTCAATGCTGAAGTACAAACTGTCTAGCAAAGCAACAGCCTTTCTGAAGCACCCGTAGGAGACCTGGGTTTCTTGTAGAAACAAAGGATGCTCCCCATCCCCAAATCCACTTAAGCTATTTTCAGCCAACCAATGGTCTTCTACGAACTCATCCCATTCTTTCATTGCGAAGCAAAGCCAGTTGTAAGGTGTAACAGTGTAAACTTTCCAGTTAAGGGCTTTCAGAAGTCTCAGCTCCATAGCTGCTATCCTAGGAACGGAGTAAGTGAATCCTGAACTGCATGAAAGTTGTTCTCCTTTAAGGGGAAGAACTTCTTCGACTTTGCAAGCCAAACTGATAGCAGCCACTCCTACTAACTGGAGTTCTTCCTTTTTAACGTTGATTTCTGTGGCAAAAAACCTAGTTGTTTGGATAATTGCCAAGTAAAAAGTTTCGCTTTTCAAAGAAAATTCTTGACAAACTTGGCTTATCCACTGGATGAGTTGCAAGTACATCAGTCTAGAAAGGTCAGGCTGGAAAACGTGGACTAGGTAAGGGTTGAAGACCCTTTGTGAGGTTTCTAGGCTCTTTGCATAGGCTAATTCAGAGTTGTCTGAGTCAGAAGTCATTTGGGTTGAGTCCAAACTGCTCGGACTAAGGGTTTCCGTGCACTCAAGTGCAGAAGCACTGTAGAGGCTGTAAGGACTATTCATCTTATATGCTAAGGGGCAACACAGTTCGTTACCCCCTCCATATTCTTCTTCATGTCCCGCTTAATTTACTTAATTAATCCCAGCAGCAGCGAGCTTATTACTTAGCATTTGGATTTTGGAGTCCTTAAGTTTAAGGAGTTGTTCCATCTTCATGATTTTTTGCTCAAGAACTTCTACAGTTTCTCTTAACTCCTGAATCATTTTGTCTTTCTCGGGAGCATCTTTTCTTTCTTGCTGGGACTGTTTAGGTTTGGGAGGAGCAGAAGGAGACTTTTTAGAAGTTATTTCAGGGGACCTGCCTCGTTCTCTGAACTCAGTTATCTTTTCCCGAATTAGTTTTAGGACTCTTTCAATTGCATCTGGGGCACAGTTAATTACTTGGTCGATGTCGTTTCGAGAGATTTGGAACCCCATTTTGCGGAACACCTTTTTGTTAAGTGTGTTCCAGTTCTCTAGTTTTTTCTGTAAGGCGTGGGCTTGGGGGTAGTTGTGGAGTTCTACCATCCTTGGGAAATAATGCTTTATTATTTCTGCCATCATTGCTCCGTCTGCAAAGTCCCGCGTGATGTTGCGTTTGGGCCTTGAAAGAGGGAACTCGTCAACCCACTCGTAAAGAGACTGGATTTCTTCTTCTTCTAGTTGTTGTGGAGCCTCTAGGATTCGGGCCATCTTAGTTTATTAAAGAACGTTTACAAAGGATTCTGGGCTTTTTTGGCTTTGTAGTTCCTGAATGCCTTGATGATTTTCCTCACGGCCCAAAGTTCTTCTTCAGTCATTATGGACTTTTTTCCACGGTACATAGTTCCTACATAGTAAGACTTAGGGGGGTTTTGTCTCTTGCCTAGCTTTTTAATTGAAGGGCTGCTCCAGAAGTAACTTGCAGAGTTAAGTGCTTCTTCAGTTCTGCTTTGTGACAAACACTGGTTTCCCATATTCTTTACAAGCAACTATTGGGTTTTAAGTGCGTGAATTTGCAGTAGTTAAATAAAAATCATCTGTTGAAAATGGAATACTTAAACTCAGAAGAAAACTTAGACTCTAGAGAATTAAGTAACAGCTCGAGCGGAGACTTTATAATGAAGCCTGTTTCGCAAGTGCTCCTTAAGAAGCTGACAATATCAATATCTGATATTTACTCTTATGTCCAGGCCAAGCACAAGCGTCAACTATTAAATGAATTACTGACCCCAGGGAACCTTTTACGTTCTCGATACCGCATTATCCAAACTATTGGAAAGGGGTCCTTCGGCAAAGTATCCAAGGCCTGGGACGAGGCCAGCCAAGTTTACGTGGCAGTTAAAGTCATAAAGCAAAGCCACACAAAGTCAACCTCTGAAATCAAGCACCTGAGAATTCTGAACTCGTCGGATGGAAAAGACTTAGTTGTCAAGCTACTTGATCACTTTGAAGTAAACGGCTTCACGTGCATTGTACTTGAATACCTCCACAAAACACTCTTCACAACCCTTAGGGAAAACTTCTTCAAAGGGTTTTCGGTCAGAAACATTCGCTTGTTGGGCTGGCAGCTGCTTCAGCTTCTAGAACTCCTATCAAAGGAGCACTTGGTCCACTGCGACTTGAAACCTGAAAACATAATGCTAACTGAACCTGACATGGCCCTTATCAAAGCCATTGACCTGGGAAGCTCCTGCTTTTCTGGGTCGCCAATTTACAAATACGTCCAAAGTCGTTACTACCGGGCTCCAGAAGTTCTTTTGGAGTTGCCTTACCACCAAGGAATAGACATGTGGAGTTTAGGCTGTATTTTGGCAGAGCTCCACCTCGGACACCCTTTGTTCTGTGGCAGCAACAGAGTGGACCAAATGGGCAAAATCGTTGAAGTCTTGGGAATGCCTCCTAACAAAATGATCCGCAACAGCAGAGTAGCAGCTGACTTCTTCAAAATGAGACCTAGGTTTGAGTTGCGCTTTGCACATGTATATACACCTAAAGCTAACCTCAGAGAAGTACTAGGAATAGGAGAACAATCTGAACTAGACTACCTGAACTTCTTAGACCTCGTACAGAGAATGCTGGAGTTCGACCCTGAAAAGCGAGTTAAGCCCCAAGAAGCTATGCAGCACTTGTTCTTCGCAAAGGTCCACGGAGGCAAGTTGGTTTTGGACAACAGAACTGAGACTGACCAACTCAACTCCCTTAAAATCAACAAAGACATAGTAGCTAAGTTCTCTCCAGTGCCCTGGCCTGCCAACGACTTCCCTTTCCCAAAGCCCAAAAACAAAAAGGACCCTTTCAGTTACCAAATCAGTGCTATGTACTTAAAGGGCAGAAAGAACTCTTCAGCTTCCAACTTGTCTTCGTATTCGAAGCAATCAACTGAAGTCTCGCGTTCTAACTCTTTGTACCACTCGCCTCAGTGCGCTGGGTCCAGTTCTGCAGAGGAAGACCTGAAGCCTAAGTACCCGTCGAAACCTAAAAGTGCTCAAGAGCAAAAGGATTCCTTAGAATCTACTCCTAAAGATTATATTTAATATAAGTAGTTATTTAAGTCGAACCTCTTCCATTTATAAAAATGCTTTACTTGGTAAGTGACCCAAGATACAGGCAGTACCTTTCAGGCAAGCCAAGCAGGTCCAAGAAACAAGAACCCAAGAAAGAAGAAGAGCCCAAAAAAGAAGCTTAACACAATTCTCAGTAACCTTTAATAACATTTTAATGAGTGAAGAAGAAGACTTAAACAGCACTGAAGAACACACTTCCCAAATCCACTCTGTCAGACAACTCAACTTAAAGGGGTCCAAAAACCTCTTCCAAGAAAAACACTCTCCTTGGTCCCCTCCCAAGCCTACTCCTTACCCTGCTGGGCTTCCTAAAACTCCTTGTACACATATATACAAAAAAGACTCTAACACACTAATTTCAAACCCCAAACCAACTCAAAAACTCCCATTTAAACCAGGCAACTTAGTTGAAAGACTCATGAAGCAAAAGTCCCTTAAGCCACTTAAAATCTCTGATCAAAGATTAAGAATCCCCAACAACCTTTCTTCAAGTAACTCCCAAAACGACTCAGTCATTTCGCCCAGAGTCCGTCCAGACTACAAAAGAAAGCGCTCACTTGACATGGAACACTACAGAAGGGGACCTATTCAACTAAGAAGCAAAAACTACAACCTGATGAGTTCCTACGACTCACTTAGCTTTAGAAACACTGAATTTTCCAAACACTTTTTTTAACTTAACTTAGTTTATTGGTCATAGACTGACAAGTTACCTGAAAATTTACTGCACTACACACTGCGAACACCTAGAACGTCCTTCATAGTCCTTGTGCTTCTTACTCAAAGCAGTCTTTACAGAGAATAGTGAAATTTCTGATACACTATGTATATTGTCGAGTCTCTCTGATAGCGACTCTTTAAAGTTAGGCCTAGAGTGCCTTTCGCTGCAGTTTGCAAAACTTATTATACTCATAGGCTTAGAAGAACAACTGCTGCCTGAAGTTTTTTGCTTGGCAAAGGTAGTTATTTCCATCTTGTATGATTTATTTCTACCAAAGTTAAATATAGAACACAAACAGTGCTTAAAACAAGTTAGTTTTCTTCATAATCCTCAAGAACTCTTCTTCACTGATTTCTCCGTCGCCGTCCCTGTCAGCTTCTTCAATCATTTCCATCAACTCTTCGTCAGTCATGTTTTCGCCTAACTCACGAGCAACTCTTTTTAAGTTTTTGAAAGAAATCTTGCCTGTTTCGTCATCGTCAAAAAGCCTAAAGGCTTTGAGGATCTCTTCTCTAGGGTCGCGCTCTGCAATTTTGGCGGCCATCATTTCGAGGAACTCAGGGAACTCAATAGTCCCAGAGCCGTCTTTGTCTACTTCAGCTATCATTCTTCTGACTTCTTCTTTGCGGGGTTCGAATCCCAAAGCCCTCATGGCTACTTTGAGTTCTTTCGAGTCAATGCTGCCTGAACCGTCGGTGTCAAACAAGTCAAAGGCTTCTTTTACTTCTTGTTTTTGCTCTTCAGTTAGTTCAGAACGCCCTTTCCTTGCTCCTCGCGCTGGGGGTCTTCTTAAGGATGCCATTTAAATTTATGAACGCTTCTAGATAAATGGAACAGCGTGATATGGAAGCTTTGACTTCCTGTGGAATCTGCACAGAAACCTTTAACAGAAGTACAAGGTGCCCACAAATGCTGGAGTGCGGACATATATTCTGCAAGGTCTGTGTAGGCAACTGGTCCAGGAGAACTAGAGTCCCTAGTTGCTTTGTATGCAAAAAACCGTTTAAAACTAAGATAGAAAACTCCACTGATGTAATTAACTTAATCGAAACCCTCCAAAAGCGCTCACAACCTAAAAAGGTCAAGAAGCCCTGCAACTTTTTAATTGAAGGCGATGTTTGCCCCAAAGGAACTCAGTGCCCTTTTGAACATAACTTAAAGCTTATTCCTTGCAAAAAAGCCCTTGAAGGCTTGCCTTGTCACAGGGGCAAACTCTGCAAGTTCAACCATGGTAAAAACATCCCTTGCAAACTTTTTAAAACTCCTCAAGGCTGTCCTTACGGAACCAAGTGCAGGTACAGACACGAAGAATCCCCAAAGGTCGTCTGCAACTTCTACATGAGAGGCTACTGCAAAAGAGGAGCCCAGTGCGCTTACTTGCACAAAACAACTCGTTAAAAAGTAACTCTTTAGTTAAGGGTTAGTAAGGCTAGAGAAGCCAAGAGACCAAAAGCAGAGTCGTAGTCATCTTCAGTATAGTCAGGGTCAAAAATGTTTAAGGCCAAAGCACACCCGTCAATAACTCCACTTTGATAGAGAGGCCAGTTCTCATACTGTTGCTCCATCTTAGATTCGAATTCATAAAGTTCTTGAGAAATCATCCCACAACTGCTCAGAGTAGAGAAGCTTCCGCTGTGTGAGCTTCCACCGTAACAGTTTCCTCCATCACCAGCGCTGAATTCTGCGTAGACTTTATCCATGTGGCCTTTCATGTATCTGGTATACCTACTGTCATAGCAGTAACCTTTAGTACCACTAGATCCTGCACAAGAACATTTTCTTTCATCAGTAGTTCCATCAGAAAATGTAAATTTACAAGTCTCACCTATTGTGCATTTAAAAGGCGACTCAAGCTGTGCGTCACCAACTGAAACTGAAGTTACGCTGAGGCACTTGTCTTCGGTTTCCCATCCTGATTTGCAGAACTTGTCGCTATCGGAACTTGCTCCATCATCTAAGCTATAGAGCTTAGTGCAACTTCCTTTGTTGCAGGCTGAGCCAGCTTTGCATTCTTCGTCGTCATCTCCGCAAGACTCGCCGTCATCTTTAGCTGCAGTGCACTTTGAGTTGCTGCAGTAGTAGTTAACGTCACATTGATCGTAAGATTCGCAAGCTTCTCCTTCACCAACTGGGCCACAAGTTTTTGAGCTGCAGCTTCCACTGAAGCAGTCAGCGTCTACACAACATGACTCACCTGCATCTTGACTGCCTGGATAGTAGCTGCAATCGTCAGTGGTTTCGGCTTCATCTGTTCCAAAGTTAAAGCAAGAACCTTCAAAAGAACTAGCGCCAATGTAACTTGAAAAGCTTCCCGAAGAGCAAAGATAGTTTTCGGCGCAAGGAGTCAGTGTCACGTTTTTGCTTGCAGAGTCGATTGTAACACAATTACTAGTTGTGGTTCCGGTACCGCACTGTACGTCGAAACAGTTGTCAGTCTCTTGGCCTAGAGCCAAAGCCGCTAAGCATACTGCGAGAATTGCTTTCTGCCACATTTTTATTATAAGTTGTTAGAAATTTAATCAAAATAAGTTCATTTTTGAATCTACTTAGAAGGAAAGAATCAAGGAACCAACTTAAATGAATAATCCATAACCCCTAAGCAGCAACTTTGTAATTTATTTGTTCGAAAATCGCACTCAACCAAAAAAATAACCGTAGCAGTTTGAAAATTTGCATTAGAGGGAGTTCCTAGCTAGGAGAGTGTTAACTAAGAACTGCTCTGATTAGAGTTCAGTATATTGAATGGGGACTGCTGTGGTGGACTCTAACCCACCCAAAACAGCCTTTTGGTAATTTTAAGTTTTAATTTTTCCGGATTGAATTTTATTGCTTAGAAACTACTTGGTAGGGCGCAGAAGCTTAAAGCATGTGATAATTCAGAGTTTTTTGAGTGGCGGGAAAGGTCCTAAGGGCTTTTAATGGTTCCATAGTTATTCTTTCCTAAAGGCTTTGAACTGGGAAAATATGGAAAATATTGACTCCCTGGGCCTGCCTTGGGATTCTAAGACCTGTGGTGTGTTTAGAGTTTTCTTTAAAAGGTAAATCTTAGTTATTTAATATTTTGTATAAATTTAAGTTATACCTTCTAAACAAGCTTTAAACTGAAAATATTTTTATACCTGGATATTCCTTAGCAACTAGAGAGCTCTATTACACAATTTATTTGAACTAAAGTTATAAAGTTTATTTTCAGTTAACCCTTTATCACTCTAAAGTGTAAAAAGGTCAATATGAGCCTTAATTTTCTTAGAACTTTCTAGTAATGCTTAGAGTTAATTCTTCTTTTCCGGTTCTTAAGTAGTAGTTAGGGTGCTTGTGTTCTGGTTTAGTAGAGCGTTGGTGATTTGGCGATTTGAAATTTCTTGTGTGCTCACAGCTGTGTCTTGGCTGAAACAGCTCTTAGAAGTTGTTCCTAGCTGCTTTTTAGCCTGCACAAGCCCCTAAGTTCAGAAGGTAGTGGTCAAAAAGCATTGCATGAGATGGAATCCCTGAACATTGTAAGTTTTTGGGAAAAAGTCATTTGTAGTGGACGAGGCGGTGCAGCACCTGAATAACTCTACGCATAGCCACTTGCAATAGATTTAGTGCTTCTGGTCTCCACAAAGCAACCAGAATCCTGTGGGAGCAAGTAAATGAAGCATGCAAAGTCTCTTTGAAAGAAGCAACTCGAGAAACGCTACACAAAACTCAGAACCAAACACCTTAAAGCATTTAGAATCACAGAAACTCAGAGCAAGGAAAGAATCGTGATCAAAAATAAACATTTAAAGTGCGCTTTCAAGAACCGCTCAGAACGCCAAAACAATGACTGCAGAAGCCCAAAACTTACTATAGCCTAACAGTTTCCAGATAGTAAAGTATCAATAAATAAAAACCTTTGAATCACTTCAACTCCAATAAAAATGTTCTTTCTGGCGATCATAGCTTTCTTAACCGACGCAGCAGCAAACCAAAATCAAAGCGATTCCGTCGCTCATCAGCTTTCTAAGGCTGAACTCAACGGAAAATTGCTCTTTCCCTCTGGAAACCAAACAAGCCTAACTGCAGAACCCCAAATTCTAATGGAAAAGTCTTCATGGAATGATTCTGA
Organism: Fabrea salina; assembly: GCA_022984795.1. NCBI lineage: Eukaryota > Ciliophora > Heterotrichea > Heterotrichida > Fabreidae > Fabrea > Fabrea salina. The sequence continues at coordinate 99,827 of JALIHJ010000007.1, read as the reverse complement.
GCCTTACTTAACTATTAAAGGACAAGTTAACTGGAGCACTGCCACCTTGGAGTCACTTTTTATCCTTTACCGCCCGTTTTACTCCCTACCTACTCACTCAAGAATCTGCAATTCGCTAGAAATAGGCATAAATTGTGACTTCGAAGGAATTCTAAATATGGAGTTTGTTCTGCCAAATGGAGCTAATTCTACAGTCACTTGTGAGATCAAAACTAAACCTACTAGAAAACTCTCAAGTTACAGAGTTCAGTATGGAAAAGTGCCTTTGGCTGGGACTGACGAGTCTGGGAATGGAATACCCACTACTGTGGAGTTTTGCCAGGAATTTGAAAACCCTTTAGTAATAGCCATGATTACTACGCACCATGGTGATGCTTCCGTTACTTGCAGAGTGAGCAACCTTAACTCTCGAGGGTTTAAAGTTTTTGCCCAGCCTGCACTCAGAGGGCCTTATAAGGAAAACCACCCTGACGAAGAAGTTGGTTACTTTGCAGTTGACTTAAATAACCTGCCCCCTGAAATAGAGGGTGGAAAGGTTACAGTCAGTGGATTCCGTAATTACAAATACGTATATTTTTCAGGTTTTATCTCTAACTTATTTTCAGGTCCTCCCGTTCTTTTAGCTTTTGTGCAAACTGAAAACAACCCTGGAATGGTAACTGCTACTATAATAGACCATAGTTTTCTTGGGTTTCGAGTTGGCTTGGACACTCTAAAAACTGGTGATTCCGTTGATCTGAATGAAGAAGTTGGCTGGATTGCAATTCCAGCTGGAAAGTATAACTTTGGGTCTGTGGTTGAGTTCGGAAGAACTGGTGATGAAGTCACTGACCATAAATTCGTTGTGCAGACTAGTCATACTTATTCAGAAGTGCCAACTCCATTAGTTTCTTTGAACAGCCTTGATGGAGTGGATGGAGGGTACATGAGAGGCTACCTCAGCAATTCCAGAAATGAAATTTGGTTTCATTTACAAGAAGACCAAGTTACCACTCCATCAAGGGGTCATACAACTGAAACAGTGTCATGGATGGCTTTTCTGCAACACCAGGAATGCAATTATGAGTGCAGTACTGGCTACTACAAGTACCAAGGCCTTTGTTTGGACAAGTGCCCGACAGGATTTGATGGCGTTTCTGGAGAATGCAGTCAGAACGAAGACTCAGTGCTGAGTATTGAGTTCAACGACAAGGTAGACGGGGAAGTAGGACTTAAACTAGGATCAAACACTGGAATCTGGGACGTGATAGTTCATGACGACAAAGAGGACAACAACGACCCTTGGCCTGCTCAAGACAGAGGCTACTACTTTGACTCTGACGACTACGCTTCCAAAAGCGGGCTTATGATTCCACCTAGCTTCTCTGCAGGTTTTTGGGTTAGACCCAAAGTGAACTCAGGAACGTTTTTCTCAAAGCAAAAAGGAAACTCTAACTTCGAAGTTGGGTTTTCAAGTGGAAGCATTTTCACTAGGTTTAAGTTAAGAAACGGTTCCTCAGTTACAAGGTTTCATTCTGAAAGTTACAACGACGGAGAGTGGCACTACATAAGTCTTAAGATGACTCTCTACTCTAACTGGCAGTCTAGGCTAAGTATGTACTTTGACGGGACTCACAAAGGCACCTGGAACCTGCCAAGTTACTACTATGACTCCAGCGACTTTGACTTATACTTTGGAACCCCAAGCGGGAGTTCGCCCTTTAACGGGTTTATTTGGAGTGCATTTATATCTAAAGACCCCAACAACTACAACTCAGATTTTAAAACATCAGGATGCCAAAGTCCCTGTGAAAGATGTCCTGCAGACGGTTCATGCCCTAAAACTTACGAAATAGACAAGTACCCGACCAACAACAACTGCAAGCCAGGGTGCACTCATGGCTGCGTAAGGAACGATATCAGGTGCAACTTATGCAACCACCAACTCTGTTACTCTTGTTCTGGGTTCAACTCAGAGTGTTCTCAGTGCATCCAGCATGCTTCAAACACCGACGATTGCACCTGTGACAGATCCTACTACTTTGACACTACTACTGAAGCTTGTGAAAGGTGCCAAGGAGGATGCTACGATTGCACAGGACCACTTATACTTACAGTGGGTGTTTGCAACGACTACTGTCCCACTGGGTACACTAAAAGCGGAGGAAACTGCAACGAAGACACTTCACTGGACGGACTTGTCTTTGACTTCAGACCTCACAAGATAGAAGACATAGTTTGGGACAAAAGTTTAGACTTTAAGGTGTCAACAGGAAAGGACACTCAGTTCTACCCCAACCAAGGAGACCACGACCCCTACCCAGCAAAAGACAGGGGTTACTACTTCAACTCCAATGCTTACATGGAACTTCCCCCTAACTTTTTGGACAGTTCTGACTCGCTTGTGCTAAACGTGAACCTCCAAATGTCCACTTGGATCAGACCTGATTCCTCTGGGGGTTCTATTTTCTGCAAACAAGACAAACTTGAACTAGATAAAATTATATGTCTTGAACTAGCAGGTTTTTACCCTACTCTTAAACTGACTCTTTTAGACAACGAAATGAACACTGCAGTTCAGCCTGCAAGTACTCGAGTTCCTAAAGGCTCTTGGACTCACATTGCCTTTCAGCTGGAGTCGTCTAACGACATTAAAATCACTTGGATCATTGACGGTTCCTCCCATCCATCCTACTACCTTTCGCATATGCACTTTGCTGACAGCACGATGAACTTTTTAATAGCAATAGGAGCTACTCACCAGTCAGATTCATCCATGCACGAGTTTTACAAAGGCTTTATCTACTCAATTAAGATTTGGAACAAAGTGTACACTGAAGCCCTGGACTTTACGGACTCAGGCTGCAGTTCTCCTTGTTCTACTTGTCCTTCAGCTGGCACTTGCATCCCTGACTGCTCCTTAGCTGAGTACTGGGACTCCTCTTCTAACTCTTGTCAGTTGTGCCACCACAATTGCCAAGAAAAGGGCTGTGTTCGCTATGACCAAAACTGCAACTTGTGTTCTAGTCAGCTTTGTGTGTACTGTGACAACTGGGAAACCTGCAATTCAGACGCCACTCCTTGTGTGGAAAATGCTTCTTCTTACCCCTGTGAGTGCAACTTTGGTTACGGCTGGGACCCAGACACCGAAAGCTGTACTTTTTGCGAAGAAAACTGTTTAGACTGTTCTGAGCACAACTTTATGTCTTGCAAAGCTTGTGAAAACCATGTATACTCTTTAGGAGTGCTGTGTGTAGCTAAGTGTCCCTTAGGCTACTCTGTGTCAGATAAAGAATGCACTCTAGGGAAAAACTCGATGGTTTTTGATCTTCAGCTCCAAAAAATACAAGGAGTAGTTTACGATAGTGCCTCTAACATTCCAGTAGTAACTGGAAGTTCAAGTGCTTTCTACCCCCACTACGACTCCTCTGACCCTGTTGCGGCTTACAAAAGAGGGTACTACTTTGACGGAGTGACTTCCCGCATGCAAGTAGCTCCCTACCTAGAGTATCTCAGTCCTCTTTTGCACCTTGCGCCTGAACTCACTGTAGAGGTTTGGGTCAACCCCAGTCAAAACGGAGTGGTCTTATCCAAGGTGCATTCTTTAGACGCCTACCAAGTGTACTTCCAACTAGAACTTACTAACAGGTACCCTAAGGTTACTCTTCTTCTCGAACGAAAAACCCAAGTTACTGCCACTTGCAGCCACCCAGCCTCCTTAAACAAACTGGAACCACCTTGCTTTCAACATTGAAATTGACGGCTCAGGAAACACCATTCTTGAATGTAGTGTTAACCAAAACCAAGGGTCTCATAACTTAGGCTTTGGGTACTACTCAGACGAACCCCAAAACTACCTCATGACAATAGGTTGCAAGCAAACAAACAGTCAAACCTACACTTCGCACTTTGGGGGTTTTATGTACTCAGTCCAAGTATTTAACACCAAGAAAAGTTTAAATTCCCAAGTAACTTCCAGTTGCTCAGAAGGATGCTCAGTTTGTCCAATTGATGGAAACTGCCTAGTGAACTGTGGCATAGATGAGTACTGGACAGAGACTAATTACAATTCCTGTTCTCCATGCCACTCTAACTGTGAAAAAGTGGGCTGTGTTGACTCAGGGTTAAGTTGCAACCTATGCTCAGACAAGCAATGCAAAACCTGTACCGACTACAGTTCTTCGTGCTTAGAATGCGAACCCTACGCTGAAAACACTAGCGACTGCACTTGTCAAGAAGGGTACTCTTGGAACTCTGCCACTGAAACTTGTGGAGGGTGTCACTCGGCTTGCGAAACTTGTTCGAGCTTCCAGTTTACAGACTGCAGCACTTGCAAAAGCGGGTCTTACTTTTTAAACGGAGTATGCCACCCTTTTTGTCCTACAGGAACTAGAATAAGTGGCTCAGAGTGCACTCAAGACCACACTTTGGTGTTCCACATGGTTCTTAACGGTATAGAGGGCATTGTGAGGGACCTAAGCAGTTCGGGAATAGAAGTGGTAACTGGCTCTTCCGAAGTGTTTTACCCGAACTATGAGTCTGACGACCCTAGGCCTGTTAAAGATAGAGGCTACTACTTTACTGGGGCCTCAGTCATGCAATTGCCGCCTTACTCAGAAGCCCCACTTACTTTAAGCAACGAATTCACTATTAAAGGTTGGGTGTTCCACATAAGTGATGGAGTGCTTATTTCGAAGGTTGAGGAAAGTTCCTATGCAAGTCAGTTCCAGTTTAACTTAGCAAGCAACCCTTCCCTTGCAGTGGTTCTTCAAGAAGCAGGTTCAGTTAACTATGCCTGCAGCCAAACACTTCCTTACAACGCTTGGAGTCTTTTTGACTTGAGACTTCGTATTTCAGGGACTCAAACCCAAGTGCTTTGCAGAGTAAACAGAAACTCTGCTTCTTACTCCAATTTGGGTTCAGGCTACTTTGCGGACCTTGACTCAAACTACTACTTTAGCATTGGGGCCAAAAGGTCAGCTGGAGGGTTTGATAGTTACTGGGAAGGAATGCTTTACGAAATAAAGCTTTGGAACTCCCACAGTGGATCTACCACTATAGCTTCAAGCGTCTGTGACAGTTCTGAGTTTAGTTGCTCCATTTGTCCTTCACTAACTAACAAGTGCTTAAACTCTTGCTTGCCTAACCAGTACTGGGACGGCGAGTGTAGAGACTGTCACAGTTCGTGTGTTACTTGTGTAAGAGGGGACTCCTTTTGCAATATTTGTGAGGATAAAAAGTGCCAAGAGTGCTCAGACTTTACAGCTAACACTTGTGTGGAGTGCAAAGAGTACTCTGAGTTAGACAGCGGAACTTGCAAGTGTGCTGAGGGCTACGCCTGGGACGAAACCACTAACAAGTGTCTAGAGTGCGATTCTAAGTGTCTTACCTGTTCAGCTCTGGGGTTCCTAAACTGCATAGACTGCAAGCACCCTTATTTTTTCTATGAGATTTGCTTGGAAGAATGCCCAACAGGCACTAGAAAGAACTTAGTTACTAACAAGTGCTTGACTGACTTCACTGAGGTATTTCGCTTGGAGTTTGAAGCTTTGCACGGAAAACTTACTGACAAAGCCCAAAGCGAAATAGAGGTTAGGCACGGAAATTCCTGGGACTTTTACCCCCAGCTAGACTCTGAGGACCCTATCCCTGTTTACAAAAGAGGGTACTTTTTTGACGGAACCTCTTCTGTGCTGCACTTGCCTCCTTATTCTGGAAATGAAAACCACTTACTGAACCTAGCTCCAGACTTTACCATCTTGATGTGGGTTAACTTATACAGTGGAAGTGGAACTATACTGTCTAAAAACCTAGAAACTTCCCCTAACACTGCCTACTTAGCTGTTAAACTTGACAACAGAGTTCCTTTATTTGGCCTGGAACTTTCAAGTGGGTCCTTTGAGCTGAGTTCAGTTGCTTTAGACCTAAAAACTTGGCACCACCTTACTTTTTCACTCGATACCACTACTCACTCAGGAATAACAGTGAAGATTCTCCACAACGGAAAAACAGAAAGTTCACAAAGTCTTAGAAGTTACTGGATAGACCTTTTTTCCTCGTATGCTTTCCAAGTAGGTGCAAGTTACCCACTTAGTAACTACTTTAACGGACTAATGTTTGAGCTCAGCATCCACAACATTGCAAGAACTCCCCTTATTTCAAGCAGTTGCACTTCCAATCCAGGCTCTTGTGAAGTTTGTCCTCTTTCAGGGGAGTGCATTTCAGACTGCGAGTACAACCAAGACTTAAACTGTCGAAACTGCAAAGCTATGTGCTCTACTTGCAGAGAAGCCCAGGTCTGCAACCTGTGTGAAGACAAGATTTGCCAAGAGTGCGAGAGTTATGGAACTAGTTTATGTGTTAAGTGCAAGCCAAATGCTAGCTTTGTGGCTGAAAGGTGTGTTTGTGACACAGGGTATGTGTTTGTGGAAACTAGTGAAAAGTGTGAAAATTGCAGAGACAGCTGTGATGTTTGTGAGGGAACACTTCATAACCAGTGCACAAAGTGCAGTACTGAGCACTTTCTTCTAATGGGTGAGTGCTTTGAAAACTGTCCTTTTGGATACACAGAAACCAATGGCCAGTGCTCAGATGGAGTTGGAGTTGTGTTTGACTTGAACCTTGCTAACCAGATTAAAGGGGAACTCCAGGATTCAGTTGGTTTTGGAATTGAAACTGGATTAGGCAGTAACTTCTACCCCAACTATGACAGTGCAGACCCAGTAGCAGGAGACTCAAGAGGCTACTACTTCAGGGGGTCTTCGTTTATAGAGTTTTCACAGAGCAGTGAGTACCTTGTGTTGCCACCCATGTTTACTATGCTTCTTTGGATAAGACCCCAAAGCGACGGAACCCTTATTGCTAAACAAAACCCCTCCGACCACTCTAGTAAGCCATTTAGCTTATCCCTAAACTTCAACAAAGTCAGAGTCACTGCTGTTTTAAGCAATGGAAACTCCTATACAAAAACCTATTCGAGTCAACTTTCTTACGGAAACTGGCACTACTTGGTTGTGGAGCTTATGATGGATTCACAAGGGAACTCAAAAATAAGCATTAAAACCGAAGAAACAGAAGAGTCTTTACAACTAGCTGTGAGTTACTTCGAAGACACAAAATTGCCTTGGATACTAGGTGCTGAGTACTCTTTGTCTGCAAAGCACAACTTCTACACTGGGTTTATTAGGTCGGTTAAGATTTGGCAGGGCCTCCAAAGTGACATGAGCCAAGAAGTAGGTTCAACTTGTTCAGGAGCCTGCAGTGCTTGCTTGGCAGGTGGTGAATGCATTCCTAACTGCAACATTGACCAAAAGACTCCAGAGTGCTTAGATTGTCCTAGCTGTCCAGGTACTTTATCGTGTGTTTCAACTACAACTTGCAACCTGTGCAAAGACCCTATTTGTGAAGTTTGTCAAGACTACTCAGCCACCGGCTGCACTCAGTGCAAGTCAGACTCTTCGTTTTCTTCTTCAGGCTCTTGTGAGTGCAATTCAGGCTTTTACTGGGAAACTTCAAGTGAAACCTGCAAAGCTTGCCATGAGTTCTGTGTAGAATGTTCAGGACCCCACCTGACTGACTGCACACAATGTAAGTCTGAGTTTTACTACAGAGACAATACTTGTTTAGAACAGTGTCCTACAGGTTTTAAGGCAAGTTCACAAGAGTGCACTGGAATTCAGGGACTAGTGCTAAGTGTAGTCTTTGATAAAATACAGGGAAAAGTCCAAGACTCAGTAAACAATATAGAAATTACAGCAGGAAGCACTGAAACCTTTTACCCAGAACTAGAAAAAGATGACCCAACACCTGCTAAAGACAGAGGGTACTACTTTGATGGAAACGACTTTATGCAGTTCGAAAGCAAGTTAGTTTTAAACCCTTTGTTTTCTATTGGAATTTGGGTTTACCCTCAGTTAAGCGGAAACAGTCTTTTATCCAAACAACACTCAAGTAATTCAACTGACCACTTTAGCATAGAAATAGACTCTGACAACTGTGCTAAAATAACTCTGAAGCCTTACTTAGGCTCAACCACTACTTACAAGTGCACAAACCAACTGAACATGCTTGCTTGGAATCACCTAGGCTTTAAACTAGAAATACTTAATTCAAAAAGCAAAATTACTTGTTCTTCGAACTTTGTGGAGGACGCTGGTGACTTAGGGTTTACTTACTTCCAAGACTTGAACTCAGACTACTCCTTACTTTTAGGTGCAAAACATTCTTCTCCTTCAACTAAAGGTTCTTTTTTCAAGGGATTTATCAAGCAACTCCGCATTTGGAACCAGGCAGTTGACTTTGCTTCTCAAGACTCAATAGGGTGCTTTGGAAGTTACACTTGCTTAGTTGACTGTGACTTATCTGAGTTTTACGATGGAACTTGCAAGCCTTGTTTAGGCAGTTGCACCAAAGGATGTGTGAGGGAGACTGACTGCAACCTTTGCAAAGACCCTTTGTGCTCAGAGTGCAGTAGCTTCTCTGAAGGAACTTGCAGTGCTTGCATAGAGAATGCAGATTTCAATGGCTCAGAATGCAAGTGTTCTTCTAAAAGGTACTACGATGAGTCTACTTTTGCATGCGAAGAATGCAGTGAGTTCTGCACAAACTGCTCTGGAAAAAACAACGGAGACTGCTTAGAGTGTTTGGACGGGTACTTTATGAACAACGGACTTTGCTTGAGTGTCTGCCCTTCTGGGTACACTCTTTCTGGTTCTGAGTGTTTGCTTGAACTAGACAACTTTGCTCACTTTAAGTTCAACAGAATTAGTAACGAAGCACTTGATTCTAAAAGCGGGTACATTGCCTACATTGGGTCTTCAGACAACTACTTAGGCAACTTTGACTCAGACGATGCCTACCCTGCTTACCAAAGAGGCTTGTACTTCACAGGTTCTTTAGTGCAGTTGCCTCCCAACCCCTCAGACTCAAAGTCCCTGATCCTAGGAAACACGCTTAGTTTTGAACTTTGGGCACGTCCTGAGTCTCATGCCTCAAACCATGCTATTTTGACCAAGCACAGCCTTTCTACTCCCTTTTTTTCTTTTAAGATAAACCAAGCCACCCTAACCTCCTTTGCAGAAATAAAAGTTACTAACGGAGAAGATGCCACTGAGTCAACTGTCTTAGTTGAGGGACCTCAAGTGGCTAACTGGGATACCTGGCAGCATTTGAGTTTAACTCTAGAAAGATCGGGCAACGACTTAAAGGTTAAGGTACTGCTTAACACCCTAGCTGGAACACCTCTTTTACAAAGCAATTCTTACTTGCACGACAAAGCCTCCTTTAGCTTTGCAGTTGGAACAGACCCAGTAGCATCTGAGTCTTTTAAAGGATTTATTTATGAACTTGTGTTTTATAATTCCATTCAAAACTTTGTGCTTAGCTCCCTTTGTGAGTGCAGTGCTTGCAGTACTGAAGGAGACTGCTTAACAGAGTGTAGTTACTTAGAGTTTTTGAGTGAGGGCTCTTGTGTTGCTTGCGACTCTGAGTGCTCTGCAGGGTGCGTGAGAAAAGATTCCTGCACTCTGAACCTTGACCCTAACTGCAAAAAGTACACTGGGTTTGAGTACAAGTACTGCACCTTGTGTGCTGACATCACTCAAAAAGGAAAAGACCAGTGTGAGTGCGTTGCAAATTCTTACTTCAATGAAGCCCTTCAGGTTTGTGAGTGCGAACAAAATTACTTTGCAGCAGATGGAGAGTGCCTCCCTTGCACTTACCACATACAAGAAGGAGACTTGGAAGCTTACTTTTCGGAAGACTACAAAAGTTTAGTGTTTAACTTTGAGTACCAGTTAGCAAGCACTACTTCTTGGAGTTGCAGGGAGTTGTTTACTTTTCCAAGCTTTAGCCAACTAGGAGAAAACCCTGCTTGCAACTGGAACTCTTCTATGGACAGTCTTGAAGTAAAGCTTGGTGCTGGGGCTGCTATTCTCAGAGAAGTCATTAGTTTCCAAAAGCAGTCACTGTACACCGACATTTACTCCTGTGGAGACTACCCGGGCCCCATTGGAGTTTTCCTTGACTACAAGTACCAATTCCCTAACCACTTTCCAACAGCAGCGCTAAGTGCTCCAGTAGAACTTTACAAAGGGTGTTTTGACCTACAACTAGACGCCAGGGGGTCTTCTGGAGGCTATGGACGTCCTTTAGAGTTCCATTGGGACCTTCAAGGGTTCCCCGAAATTCCTTACTCTACTGGAAGTCCTTATCTAGAGTTTCCTTCTGAGCTATTTGAAAGAGGTCCAGTAACAGTTGGCCTGAGAGTTAAAAACTGGATTCAGAAAGAACATTCAGTGAACTATACTATCCAGGTGTCTGAAAGACAGGGAATCAAAGTGAACTACGACTCCAGAGTTAGTTGGAGGATGGAGTCAACTAGCAGCAACTCGATTTACGTGTTTCCAGAAAGCAAGTGCGAAATGTCTAGTTCTCTAAGTTACGAATGGGAACTTTTAGCTATGTACGGCAACTACTCCCAAGTTCACACTAACTTTTGGAACAAACAAACTATCCCAAGCAGACTCCTCATACCCAAAAACTACTTAAAACCAGGGATCTACACCTTTAAAGCTACAATCAAAGACAATATTAGAAGCACCCAGGGTTCAAGTGCTTTTAACCTTACTGTTTATGCTTCCCCACTAAGTTTTGTAATGCAAGAACAAAAAAACCAGTACATAGAAGAAGACCTAGTAGTGAATTCCCTAGTCCACGACCCTAACGAACTATCTGGAGACTTTAGGTTCTTCTGGACTTGCGAAGTTGGAGGGACCAACTGTTCTTCTCTTATAGAAAAATCAGACTCTAAAGTTTTGCAAGTGCCCAAAAACACTTTAAAGGAATCCTTAGTTTACAACTTCACAGTACTTGCTGAAAAGGACTCGCGTTCTTCTTATAAAAGCATTTTGGTCCACACTAAGTCTTTTCCTGTGCCAAGTGTAAGGTTCAGTTCTTTGCCTGACTACGTAAGTAACCAAAGAACCTTAGTTATCAGGACCTTTGCTGACGGAGAGTATACTTACATATGGGAACTTTCAGAAGGAGGAACTTACGAAACCTTCTCAGAACCTGACTCAAACACCCTTGTAATAAAGCCTTGGACTCTCCAAGAAGGAACCTTTTACAAGTTCAAACTCCAAGTCCACAACGGGTTCCACTGGACTTCTCACTTTGTTTCTTTCACTGTGAACTCTGCTCCCCAAAAAGGCAGCTTGAAACTAAGCCACTCAGCAGGAGAGTCTCTTAAGACTGTGTTTAAGTTTTCAGCAGAGAACTGGGTAGACCCCAAAGACCCAGAAAGTCCACTCACTTATCAGTTTGGTTACTTCCAAGGAGCAAAAGAGTACCCACTCAACATCAAGAACCAGTCTTCTGTGTTTTACTCGGTCCTGCCTGCCGACACCAACTTAAAGGTTTTTGTAAAAGTCTTTGACAAGTACGGCTGCTTCACTATGCAAAACGCCAGTGTGAGTGTACAAGCTGCAGGAGTCAACCCTAACTCTGTGATTAGTTACACAGAAGAGCTCCTGAACTCTCCTATTGATGACCCTAATCTGTACCCCTCGTTTATTTACTTGCTGCAAAAAACAGTTTTCAGCCAGAACTCAACTATGCATCAACACCAGTTAGCTTTGGACCACTGCTTCTTTGCCTTGGATAACCTAAAGAACCTTATGACTGAGTTTAACTACCAAAACTCAAAAGTCCTGCTTAGCTTGTTTGAAAGCATTTCAGACTCAGCATACATCAAAGAACTTGGCTACATAGAAACTATGAAAACCCACCTAGATAGCTTCCTTGACTTGCAAAAAGACTCAGGAATTCGCTTTGACAACTCTACTTTTCCCCTTTTTGCAAATTCGCTTCTGAAAACTTTCAAACTGAATTCCACTATGATTAAAAACACTCCAGAAGAGTTTTCTAAGCTCAATAAGTACCTTTACAATGCTTTGTCACTTGGACCAGACTCTGCTTGGAGAAACCAAAGAGTCCAATTCAACAGTCCTTTAGTTCAGTCAAGTTCAGCCTTGAACTCAGCTAAGGAACTCAGCAACTCTACACTTAAAATGAACTCTGCAGAGGTGACTTTGCCAGACCTGCACAAAATCCTGGGAGACAAAGAACTTCTAAGCATCTTAGTGGCTTACGACAGCTCAGATATAGGCAGCTTGGAGTTTTCCATTCTAGACCACTCTCAAAGCATTGACTTGGGCTCTGAAAGCATCACTCTCAAGATTCCTCTGAAAAACTCAACCAGTCCAGACTGTGTGTACTGGAAAGAAGACTCCTGGTCAAATGAAGGTTGCGAGCTCCAAAAGTTCGATGGAACCTTTGCAGTCTGTAAGTGCACTCACATGTCTTTGTTTGCTGCAGGGGACTCTCTTATAGACCACTCTCTTCCTAAAAAGCCTCCAAAGACCCCAGAAACAAACACTAGCTTGTTGGTGTTTTACTACTCTTTAGGTGTTGTAGTGAGTTGGGTGCTTTTTGGGTTTGCTGCTCTTAAGTGTGAGAAGACCAACTCACAAACTAAGGTTGAAGAACTGAATAAAAGCAGCGAGTTCTTGTTCAAGAAAGTAAGACGTCCTGGAGACTCCTTGGAAATAGATGACTCTAGACCTAATTTCAATAAGTCTGGTGACTCAATCATATCTCCAAGTGATAAGTCTACTGAACTTAACTTTTCGGGACAGTCAAGAACTCCAGTAGAAGAACTTCCCAAACCCCAAATAGAAACCCCCCAAACTTCTTGCTGGACTTCAAACTACTACATAGGGTGGGCTTTTTACAGTGAAAAGTTTACTAAAGCTGCAATAGTAAGTGAACTGTTTACTTCGTTGAATGTCCAAAGTGCCTTGATAGGGGCATGGACAAAGTGGTTTTTGGAAGACTTTGGAGTCCAAGAAGTAGTAGTTGTTGTTTGTGCCCTGATAGTTTCTAACCTGTTTGTAGCAAGTTACAAGTTTATCTTTTTTAAAAGAAGTCACAAACTAAACACCCTAGGAGTTGTAGTGAACCTAGTTCTGATGGGCTTGATTCTAGTTGCCACTTACAACTCAGAAGTTTCAGAGGACCAGCAAGTGTTAGGGTGTTACTTAGTTGCCTTAGGAGTTGGGTTGGACTTCATACTTATTCAAAACCTAAAAGCACTATGTTCCTTATAAATCTAACTAATATGAGGTTCCCTATTTTAAGCATGTTTGCTAGTTCCAAAAGAAATGGCAGCTACTTAAACCTAGCACTATAAGAATTAAACTAAGCAACCAATGCCCGCCCCCTAATAAGTAATCAGAAATATGGCAGAAATTAACTCTTCTATTTCTTCACCCAACAACTTTAAAATCCGACTTTCACTGAAGACGCTGAGTGAAATAGACTACCCCAAAATAGACCAAATCCTAAAGAAGACCAAACCCTACCAAAAACCCAAACCTGTTTCTGTCCATATTCAAAAAGTTCCTGGCGGCTACAAAGTCACTGACGAACCAATTAGACCACCCAAAAATCAAATGCAACATACTACTTACCCGTGCAACTACCCTAACTGCGAAAAAGAATTTACAGACTTGTCTTCTTTGCGGAAGCACCAAAACAAGCATTCACAGACTTCTGGCACTAAAAAGTCCTCTCATTTTAAAAAACTCACAAATTCGTTCACGTGTCCCGTTGAGGAGTGTGGAAGGAAATTCCTTGACAACTCCAAACTCCGACGCCATATGCTTGTGCATACTGGCGAAAAGCCTTACAGGTGCGACTTCTGCCACAAGCGGTTTAGTTTGGACTTCAATCTAAAGACCCACCTGCGAATCCACACTGGCGAGAAGCCTTACCAGTGCACTTTCCCAGGCTGCATGAAAAGGTTCACTCAGTCAAGCAACTTATCTGCCCACGAACGCACTCACTACATACGGGAAGGAGACATGAAACCACGCGCTCCCAGAAGTGAGAACCAGGTCACTCCTCCACCTCCTCCCCAAATCGAACAACCTTTTTCACTAGAAGAGACTCCTGCTTACGAGTTTGACTTTGACCTAGTAAGCGCAACTCCTGCTTTGCCCAGTAACAACAATATCTAATATAAATATGAGATTGAAACTTTTTGGAGGGTATCCTTACCACGAAAACAAAAAGGAGCTTGTTCAGAAGCTGATTGACTTCCCTTTCCAGTTTTACTCTAAAAGCCCTAGGGACCTTGTCCAGAACCAAAGCTTAGTTTCTCAGATCACTGACAAAAATCTCCATCCAGGGTTCCTCAAGGCTTACGAAACTATAATTGAAAAGATCAGTTCGGGACAGGAAGACGACCTTAAAGACCTAGTTGAGTTCAACTTGTATAAAAAAGTACTAGAAATTTGCAAGAACTACAGAGAACAAGGGTACTCTTTTAGAAGCTCAGGTTCCATCGAAGAGACTGAAGCCTTTTTAGTAAAGACCCAAAGCATCAAAGGGTCTGTGTTGCCTTTCAGAAACCTCAACTTTCCTCTGAGTTACTACGAAAAGCTTAGTTTGTTTCCCCTGCAAAAAGAAGAGTTCGAATTCACTGACATTTCTTTTGCACCAGAAGAACGAGTTCAAGACCCACCCGAAAACTTCTCTGAGTTCCTGAACACTAACTTCAAACACTTAAACGAAACAGGGGACTACCAAGCCCACTACTCCACACTCAAGCGGCTCTTTACTTTGCTCAACAAATACCGCATTGACTACATAGTCATGGACGTTGCGATTTCTAGCACCTACAAACTGCAAGTTTACAAGGACGACCAACTGGTAGAGGGCAGTCCAGACCCTAGTGAAAAGGAGTTCCACTGCATCAGGCTAGAGTGCATGGAGTACATGCCTAGTTGGGTGATTAGTCTTCTGAATCTCACTAGCAAGAAAAAGAAGTTCCTCAGCAACTGCTTCCAAGGAATTGCAGGACAGTTCACAATAGTTGACGTGGACGGATTTATGAACGGAAATCCCTTAATAAAAAACAAGTAATATAATTAAGAAAGTTTGTTGAAAAAATGAATAAGAACCAAGGAATTCTTCCGAGACAAATAAACACTACTTCAAGGCGCAAAAACTTACAGCTTAACTCTTCAGGCGAGTTTGCCAAGCCTAAGTCTCTGTTTTCTTTTAAAAAAGATCCTAAGAGGTTGCAATCCTTAACTCCCACAGCAAGAAACAGTTCTTTACGGACCAAACTAGACGCTCTTAACTCAGCCCGTTTAGAAATAACTAACAGACTTCAGAACCGCAAAGTTAAAGAAACCCAAACCGCAGAATTAGAACAGAAATACAACGTAAAATTCAGTTTTTACCAAAAAGCCGCTTTAAGCATAGAAGAACTGAGGCAGAAAGCCAAAGCCATTGAAGAGCAACGCGAACAAACCAGAGCAGCTTTAAAAATATCTAACTGGTGGAGAAGAGCTAGAGTCATGATCCTCCTGAAGAAAGAGCAAGCCCTCATGCACAACTCTGCCAAAGTTATTCAAGAGGCCTGGAAAGCCAGCTACAAAAGAAAACTAGAAAAACTAGAATTAAACGAGAAACTCTCAGCCGTGCTTAAGTGCCAGAAACTAGTAAGGGGCTTCCTAGCTAGAAGGAAAGTAGCCTTTGAGAACTCCAAAGCAATCCTTGACAAGAACTACAAGTACTTCACTGAAATCAGAGAAAACCTCGAAGAAGAAGCTGCCAGAACTATATCAAAACACTGGAAAAGCTACAAACGCGAAAAAACCATGAGGATCCGCAGAAAACAACTTAAAACCATTTTGATGCTTGGAGCTTTTAGTACCAAAAAAAGCATATCCCGCATGCAACCCCACAACGGTACTCAAAAGTACAACAGAGCTAACACTGCTGAAGAGAACCACAACTTAAACTCACCTACAAACACAAACTGTGAGTGCCACGGAATACAGAACTGTCCAAACAACTGGTACAAAATACACAGCGAACCTGCTTCTCCTTATATAAATAACCACAGTGCCAAGCGTAAGTCTTACCAAATTCCAAACCACTTAGAAGTGATCCAAGAAAGTAATTAATCCCTGTTTAATTGATAAATAAAGCGGTTTTCTAGAACAATTTAAAAAAGGAAAGAAATTAAACGTTATTTTAGAGTTTTGCGGTTGAGTGAATCAATTGTAACTCAGAAATAACTGCAGCTAGTTTCTAGAAAGTTCTAACTCAAGAATTATTCATAGGTAAAGCTAGTGTGGCTCAAGTTTTTAATTTTCAGACATATATTTTAATGGCGAAGAGAACAAGGTCCAGAGAGCTAGACAACATCACTCCTAAAAAAAGACGTGAACTCCAAGAAGCCCACAACTTCCCAGCCCTTGCCAACATGGCTACTAAGCTGAGGATTCACTCCATAGAATCCACTAGTGCCGCAGGGTCTGGCCATCCCACAACCTGCTCCTCAATCTCTGAGATCTTCTCAGTGTTGTTCTTTGACCCCAGTGGGATGCACTACTTCGTGAAGGACCCTGCTAACCTAAACAACGACAAACTCGTGCTAAGCAAGGGCCATGCCGCCCCTATTTTGTATGCTGCTTGGGCGGAGGCAGGACTGTTTCCTGTGGAGGACCTTAAAACTTTGAGGAAACTGGACTCTTTGTTGGAAGGGCACCCTACTCCTCGTCTGGACTTCGTAGACGTAGCCACAGGTTCTCTTGGACAAGGAATTTCAGTGGCCTGCGGAATGGCTTACAGCATCAAGCATTTAGAAGGCAAAGAAAACAGAGTCTACACTATTTTGGGAGACGGCGAGTGTGCTGAGGGCTCTGTTTGGGAAGCCTTGCACTTTGCTTCTCACTACGAGTTAGACAACTTGTGTGTGATTGTTGACGTCAACCGATTAGGCCAGAGCGACCCTACTATGTTCGAGCACGAAATAGGGTTTTACAAGGCTAAAATGGAAGCCTTTGGTTTGAACGCCATAAACATTGACGGGCACGACCTTACAAGCATCATATACGCTTTAGACAATGCTCGGGAACTCAAAGGAAAACCTTCAGTTATTTTGGCCAAAACTTTCAAAGGAAAGGATTTCTTGGGAATAGAAAACGAACTGAACTGGCATGGAAAGCCTTTAGGAGACAAAACTGAGGAAATACTTACACACCTCAGGTCCAAACTAGACAGTTCTGTCGAAGAAATAGCCCCACTGCCCCCACAAGAATCAGACGAAGCCAAGCCTGAGTCTGTTTACACCATAGAACCCCCCTCCTACCCCACAGACACTGCAGTTGCCACCCGCAACGCTTACGGAGACGCTTTGAAAGCTTTGGGAGTTGACGAAAGAGTAGTTTCCCTCGACGGGGACACCAAAAACTCAACTATGGCTATTGTGTTCCAAAAGGCCTTTCCTCAAAGGTTCGTTGAGTGCTTCATTGCAGAACAAAACATGATAGGAGTAGCTTTAGGTTTGTCCTGCAGAAAAAGAGTGCCTTTTGTTTCGGCTTTTGCTGCTTTCTTTTCAAGGGGATTCGACCACATTAGAATGTGTGGGTTGAGCTTCGGCAACGTTAAGTTTGCTGGCAGTCACTGCGGAGTAAGCATTGGCGAAGACGGAGGAAGCCAAATGGGTTTAGAAGACGTTGCTATGTTCAGAACTATTCCTGGAAGCTTAGTGCTGTACCCCTCTGACGCAGTGAGTGCTTACAGAGCAGTTGAACTTGCAGCTAACCACAACGGAGTAGCTTACATCCGCACTTCAAGACCAGCCACCAAGATTATCTACCCCAACGATACAGACTTCTCAGCAGGCAAGTCAGTAGTTCTGAAAGAGTCTGGAGAAGACAAAGTCTGTGTGATCGGAGCTGGAGTGACTTTGCACGAAGCTTTGTCTGCTTACGAAGAACTCCAACAAGAAGGCATTTCAGTGCGAGTAGTTGACTTGTTCAGTGTAAAGCCTTTAGACGTGACTACTCTTATAAAGTGCGGCTACGACTGCAAAAACATACTTACAGTGGAAGACCACTACCAAGAAGGAGGCATTTTTGAAGCAGTGAGTGCAGCTATGGCAACCCACGACTTCAAAATCCACGGACTCTACGTCAAGGAAGTGCCTCGCAGCGGAAAACCCGAAGAGCTTCTGGACATGTTCGGAATCTCGTCTTCACGCATCCAAGCAAAGGTCAAGGAAATAATAAAGTCATAAATTTTTATAAATGGTAACTTTATACAGTCCAGACAGTACTAAAGCAATGCTGAGTGCGGGTGAATCTACTCTCAAGAAAAAAACTAAGAGAGGCTACCTTATTGAGATGCAGCGTGTGGCCCAGCAAAGACCTGATGATGCATCCCACTCCAAAGGAGTCCTTTCTTGGATGCACTCTAAGTATTTGCTTTCGGACCTTTACCTCCACAACCCTTTGTTGGTTTCTATTTTGAGGCAAATGTACCTCCGAGAACTCGCGCATGGCGAGTTCGACTTTGCTTTGATTCCAGGACTGACTGAAGAAGACAATTTTGAGCACATGTTTTACTGCCGTCGGAAAAATCTAGAAGTAGTGACTCCTGGAGACCCTAAGTTCAGTGCTGAAAAGAAACTCCAGGGGTTAGTTAGACTCACAGACACAGAGGAGTACCAGGACACCATTACTATTGAAGAAGAACTTAAGGACTTAAACTACTTTTTGAGTCTTCTTGGCCAGGTTTCACACAACAGAGCTTTCAAGGTGCCCTGCAGGGCTTTTTGGGACTCTTCTCTTAAAAAGTGGTTGGTGGAGTACCCGCCTTGGATGGCACCTACAAACTTCAACACCTTAGGGGCTTGGATTTGCGCTAGTTTAGAAAGGGCTGTTTGGGAAGCTTACTGGAGTTCCAAAACCCAAAACTCCTTGCAGAAAAACCTAGTTGAGTTTTTCGGCAACTTGCCAAGAGACACAAAAACCCAAATAGTAGGCAACACAGAACAACTCAGCTACAAGTTTCTTGAGCTCAAACAAGAGCTTTCGAAAAAAAGCCCAACTATTCCTGTTTTCAGCCAGTTTGGGTTTCCAGGACTGAACCCTTTAGGCCCAGGGATACTTTCAAGCTACGCTGCGCAAGTAGCAGGACTGTACTCAGCAAGTTCGCGCAACAAAATCCAATACTTCCAGTCGAACAAAAGCGTGCAGTTGATTCTGGAAAAACTAAACCAAGAAAGTCCTCAGAAGTTCATTGAGTTTTTAAGTGCTTCGCCGCTAGACAGAGCTGTGACTATTTTGGACTTAGTTGCCAGAAAAGTGCTTGAAAGCATTAAAGTTGCCTACACTCAGAAAAACGCAGAGGAACTACTGCTTATCTACGAAGAAGAACAAAAACACTCTAAGTCCAAAAGGAAAAAACCCAGAGACCTCAGCAGCACCTCAGTTCGGTCTGAAAGCACAAACTCTTCTAGCAAAGCTAAAGAAGAGTCTGAAAAAAGCATTGCAGCTGTAGAAGACCAAGTAGTTCAAGAACTGCTTCAAAGCGTCATGAACAACTTGATTTCAAACA
Source organism: Fabrea salina (assembly GCA_022984795.1). NCBI lineage: Eukaryota > Ciliophora > Heterotrichea > Heterotrichida > Fabreidae > Fabrea > Fabrea salina. Next base: position 80,369 of record JALIHJ010000007.1, on the reverse strand, counting down.
TACAAGAACCCCCTATTAAACTCCAGGATGCTGTTGAAAAAACCCACGAAGGCCAGTTCCAAACAGTCAACTTCAAAAAAAACAGAAAACCCAGAAAAGAACCCAAAAAGAACTACAGAAGAACAAACAAAAAACCCAACAACCAAACAAAGCCCAAAAGACCCTTCAAAAAGGAAAACAAACCCGGACCTGAAGCTCAGTGGCAAAAGGTAACTTCTTCTGCTTCAGCTGTGTTGAACGAATCAGAGTTCCCCCCTCTCTTGTCTAGTTTGTCTTCCAAAACCGAACGCTTGCACCAAGAAATCATTGTTTTCAGCAACTCAGTACTCAACAACATTTCTATTAAACAACCCATCATAGAAGTTTTTCTTTACAAACTAAACGAAGTCGTGACCTCGCTTTTTCCCACATCACAAGTACAGATTTATGGCTCTTACGGGTCAGGCCTAGCACTTGAAGTCAGTGACATAGACATCAGCATCTGCAACACTAACTTAGGCTGCCGGGAACTCATACAAATGGCTTGTCTGCAATTAGGTAGCATCTTGGAAGGCTGTGGGTGGGTGTTAAACGTAAGCTGTATCAGCACAGCCACAGTTCCGGTTGTGAAGTTAGAGTTCCACAGCTTCTACTGTGCAGGAACTGGCAACGAAATCATCAAGGCGGACGTCACCTTTGATGACTCAGTGGACGGAAAGCCTGGAACACACATGGGCATTAAGTCGCTTTTGAAAACTTGTGAGCTTATGGAAAGCCACCCCCAAGTCCAGTACTTAGGCTTAGTGCTTAAGAAACTTCTGTACAGTCACGACTTAAACAGCGCTTACAAAGGAGGGCTGAGTTCGTACAGTCTGACTTTGTGGATAGTGGCCTTTTTGGAGAGTCTTGAAAAGCAAAAAGAGGACTTAGGGGAGCTTTTGCTAGACTTTTTGTGCTTTTACGGAACAAAGTTCGACCCCAAAACTCAAGGAATCAGTCCAGGGAGTTCTAAGTAAGAGTTATTCAGGCCGTTTTTTGAGTTGAGTGCTTCGGAAGGAGTAGTTACACTTGACCCTGTGAATTCCAGAAACAACACAACTAGATCTTCTTTTAACATTGAAAGGGTGCTCCAAGTTTTTGCTTGGGCCCACGAGCAAACTTCTCTGTTACTCAGTAAAGGGAAGAAAAGTATCCTCAGTGAGATTTTTAAAGTTAGGATTAGTTAAGGATAGCCTTATATTAAATTTTCCTATAGACAATTATATCAGAGTACAGCATTTACGGTTATTTTTGATAGCTTTTTTGAGTTGGGTTTGTATTGCTCGTTGGTAGCATTTTAGATAAGCACTTTTTAGAGTTTGAGTAGGCCAAGTTAGTTTCAAAAGCTCTTCTACAGAGCTGTGGTGGCCCCACCTAGCAGCAACTTCTAAGCAGGACTCTTCTTCGTTGTCTACTTCACAGAGGATCTTTGGGTCGGCTTGTAACTCTAGCAAGAGTTTCAGCATGTTTAAGTTCCCGTTGCGACTTGCCACGTAAAGCAGGGTTTCTCCTTTGTGGTTCTTTTTGTTGAGGAGTCCTAAAGGGTGGGAAGGCCCCCTTAAGTCTTTGTAGGGGTCTTCTTGGAACTGGTATTTGATTGTTTCTATGTCTTGGGAGTTCCCTCTTTCAGCTGCTGAAAACAAAGCTTGTTCGCGTCGTAAGTCTTTAATAGCTACGTTGAAGGGGCTTTTTTGGTTTAGTTGTTGTTGGCGTTCGCGATAAGCTTTGTCAGTAGGAATCTGCTTGATGTCTTGGATAATGGGTTCGATGTCTGAGTGCGAGTACACTTCTTGTTGCTTGAAAAGAGCCACAGCTTTAATTACGTTCCTGAGTAGTCCCCATCTGTCCCTTTTGGGTTCGGTTTGTGAGAGTTTGGAACTCGACTCCATTTAATCCTTGAAGTATAATTTAAATGAACAAGTCTGATGAAAAGCAAGCATTCAAAGACTTAAAAGAAACCAAAAAACTAAGGTTCCGAGAGAGTTTAGAAGTTCCCGACCTTGCTAACTCAAAACTCAAAAGTGTAGAAAAGCTTTTTTTGCCAAACAAACAAGTTTTAAACGTTACAAGCACAGCTAAGATTATATTTGCTTTCTCTAAACTACAACTTCTACACTTTTCTTTGACTAAAACTTGTTTTTGCAAACTCAAAAAACACTCTAAAGCCCTTAGCTTACCCAAGAACTCACAAATCCAACTGATCAGAAAGTACTCTCTGAGGATGATAGTTAAAGGGTCTGTTTCAACTGAGCAAAAAGCTTTATGGAAATGGAAAGTATTTAAGGACTTCCAAAAACAAACCCAGTTCAAACTCAAAAAGGCTTTTAAGTGCTTAGAAAAACAGCAACTCAACAAAATTTTCAGTAAGTGGACTCAAAAGAACCTGCAAACCACACAATGGAAACTACTGAACTTAGTCTTTGGCAAAGCTGAGTTTAGGTACCACTACTTGAAAAAGCTTTGCTTCCAGAGTCTTTCTCACGGAGCATTTGTAAGTGTGCTTGAGTCACACTCAAAAACACTCTGCAAAAGAAAAAAACCAACTGTAAGGTCCAGAAAATCCAACAAAGTCAACTCACTAGTTTGTTACTTACACCAAATTTCACTTTGCAAGCACAAGTTGCCTCAAACTGCTTTGTTCACTTGGAAGTCCAGAACTTTAAATTACTTGAAAAACAAAAACAAAAACATCACCAAGCAGTACTGTTACACCCTTTTGAAAAAGTTACTTTACAAGCTCCCTAAACTTGCCTTCCAGAGGTGGCAACTTGCTGTGAGCTCTTCCAAAATCTTTATATTCCAAGGAAACAAAAAACTTAAAACTATCAATAGAACACCTAGGACGCCCAGAACACTTGCAAGTTCTTATCTAGGTTCTCCCAAACCTTCTGTTTTTGACCGACTTTATGAAAACCTTGGGTCTAAACCAGATACTTGTTCTTCAGGAGGAACTACTCTCCAAAAATCGTTAATCAGTCCTATGTCTTCTATGCTAGCTGAAAAATCTTACAGAAAGAACTACTGGAAAGGCTGCAAAACTTCTATTTTCTCACCCCAAAACTCAGTGAGTTCTCTTAAACTAGACTTAGCAGAAGTGAAGCCTACTTCTCCAAAAGTTAAGTCTGAAAGAACCTACAAAGTTTTCAACTCTAAAATAGCCAAAAAGCACCTTGGTGTAATGAATAAGTTACTAAAGAAACCCTAAGTTACTTATCTTTGGCTTTAGCTTGGATGGCTCTAATGAGAGTTTCTATACAGTCATAGTAGTTGGAGTCCTGGGGAATGTAGCTCTGCAACCCCAAAGACATCAACACAGAGTACCCTGCTTCGCTTTGCAGTGCTCCAGAAAGCACACGGAGAGCTTGTCTGAGTTGCGGACTAAGCAAGTTAGTTCTTAAATCTCCAGGGGTGCTCTGTTCTTCGGGCAGAAGAGGAATGAGTAACTCCTGGTACTCAGGGTCTTCAGCTATTCCTCTGAGCTCTTCGTTAGTTAGTATTTCGTCTAAAGAAGGCGAAGCTTGTTGAGGAGCTTGTGCAAAGGCCTGAAGAATCTTAGCAAGTTGCTCTGCGTTTTGCTGTGACATGCTAGATTGTTGGGGTTGTTGTGGAATGCTAGATTGCTGAGACTGCTGAGGTTCTTGGGGCTGCTGAGGTGGATACCCTGTGAATTCTTCGTTTCCAATGACTTCATTGATTTTAGCGCACAGGTTAGAGTCATTTGCTTGGTCAGGTTCCTGGAGCCAAAAGAAGAAGTTATCTTCTCCGTTGTCAAGAATGTATACTCTTCCTTTAGACTGCACTGCTTTCATAAACTTGCTTTCTCCAGCCAGCACGATTGTGTCCATTTCAACTGACCCCGAAGCAACATTGATCCACTGGAAGTGGTTAAGTTCGTCTTCGTCCTCAACTACTCTGATTTTTCCTTTCGAAGGATCAGGTTTGACCTTCTTTCCTTCCTGCAGCATCCTTCCTGCAAGGCATTCGAACTTCACGTTTTCCATTTATTAACTATTGAATAAAGTGTAGGTATGGGTTTTTGCCGTCTAAGTAAGTCTTAAACACTTGGTAGTGGAAGGCCACTACAAATGTAACTGAAGTCACTAACACAGCTAACCACAGTGCTGGTCCCATTGTGAAGTCTTTTAAAAAAGCCACATCCAAAACCACTATGTAAAATATCATAGCAAATGCATAAGTAACTGGAGCTAGCATGTGGGGGAAGTCAAAGATAAAAGGCCCCAGCTCTACACTCCACCCTACACTGGCAGCAGTTAAAGTGTTGTACAAGTTCAAAAGCATTCCCAACACACAAAACACCAAGTAAAGCACTCCAGCAAGTTCGAAGTTCTTTAACTCGTTACAGTCGTCTTTGAGGTCAGAGTACTTGTGGACGTTATCTTCAGTGCACATCTCTTTGAACTCCCCGAATTCTCTCCAGCCCCCAAGTTCCTTCATGTTAATAGCCCTTAAAGAGAACTCGCTGTTCTTGTAAGTGAACCAGTGCTTCATGCTCACAGCAGTAACAAACAGGATCAGCACCAACAAGTTCGCCAGAGAGTTGGCTTTCATGTGCTGGTGTGGAGTAAGTTTCCAACAACGATTAACCTCAGTATCCATTTATTTAAGGCTCGGAAACATCTAGCTCGCCTGCGTCGATCATCTTCAGAATGGCTTTGGGTTCTTTTCCTTCGATCTTGCAGCCAATGCTCACTGCAGTCCCTACAATTTCTTTGCAGTTGCCTGCGAAAGTCTTGGCGTAAGAGCGGTCCCTCATGATCTCTGCGCAGCGCCTCACTTGTTCCCAAGTGATGTTGCCGCTGTGCTTTACGTTCTTGACCTTCTTTCTGTCTCTAGGGGGTTCTTTGAGTTCCCTTATGATCAGGGCTGAGGCCGAAGGAACTACTTCAACTTCTGCTTGTCTGTTTTGGATTGTGAGTTTTACTGTGACTTTGATGCCCTTCCAATCCTCTGTGGCTTTTTTGATGTCTTCACCAGTCTTTTTGGGGTTCAGACCTAAGGGTCCAATTTTGGGTGCTAGTGAGGTGGCTGCACCGATTTCTCCTCCTACAGACTTGAGAATCACTGCCTAGTCTTTACCGATTTTAATTTCGTTGGGGTCGATCTTTGGGGGCATGTTTCTACCACTTATTTATAAATGGAGCCACAGGTTCCATATGGCTCCTAGTTAAAACTAAAACTTCTAAAGAATCTAAATTATTAGGTTTAGCTCTCCTGCTCAGAAGTCCAAAGAGTCAAGTTGTCCCTCAGCAATTGTAAAATAAGCGTAGCGTCTTTATACGCGTTTTCGTCAGTCACGTTTTCGAGCCCAGCAATGGCCTCGTCAAAAGCCTTTCTGGCCATGTTGCAAGCCTCTTCATGCTGTTCCATGATTTCATAGAAAAAGACTGAAAAATTCAAAGCAAGTCCCAAACGGGTAGGGTCGGTACTCTCCAACTCTTCCTCAGCAACCTTCATAGCTTGTTGGTAGCACTCCTGTGCTTCCTTGGCGCTTTGTTCCTTGTAGTCTCCACTGGCGAACTCGCAAATGTACCTATGGTAATCTCCCTTCATCTTCAAGTAAAAGACCCTCCCTTCCTTTGAGGTCTCGTTAGGCAGTAAGTCTGAATCGATCAATCTTAAAATTTCGCGGCAATAACTTCTCAGCTCGCCCTCCACCTGTTCCTTATAAGTGGTGGCGCGGGTTTTGTTTTCGGAGTTGCCTCTGCGTTCTTCTTTCTGCTCAATTGAGTTGAGAACGCGCCAAGAGGTGCGGCGATTTCCTACTAAGTTCTTGTAGGCTGCGGACAGGAGGTTCCTCTCATTGGAAGAAAGAGCTGTGTGCTCTTTCTGGACGAAGGCCCGCATCATTTCTACCATCTCTTCGTAGCGCTCAGCTTGTTCAGCCATGCGTGCTACGAAAAACAGTTCCTCCCTTGAGAGCGAATTCAAATCTTCAAGCCGGCCCATAAAAAATATGAAGCCATTTATCGGGTGACTTAAAAAGTTTGAATTAGGAAAATGCTAGTTATACTATTAGAGATTTGATGTATTCGTAGGCAGCCCAGGACACAGCAGCTCCCGGCAGGAAAAGCATCATACGCGGGCCAGCTCCTCTCATAAACCCCTTTAAACCTTCTTCTTCGTAAATCACCTTCACTGTTCCTTTAACGCTGCAGTAGCGGGGTTTTTTGCAGTTTTTGGAGTACTTTTTGCAGTACTTTTTGTCTCCACAGCACTCAAGGTCTGTGCATTTGTTGTTGGGGCACTTAGCCTTTTTTTCGCAGCCTGTCATCCAGTAGCCTTGTTCAGATTGAGTTTGCAGTCTGGTTTTGACCATGTCAAGAGGGTTGCAAATGACAGCCGACAAACCAGCTGAAACTCCTGCACAGCTAAAATACCCCTTCATACTCACTTCTCCTTCTGGAAAAATAAAGGATTTCAAGTTCTCGTAAAAAGTCATGAACAAAGCTGCTTGTGGCACGTTCATCAACACAGTCACTGGGAGACTCCTGAACAGACTAGAAAAGCCTTCAGTTTTAACTAAGTGGCCCATCATTTGGGCTGGAGTCATGCTTCCGTGCAACTGGATTCGCTGCTTGATAACTGCTTAGGAATTACCGTCCATAGGAGTCATGATGGTGTCGTGGGCAATAGTAGCCAAGGCTCCTGTAGTCATTGTCGAAAACAAGTAGAACTCAGAGTTGGCTTCGATGCTAAAGGTGTGTTTGGACATTTCGTAAATCGAGAAATATGCAGCATGGGCAGGCACACACCCCATGATCACACTGGTCACTCCCCCCCACAGTCGGAACAACCCGTTCTGTTTGATCATTGCTTTGGTTTCTGAGAAGGACGCCAGCCTTGTAGATTCGGCTTGTGCGTAGGTTTTGATCGTGTCGAAGGGGTAAGAAATAGTATGTTCGGTTACTCCTGCACACGAACCAGCTATCATATGCTTGTGAAAGGGTAGGTTTAAAGCGTTGCTTTCCCAGTCAAGGAGTTCTTCCACCATATATTATCATACAAGTATGCAACTTTTTGTTACTTAGCTTTAATTTTATCAAGTGCTTAAAAAACTATTTACCGACCTTTAAGTGCCTTCCATTTTAAGCTCAGATGTTTTGAGTTTTGACCAAAAGGCTTAGTAAGTTTAAAGTTAACCAATACCACATACATAAAATATGTTCCAGGAAATCGAAGGGCAGCGTCCCGTTATTGTCTCCAGAAACCATAATGCCCGCATAAGGACCCCAATTTACAGGTGGACCACCCCCCCCGACTGGAGTCCTGCTTGGAACTACCAACGCTCGCTTTACGCAGGATTTACCTTTGGAGTCACAAGTGCACTTTATATGCAAATCTACGAACCAGTCCGCGACATGCTGATGATCTACGCAGCTCCTGACAACTTTTCGCAGTTGAAAACCTTCACCCGCGAGGTCATGAAGATGGAAAACTTCAAAAGTGGGTTCTTTAGCAAGTTCATGTTCTACAGTGCTTACGGACTGAGTTTCGAAGGAGCTAGGTGGTACCTTTGGAAGTCGTTTGCAGGCGGCTACCCCCACGACGAGCACTGCGTAGACATAACTTGGGCCAAGAAACTACTCACGTCCTTTGCTGTGGGAGGACTTACAAGTTGGATTCCTGTGCCCTTCCACAACGTGGCGATAAGGTTCCAGCAAGACCAGATTTTGCCCAAAGAGTTTTCTAGGGGGTACTCGAACCACCTTTCGTGTGCTTACAACATAATTGCGAAGGACGGGCCTTTTCCTCTGATGAGGAGTGCAGGTCCTATAATGGGAGAAGCCTGGGCTGGTACTTTTGCATTGTTCTTCTGGATAGACTTCATTAAGGATAAACTGAGAGTGATTAAGAACTACGGCACAGACCACCCTGGTTTCTACGACTCATGGTGCAGAATCCTATACACGAGCTTTGCAGTTTACATGTCTTTAGGGCATGCTTATCCTTTTAGAATTATGAGGTTGTGGGTGGACGAACTCCCCAAAAACAAAAGAGGCGAACTCTACTTCAAAAACTACGCTGAAGCTTTTTGGAAGGCGCTTGGGGACAACTTTACTTTTTCACAGTTGTTCAACGGGTTCCACCTCCACTTGATTAGGGCAGGGCCTCCTCTGTTTGCCGCGGTGTGGTTTGCAGATGTGATTGGTCTTAACGAACAGGTTGAGTTCCCAGCCGTTTACGTCCCTGATGAAGAAGAGTAATAAATAAGGGATCTAATCTTATTAAATGTCTAACTACAGAAAAAGAGTCACACAGAGGTCTGCCTCTGTAAGTTTTCCTGAAGAACTCGAAAGAACCCACGAAAAATGCAGTTCTCTCGAAAAGAGTTCTAAAAAGTCCTCCCCTGGCAGCAGAAAACCCTCCAAACTAAGCAGAATTCCAATTATAAAAAGAAAAACGTTAAATGACTCTGCACTCATCGCCCCCAGAAAAACTCATCAGAGAAGGTCCAGTGTTCCTGAGAAAACCCCTTCAAAGAGTCCTAACAAAAAACGACTTTACGAAGAAAACATGCTGCTTAAACTGAATTGTCAGAACTCCCAAAACGAGCTCATGCTTTTGAAAACCCAGATTTCTCAACTCCAAAACTTACTCCACGAAAAAGAAGACCTTATTGAAAAGGTCAAAAACAACAAAGGCTTTTCAGAAAACTTTTCAGGCAACAACTTAATCCTCAACTTAAAGTCCGCCAAAAACAACCTTACCAAAGAACTCGAATCCAAAAACTCTAGCTTAGCTAAACTCAAAAAGAACTCCAAAAGCACTGCTAACAACGAAACTGAAATAGAACTAAGTGCTTACAAAGAAGAGTTCGAACGCCTAAAAACCATGCTAAGTGATCTAGAAAGCTCACCTACTTTCCTAGAAACTCTTGAAAACGAGAACCAGAAAAAAGCCATCATCATTGAACAACTCAAAAAAGACAACCAAGAAATCGCTTTCACAATAGAACACCAGAAACAATCCCTCCAAAAAGCCCAAAAAAAGGCTGAAAGACTAATGCAAAGGGAGTCCAAGTTGTCTTATGAAAACGAAATCGAAAAGATCAAAGCTGAAATAGCTGAAAAGCAAGAGTTACTTGAAACCCGCAAAAAAAACTACTCAAAGAAAGTTGAGGAGATCAAACAAGAAATCACAAAAAGAAAACAAAAGATCGAAATCACAGACCAAGTCTTAGCAGGCCAACACTCCATGCTACAAAACATCAAAAAACAAACTCTGGACCAAGAATCCATCAGCTTAGAAAACTACTCTCTCGAAACCTTCTTAAAGCACTTCCAGTACAGACTCCAACTCAACAGAGTACTCAAAAAGAACTACAAAGACCTTTTCGAAGACCTTGGCCAAGAGGTCCACATAGACCAACTGTGCAGTCAGTTCAGAAAAGAACCACTTTTGTTCATAGACTCTGGTTACGTCAAAAAAGTTATTTGGAATGTTCTAGGTACTCAAACTACTTGGGTAGACACTTTTAGTTTCTTCAGTAACTTAGACCAACTACTGAAGGACTGGAAAGTGTTTTCGTTAAAAGATGAAGAAAACTTTGACAAAGAACTGAGGAAACTAATCACTGACAACAAAAGCAAAATATCAGACTTCTGCAAAAAAGAAGACCCAGAAAACACAGGCGTGGTTAATTACAGGGTGTTTGCAGAGGCCCTGAATAACCTTAACCTTGAACTTAGACCTGAAGTTGCGGAGTACTCTAACCTTCTTTTCTACTCTTATAAGTTCGAACTAGACTTAGTTCCTTACAAAAGCTTTGTGGACATCTACGGCCGCAACGCAGACTCAGACTGTGAAGACTTCAACGAAGAACTGTTTGAGTTAGTTAGAAACTACATTGAAGAAATTGCCAAGAAGCTCAGAGAGCACAAAACAACAATTGAAAAAGTGTTTAAACCCGACTTAAAAGGAATCATATACCCCGAACGCTTCAAAAAAGGGCTAAGTTTTTTGGGCCTAAAAGTCTCAGAAGAGAACCAAGAAGTCATCATCAAGTGCTTGAGGGACGAAGACCACGAACTTGACTGTTTAAAAGCTGACGAGTTGGAGCAAATCCTAGGGTTTTACCTAGACAAGACTCCTAGGAACAAAGAAGAACTAGAGTACAGCGAAGACTCCCCCAGAAGGTACTCCCGGAACTCCATACTCAGCGATGGTTCTCCTTTCCGAACCGTTTCAGCCAGCGAGATGCCAGTAGAAGCCACTTTCGACAAGATCACTGTTAAAGAGTCACCTCTAAAGCCCAAAAACCTTAATTCCGAACTGTCGAAGTAAGTGTTAAGATAAATGGAAAAGCCAGGTCTGATTACAGTAAAAGTTCTCCACGGCAAGATCCTTAAAAACAAAGGCTTTTTCAGAAAGTTCAATCCTTACGTGCTTATGAAACTAGGCACCCAGTCCAAAAGAACTTCTGTACACAAAAAAGGCAACAAAAACCCTGCCTGGGAAGAACCCCTTACATTCAGAAGGTCGACTGAGCAAAGCTTGACTCTGGAGTGCTGGGACCACCGCAAAGCAGCCTCAGACTCACTGTTGGGAGCAGTGGATGTCCAGTTGTCTTCACTGGAAAACTCTTCGGAGGAGTTCTTTTCTATTTATAAGAAGTCCAAAAATGTAGGAAAAATCCTACTGCACGTCCAGTGGAAAGAAGACTCTTCAAAACCCACACCCAAACCTATCAAAGAAGAACCCAGAAAACACCAAAAAAGAATCCCCAACCCACTTCCCCCGGGCACTGGAGCTATTGGGTACTTCACAGTCACGGTTCCCCAGTGAAACAAGTAACTTGTCCATAAGTTAATTAGAGTTGTTTTGGATGAAAGCATCTAAGGTCTGCATTAACTCCTGGTAGTTAGCAGGTTCAGGAGTTAAGTACTCCTTTATGAGGTTTTGTGTGAACTTAAACAACTGGAGACTTTCTTCCTTCGAGGGCAAACCTTCTCCTTCAACAGGTTCTTTGATCTGTAGGTAGTAAGTTTTGTACTGGGAAAAAGTAGCCTGTTTCCTGGCAGACTGTTGCAAGCAGTTGACTGCGTCAGCCCAGGACCTCATCCACACTTTGGCTTTGTAAACCTTTTCTTCCATTTTAGTTAAATTCTTCCAAAAAAGGTTTTAGGTTGCCTTCTGGGTTGTGTAGCATCCTGGCGTTGTGGTCGTCAAATATCGCAAACACTACTTTTTGAAACACTCCTTCGAACTCCCAAAGAACTTCTTTGAAAGCTTTCGCCACGTCTGCTGGGGGGCTTCTGTAAGCTCCACATCCAAGTGCACTTAGCACCACTGCAGTATGCTGGAAACTTGCGCATATCTTTAAGATGCAGGTGATTTTAGTTTTCAACGTTTGGTAGCTTTGTGGGGATAAAAAGCATCTGTTTCCTTCCCAGTTTAAAGGGGGGCTCTTTAGTCCAGGCACTGCTACAAATGCTAACTCTGTAGGTTTATCCAAGTAGGAGTAGTTTTGTGACTCAGGGGCTCTTAAAACTAGTACTTTAGGAGTATAAACTCCTCCGCACTGTGCTATAGGATAACTCGCAGTTGTATTGTTTAGGTGCACTGAATAAGTAGTTCTTCTAAAAAGGTTTTCTTCCTGGGCAGCACTTCCTCTCAGCACGCCTCCTCCTGGGGAGGTGTCACTAGCCATGTTCAGTACACAGACACTGTGCCCCTGTTCTTTAAGTTTAATGCCTTCTTCTATGCAGTCAGCATCTGCAACTTCAATTTGTGTTTCAAATAGTTTGTTGGGCTGGTATGTTATTTCTTCGGGGGAATTAAACTGGACTGCTGTTGGCTGGACAGTTTCTAGCTGTATAGTGTTTCCTGACTGAGTCTGATAAAACCCTTTTTTGATCACGTTTAAAGTTTCTTTGTAGACAGAAATCCTCCAGTCTCTCGAAGGGATTATTCTCTTAGGTATCATAGTTGTTTGTGGAAAAAATAATGGCAGGAAACTTAGTGGACTTGACCCATAGACTAGAAAAAGCAGTGTTCAAACTAGAGTCTCTTGTAGCTGGAGAGTCAGCTCCTTCAGGCTCTTCGCCAGCCCCAGCTCCCAAAGAGTCCCCAATCACTATTGAATACAAGAACTCAGTTCTTTCTAAAGTGGAAACTCTTTGTTCGCTTGGTGAAAAAGTTTCTCCTACCTTAGGCTCGCTTTCAGGTGCACTTAAAAACGCGTTTGAGTTCTCAATGCAACTAGTAAACGCAACTACTAAGTGCAAACAACCTACCCAAGAAGAACTGAGTTCAGGTGTGGTTCCTAAGTTGCAGACTTTGTTTGGCGAAGTTTCTAAGTTCAAAGACAACAGAGACGACTTTTTCAACCACGCAAATGCAGCTTTTGAAGCTGTGCAAGCTTGCCAGTGGCCAGTTACTCAGTTCCCAGAAACTATTGTTAAGGGCTGCATTGAAAGCTTTTCTTTTTACTCTAACAGAGTTTACCAACTTAAAAAGCAAGAACAAACTGACTGGGTGAATGCCCTGAAGGAAACTTTGCAAGCCACTCTCGGATACATCAAAACTCACTTTGCAGACGGAATGATGTGGAACCCCCAGGGAGAGTCAATTAGTTCTTTTGTATCTGAAGCAACACCCCAGCAAACACCTCAGCAAACACCCCAGCAAACACCTCAACAAACACCCCAAAAACCAGAAGAAAAAAAACAACCTGCTAAAGAACCCAAAAAGTACGAAAGAGGAAACAACTGGTTCATAGAGTACTTTAAAAACAACCGAGAAATCGAAATCTCAGAGTCAGAAGCAGGAAAAGCTAGAGGAGTCATGATTGACTTCTGTGAAGACTGTTTAGTTCAAGTAAAAGGAAAAGTCAAAAACATCATGCTTACTAACTGCAAAAAAACTAGTGTGATTTGCCAAGACGTTGTGTCTTCAGTGGACTTAATTAACTCCACTCGGACTCAGTTACAGTCTACAGGGATTCTGCCCTGCGTGAACATTGACAAGTGCGAAGGAGTCCAGGTCTTTGTGAACGAAGAGTCCAAAAACTCACTGATGATGAGCACTAGTAAAAGCTCAGACATGAACATCACTTTCCCAGAAGGAGAAGACTGGAAAGAAGTTCCCATTCCTCACCAGTTTGTGCACCGCATAAAAGAGGGCAAAGTTACTTGCGACGTCTCAGACTTATATAACTACTAGTTAAAGATCTTAGAGAAGAACCCCCTTTTTTGCGACGCTTTTTGGAGTTCTGAGTTGAGTTTTTCAATTACTGCTTGGCATGGGTAAGTAGTTGTTGTTTGCGGCAAAAAAGCAGGCTTGGCGTAGCCTTTTTTAACCAGAAGAGTGTTTATGTTGGTCTTCATGAACAGTCCCCTTTTCCAAACAACAGCCTCTGCACAAGTGTCGCCTTTTCCTACTAAGTTTACACTAACTACTTTGCGGTGTGTTTTTTTGTTGAAAAAAGAAACTCCTTTTTCAGAGACTTGAGCCAGTCCAGCTAACTTCAAGCTTAAGCAGTCTTGGGTTTGTGTTGTGGGTTTAAACACTCTTCTGTAAGGAACTTTCGAGTGAGGTATGTGATAAAAAGAACAAGTTAGGGACTCCTCTGCAGCTATCACACTTACTAAGCCTTTTATCTTTTGGTTGGGATTTTTCCAAATCCTTTCTGGAACCTGCGAAATGCTTGTGAACCTCACTAAGTAAAAAGGCTTTTTAACCATCAGAGAAGTTAAAACTCCCCCTAAAAGCAAAGTTAAACTTACACTCCTCATAACACTTAAGTTGTTTTCACTGAACTCCCTAAAAGTGTCTAGCGCCTTGCTTATTTGTTCTTTCATATAAATGCCTAACTACGGAGACCCTGAGTACTGGGAAAAGCGCTACGAAGAACAAGAAGGCCGCACTTTTGACTGGCTTGAAGACTACGAAAGCCTCAAAGACATGATTGAGTCAATAGCTTCTAGAGAATCCAAGATCCTAATGCTGGGTTGCGGCAACGCAGAAATCAGCGAAGACATGTACAACGACGGGTACAAGCACATCCACAACATAGACATATCTACCATAGTGATTGAGCAAATGAAGTCTCGCAACTGCGACAAACCCGAAATGACCTGGGAAGTCATGGATGTTACCGACTTAAAACTCACTCCCAATTCCTACGATCTAGCTGTTGACAAGTCCACTATTGACGCTTTGCTTTGCGGAGAAGACGCTTACTTAAACGTTGCCAAAATGACTAGAGAAGTCCAAAAAGTCCTAAAAGTAGGAGGGTACTACATGGCCATATCATACGGAACCCCTGAAACAAGGCTTGAGCACTTTGGATGGGATCACTTGTCATTTGAGGTGTCAACTCAAGTAGTGAGTGAAGACACAGACAACCCTCACTATGTTTATTTATGTAAGAAGAAAGAAGGCGCAGACCAGGTAGCCAACGAAAAATGGGCAGAAGTCGAAGAACTTCTTAAAGAAGAAGAAGAACCTTAAGTCTAAAGGGTTAGTTATACTTGCCTTCTTTGCAGCGACGAACGAATTCATCTACTACAACAGAGTAGTCGCGCTTAGGAAGGGTGTCTAAAAACTGGTTTAGTTCTTCATAAGCAGCAAGGACTTCTTTGGAGGCGTGTGGGTGATGGTGTGGGTGGGGGTGTGGCAGGGGGTCAGGATCATCTAACTAGAACTTACATGGCAGTTCTCCCAAGTATCCTCTTACGGGTTGTCTCAAAACTTTCCCTATTGCCCTTGGAGCTCTGAACATATTATTATGGTTACCTTTAACTTAACCCCCTATCTTCGTACCACTTGATGGCGTTCACAAAGGACTGTATGCATAGCACTCCGTGCAGCTCAAAGGCTTTGTTGACCAGTGCTTGGAACTTTCCTTTTTTGAACTGCATACCAATTGACTCAAAGAGTTCCTGGATTTCTTCGTGAGGCATGGGCTTTACGAACTCCTCTGCGCTAACTCCGCATCTGAGCCAAAACTCTGGAAACACCACCTGGCCTGCGTTAGGTTCGTCGCCATAGTTGTAGGTGTCCGCTAACGACTTTTCTTTTTTGTAAGGAATGTCTTTCCTGATAGTGGGGACTCCAAAGTGACGGCCTTCATCACCAGGTTTAGGAACGTTTCTAAACCCCAGTCTTGTTGAGACTCCTAGGTTGGGATCAGGCTGGAGTTCCCTTTCTGAAGGCTCGCCTACTATGCACTTGGGAACATTCCATTCTCCACCAGGCTTAGTTGAGATTCCAAAAGTGTGGTCTTCCTTTACAGGGGGTTTTCCTGTGCGCAAGTTTTTAGGTTTTCCTAACTCGTCGTCGTTAGTGAACTTAAAGTCTTCTACAGTTTTTTTAACAATAGTAGACTTGGGGTTGTTGCTTGAAAAGGTGTCTGAGTTCAGGCACTGGCCTACTCCGTTGGGCTGCTTTGGAGTGGGTCTGCCGAACCTGTGCTGGTCTTTTTCTAAGTTCCAGTTGTAGTTTCTTTTGATTTGTTCTCCGGCGTCAGTGGACCCGTGGGACCTGTAGTATAGGTTTTTGGTTTCTGGGTCTTCGTCTGACTTTCCGTCAGGAGGCATAATAATTACTTTGGCAGGCTCCTCAAAGATGTTTCCTACTCCAAACTTAAAGTCTGGGTTTTGGACTTGCTGAGGGAACTTGTAGTCTCTTTGCATGGACTTGCCTAAAGGTTCGTTTCTGGTTGAAGCGTACTTTTGTTCCTTTACTTGGTTTTCGAACTCTGCAATTCCATTTAGGCGCTGGTAACCCATAAGTTCGTTGACGTGGTCTGAAAATAGGGTCTTTTTCCCGTAAGTAAAGTGGGAGGGAGGAAGGGAGTCATCTGCTACTCCGTAGTGAGTGACTTTGGCGCCGGGTTCTTCGTTGAAGGACTTGCGGAACTTTTTTATGTGAGGAGGAGTGGAAGCATCTGGAACTGAGTGATTAAAAGCGTTTTGCGCTGACTCCTCTTTGATAGCTGTGACTAGTCCAGCTGGTCTGAGTGCGGGGTTTCTGTCTCTGAATCTACCTGCGTTACTCATAACTGTTTAATGGAATATTTCTAAGCATTTAAATTGCCCAAATGATGTTTTGTCCGACCTGTGCGAACTGTTTGTTAATTGAGAAACGAGGCCAGAACCAGCAGTTCTTCTGCAAAACTTGTCCTTACATATTCAAAATCACAGAAAAAGTCAGCAAGAGCTTAGTGTTTGAACGCAAACAAGTAGACGACGTTTTGGGCGGAGCAGAGGAGTGGGCAGACGTAGACCAAATAGAAACTCTGTGCCCTAAGTGCTCACACACCAAAGCTTACTACAAAATGATACAAATTCGCTCTGCAGATGAGCCTGCTACTGTGTTCTACAAGTGCGCTTCTTGCGACCATAGGTGGAACGAGAATTAAGTTACTTAACTTTATCAAAGTTGAAATCCCTCAAAAGCATATGTGGGGAACTCGGTTGGGTAGACTGGAAATTAACTCTAGGCATTCTTTGGACTTGGTCTTTTAGTTTCAGAATATCAGTAAAGGGGAACTTAGGTTTGGCTTGTGTAGGGATGAGTGGAGGTCTTTTGTGACGACTGCTGAGGGGTCTAATTAGGGGTTGTTTACATTTGGTGTTAGGGCAAGCATTGGGGTCATTAGGGCAGTTATGGGAGTTGTGGCCGTGTTCTTTGCAACTCGAACACTTTGCAGAGTAGTTAACTAAGTCTTCCATTTTATTCAGAATATACTCTCTAAGGCTCCAAGCACTAAGGCATATATCAAAGTTGCACTTCACAGTTAATATTAAATGTCGTCGTTTATCAGGAAACCCTGGAGCGCGGAGGAAGATAAAGTTATTCGGCAGTTAGTTGAAGAATTTGGAGACAGGCGCTGGACAGTGATTGCGCAAGTTATGAAAGACAGACACGGCATAGTAGGAAGGTAAAATCCAATTAGGTCAGGAAAGCAGTGCAGAGAACGCTGGCACAACCACCTGAATCCCGATATCAACAAAGACACTTGGTCCCAAGAAGAAGAGACCAAGTTATTCGAATGCCAAAGAACCTTTGGAAATCGGTGGTCAGAAATCGCGAAATACCTCCCTGGAAGAACTGACAATTCCATCAAAAACCACTTCTACTCCACAATCAGAAGAAACATACGCAGGTACAACCGAACCCGTCCGAAAGAACACCACATCACCGGTCCAATAAAGAACTTGCTAAAAAAACCGGAACTGGCCCAAACCTTGCTAGTTCCCAGCATGCCCACTAAGTCAGAACCCAGGCCAGAACCGCCTTGTTTCACAGTGCCTTTGAGACGTTCCTCAAGGCTCAAGCGCAAGAAGTACCCTGAGTCCACTGAAGAAGAAGAGCAAAGCCAAGAAGAACAACTGGGCAAAGAAAAACCTGAACCTATTCTTTGTCCTTCTCCTGTAAACAAAGAAAACCTTGTAGATATGCCTTCTGGTTTTTACACCCCCGTAACTCCTTCTACCTTCTTAAGAACTACTCCCAGACAGGGGCGGGTTTTCCGGTTCCCTGAAGAACACAGCCTTAACTGGGACAACGCTAGTATAGAAAAAGCACTTTCTCCCAGGAACTCTGAAATGATTGCCCAGTCTTCTTACTCTTTCCCTCCCTTTTCACCAAAAGACAGTTTTAGGTACTTCTTCTCACCTAGACACAACTATTAATGTATGTAAGTGTTAATAACCTTAGACGTTTTAAGACTGCTTCTAGGCGCCTTGGGGCCTTTAATAAATGAAGGTTCTAGAAGTTCAGTTAGATGAGAAATAACAACTTAAGTTAAATAAGGTCTTGAGGGGCCATAGTGTGGTTGAAAATAAATGTTAGGCGAAGAGACTACCTACCTCCTGATCGCCGGTTCCGCAGTCATAGGGCTGCTCTACGGAGTATTCAACATCATGGCTTTATCTAGAGTCCCAGTGGGCGAGCACCAAAGTTACCACGGAAATGAGTTCCCCTACCTCAGCTCGCTGATTGGAATGCGCACTGAGGTCCAACTGGTCAAGAACAAAGAAACTGGAGCAATGGAAGAGCAAGAGGTTGAGGTCGAGCCTTTCCACAAAAACTGGGAAGAAGTGGTCTTTGCCCTCAACAGGATTTCGCAAGCTGTGTCAGATGGAGCCAAAGCTTTCCTCAGAGAAGAATACAAAATCCTGACAGTCTTCATGCTGTGCTTTGCCGTGGTCATAGCTTTGCTCGTCGAAGAAAAGCTTGGCCAGTTCTGGACTACTTTTGCTTTCTTGTTTGGAGCTGCAACCAGCATTGCCAGTGGCTATATTGGAATGAGAATTGCAGTATTTGCCAACTCCAGAACAGCTTACTCAGCCATCAACAGAGAACACGGACTAGCACGTGCCTTCATTGTGGCCTTCAGAGGAGGCTCCGTGTTAGGGTTCTGCTTGACTTCTTTGGGACTCTTGAACTTGATCATTTTGGTTTGGGTCTACAACTTCTTTTTGCTCGGAGGTGACTACAGTCAAGAAGACGTGATGCACATGTACGAGTGTGTTGCAGGCTACGGACTCGGAGGCTCAACTATTGCCATGTTTGGAAGAGTCGGTGGAGGAATCTTCACAAAAGCTGCTGATGTAGGTGCTGACTTGGCTGGAAAGGTCGAGGAAGGCCTTGAAGAAGACGACCCCAGAAACCCTGCTGCTATTGCAGACAACGTTGGTGACAACGTAGGAGACATTGCAGGTATGGGAGCAGACCTTTTCGGAAGTTTCGCAGAAAGTACCTGTGCAGCTTTGGTGGTGGCAGCTACTTCCCACGAATTGAACCAGGGTGGTTCAGCCCTTTACTTCCCCATGATGATCACAGCTGTGGGAATTTTGGTGTCAATAGTGACTAGTTTCTTCGCAACTAACATTATGAGGGTGGAAACAGAATCTAGAATTGAGTCTACTTTGAAGTACCAACTCATTATTTCCACAGTACTCCTTACTCCTTGCCTCTACTTCTTGTCAGTTTGGTCTCTTCCGGAGACTTTCACATTTCCAAGGGGAGATATTGTAGTGACTGTCCAGAACTGGCATGCCTTTATCTGCATAGCTTCTGGTTTGTGGGCAGGACTAGCCATTGGCTTCGTGACCGAGTACTACACTTCACACACCTACAGACCTGTTCGTGACGTTGCAGAAAGCTGCAGAACAGGAGCTGCCACTGACATTATTTACGGTTTGGCCCTAGGGTACTTATCTTGCATCATCCCTACTATTTGCTTGGCCTTAACTATTTACTTCTCCTTCTACTTAGCAGGCATGTATGGAATTGCTCTTGCTGCCATTGGAATGCTTTCGAACTTATCCACAGCTTTGGCCATTGACGGTTACGGACCCATTGCTGACAACGCTGGCGGCATGGTTGAAATGATTCACTTGAAGTCTATTATCAGAGAAAAAACTGACGCGCTTGACGCTGCAGGAAACACTACAGCTGCTGTGGGTAAAGGATTTGCCATCGGAAGTGCAGCTTTGGTGTCTTTGGCCCTTTTCGGAGCATTCATCACTCGTTCAAAGATGACTGAAGTCAACATTTTGGCTCCTTTGCAGTTTGCTGGACTACTAGTGGGAGCTATGCTTCCTTATGCCTTTTCAGCCTTGACTATGAAGTCAGTTGGAAAAGCCGCTCACGAAATGGTAAACGAAGCAAGAAGACAATTTGCCAACATGAAGAGAAACCCCAACTACCAACCTGAGTACGAAAAGTGCGTAGAGATTTCCACAAAAGCAGCACTCAGAGAAATGATTCTGCCAGGAATGATGGTCATGCTCACTCCCATTATCGCAGGGTGGTTGCTAGGACCTAAGGCAGTAGCAGGGCTCCTTGCTGGAATCTTGGTTTCTGGAGTCCAGATGGCCACATCTTCTGCCAACTCAGGTGGAGCTTGGGACAACGCTAAAAAGTATGTGGAAAAAGAAGGCATCGTCCCCAAGTCAAGTCCTGAGTTCAAAGAAATCAAGGCTGCCGCTGTCACTGGAGACACTGTAGGAGACCCCATGAAGGACACTTCAGGACCCTCTCTCAACATCCTTGTGAAGCTCTCTGCAATTATTTCCTTGGTCTTCGCTGGCTTTTTCTCAGGTGAAATGGGAGGCATCCTCGTTAACTAGTTAACTTAGAGATTTCTTATAAAGCATAACTGGGGACTCAGGGTTCACACACTCAGGGTCCAAAAGACTGTCTGGAAGAATAGTCATTGTCCAGTTCCTTTTGTGGGCAGCTTTGTAAAAGTTAAGGTCTCTACTCATCCTTAATTCGTTGCACAGGTAAACTAAGGTTTGGGGTCCTGCCACTGCTTCTAAAGAGTCCAGCAAAGGCTCAAAGAGTTGAGGTTCGTACACGATGTCACTTCCAATTACCATGTCGAAGTCTCCTAAGTTTCTGGGGTGGAACCAGTCCAGTTCTTCAACTCTAACGTTTGGAAGCCCGTTGAGTTCTGCGTTTCGCTTGAGAAGAGGAATGTGAGGTTGGTTGTCAGTAAGAACTACCTCTGCCTGGGGAAGCAAGTAAGCAACAGCCAACCCACAAAGTCCTGTGCCACTTCCTAACTCGACAACCCTTTTAACAGACTTGAAACTTTCTCTGTTCTTAGCGATGAACTTAGACAGAAGAATAGCTGCGTCCCACACCATTCCGCCAATGCCTATTTTACCTTCTTGGTCTATTTGCACAGTGAATTCTGCCACTTGGAATTCATTCAAAAAGATGGGAATCAAAGACATTTAATACTACTCAATGCATACTAAGTCTCATTACTCAGTATCTATTTTTAAGTAGAATGATAAAGCACAATGTAATTCCAGCCTAGCACAGAAGTAAGTTGTTGCACTGGATGTATAAATAATGTCTGAAGGAAACCCTGGTAAGGTCAAGATAAGCTTGAGTTCGGGGAAAATAATCAAAAAACACTTTTTTGCGACTTTAAGGCCTTTTATGACTTTTTCATTGGGCAACGAGTGTAAGTCAACTGTACTTTCGTCTGGACATTCTCCAGACTGGAACATCTGCATTGAGTTGCCTTTAAAAAGCCAAGACAACTTAGTGGTGAAACTCTACAACAAAGGCAAGTTCAGCACTAACTTGCTAGGAGAAACCTCTGTTCCTATCAAGTCCATTGCTTCCAAAGGCTCCGAAAAAGGCATTTACCAACTCACCAAGAAAACCAAAAAGACAGCAGAAGTCAACTTGTTTGTAGAATTCGTTCCCGAATCACACACTACCAACTCAACTAAGCAGTTCTTCAGTGAAAAAACCAAAAACCAGATTGTACAAAAGAAACACAGAGCACGCAGGTCTTCAAAGTCAGACTTGCTTTCTAGAGGCATCCGCTTGACTGATATACACTTCCGCAAGCGAATTTACCAGTCAACTTCTGGAAAACAAGAAATACACATCGGCCGGATTATTCCTACTGGAGTCAAAGTTGCAGTCAAAGTCAACTACTGCGACACTCCAGACGAGTTCAACCAGGTCCAGCGCGAAGCCCTGGCTATGTGCCAATTGAGCCACCCCAACATTTGCAAGGCCTACACAAGTTTGCTTGACAGCAGACACGGGCGCCTAAACAACCTGCTAGTCATGGAAAAGTGCGAAGGCTGGGACTTGTACCGCGAAATCAAAAAAAGAGCTAAAAAAGAAGACCCTTGGCCAGAAGAAGAACTTCTTTCCCACTTCAACTCAATGATAAGTGCTTTCAGCCACATGCAGTCCAAAAAAATCGCCCACTCAGACATTAAGCCCCAGAACATGGTGATCACTCCTAACTTCGAAATCAAAGTAATTGACTTTGGAATTTCTCTGCAGGGCTACATGGACTTCTTCACTGAGACCAGTACCTTCAAAGTAGGGGGCACAGTACCCTACTTTAGTCCTCTTCAGCTAGACGCTTACATGAAGTTCATCAAAGGAGACAACTCGGAAGCCCACGTGAGACACAACCCCTTTAAGTCAGACGTTTACTCTTTAGGCCTTACTTTCCACCACATGGCGAGTTTGGAAATGCCCAAAGGCCTCAACGACTTCAGTGAGAACCTCCAGAAAAAAGTGAACCAAACCATTGACCAACTCAAGTACAGCGGCCGAGTCAAGAAACTTCTCTACTTGATGCTCCAGGTAGAGGAACGACTTAGACCTGACTTCAAGCAACTCAGGTCCATGCAAAAAGAAATATAAACTGTAAATAAACTCAAAAGGGCAACTTCCATTTGAGTGGTAATAATTTGGTAAAAGGGAGAGTTGCAGTCGAACGAAACACAAAGGCGGAAATCGCCTAAGTCGTTTGGGGAAAGTCTCCGGGCCTAGGGTAGAGAGTACCCCTCTTGACTGAGGAACCCAGTCTCCTCCTAGAATGGGAGATCTGGTCTTTGCCATAGCATAGTTATGCAACTATTGAAACCCAACGGAGCTTACTCCTTTTTACCTATTATTCAAATATAAGTCAGTGATGCTCATGCATGGTTCTGAACTCTGAAGAACCTTTAAAACTGAGACTAATGTTTAACTAATATTTACGATATTAAACAAGGGCCCAAACTTCCAGCTTGATGATGTTGAAGTCGCTCCTTGAGCTCAGAACTTCGTTGTCGTAAGTTTCGCTTCTGCCTGAGTGTCCATTCATCAGTTCTTTGTCAATGAACAAACTGGAGTCGCCCTTAGCTCCCATGGACAAAAAGTCCCAGTTAGCGTTCATGTAGAACTCGTTGGTCATAGTGGGCGGGTAGCACTTCATCACGTTGCCTTTGTGGAACGAAAACACAAAGCACTCTCCAGTTCCGTAGTAATGCTTTTTAGGTTTCCAAGTTTCTGAAGCAAAGCCCCCAAACACGTGGTGGTCTTGGTCTTCAACAAGCATGACTGTAGGACCAGTGCCTTCAGTTCGCTTGTAAAAGACGTTGATGCTTGACCCGTGGAGGACTGGCGAGTAAACCAACTCCCAGTTGCGAAGCTGCAGCACAGAAGGTAAGTGACTTACTACCTGGGCTAGCATTCCTTGTTTAAGTACTTCTGAGTTGTGTGAAAGACAAGGCACGAACTCAGGGTCTTCTAAAGCACAGGTATCCCGCAGTTCTTCTTCTTTGAAGCGTTTGTAACTTTTGTTGCAGTCGAAAAAAGGCACGTAAGTAAAAGAACTTGCAAGTTTAGGCACTGTTTTAGACTTCAGTTGGGAAACTAAGTAATCAGCAGAGGCCTTTTGCTGTTGGTAAGTCATATGGGACCCTTTTAAGTCCAAGTGCGAAAGCCTAAAGTAAACGTTTACTTTGGGCAAAGAATCCGAAATAGGTCTTTTTTCTTTGCCAGTGCGCAAAATTAAAACCTGCAAGAAAAAAAGCCGTTTTTTGTCTTGGTCTGGACTTTCGGCGTCGTACCCTGGGACTTCTATTACGTTGCAACTTACCATGTCTTGCAAGTCTATGCAGGCTTGGAAGTGCAATCCGAGTTCCTTGGTTTTTCCTTTTGCTGAAGACACTGTGCAGTAGAACTTCTCTAGAACGCATGGGTCAAACATCACTAGTTGGTCTGTCACAGTCAGAACACCTTTAACGTCACCTTCTGGAGTGCAGTAATGCACAGGTACTTTAAATAACTTTGAGCAAAAGTCTTCTTGCTGAGGTTGTTCTGATGGACTTGGTTTGGAAGGGGGGTTCTCTATAACTTTAAGGGTCATTCCTGGGTGAATAAAGGAGTTTTCAGTGAGTTTGTTGATTCTGAGAAGATTCGAAAGAGGCATGTTGTGCTTGAGAGCAATGCCTACTAAGGTATCTTCTTCTTTCACCGGGTAGTTCTTAAACTCCATTTACAAGTTCTCTAAACATACTTTTATGAGTTAATGGCTATAGCCAAAGAGTGGTGTGCGCCGCATGCAATGTCCAAAACTCTGTAGTTTTCAAAAAACTCCACAGGAACCAACTCCGTTCTGTAACTTGCTACACTTTCTATTTTGCCTTGTCTTCCCAGTTGGCCATCCCGGCCTCTTCCTACCATCATTAGTTTGAAGTCTTGAGTCATAAGTGCAGTGTGGCCTCCTCCACAAGCTACCTTTGCCACTGGGGGCACGTCCTGCACTAACCGGGGAGTGGACTGGTTAGAAGTGTTTCCGTGACCAAGTTGGCCTTCCCCTCCAGAGCCCCAAGAGTACACTTGGCCTTTGCTGTTAACTGCTACTACGTGGAAGTCCCCTGCAGCTATGTCAACTACGTTCCTCAGTACTTTGATTTTTTGTGGTTTTTCTTTGAACTTGTCAGTAGCTGAAACTCCGAGTTGTCCGTTGTCGTTGTTGCCCCAGGAATACAGGTTGCCCTTTTCGTCCAAAGCCACTACAAAGTTCCTTCCGCATGCAACCTTTATGATTTTAGTGTTAGAAAGGTCTTCTACTTTCTTAGGAGTTCGCTGTTCTCGTTTGTCTCCGTGACCCAAAGCAAAGTCCCTTCCCACTCCCCAAGTGTACAACTCTCCTTCTTCAGTGACTACAGTTGTGAAGTATCTGCCGCAGCCTACGTCCACCAAACGCTTGCCTTCAAGTGGACCTTTGACTACAGTAGGGGGCTTCCCCCCCAAAAAGGCTTGTGGCTGGTAAAACTTAGAATTCTTTTCTGCCGGGCCAGGATCCTGTCCGCACTGACCGCAGTCATCCAGACCCCAGGTGAAAATTTGTCCCTCGCTGGTAAGAGCTGCCATGTGTCCTCCTCCACAAGCTACTTTTTGGACTTTGGCTCCTTCCAAGTTGTCAAGGGGAGTAGGAATGAGTACATTGGCATCTGTGTCGGCATGCCCAAGCACTCCGTCCA
Source organism: Fabrea salina (assembly GCA_022984795.1). Lineage (NCBI taxonomy): Eukaryota > Ciliophora > Heterotrichea > Heterotrichida > Fabreidae > Fabrea > Fabrea salina. The sequence goes on along the minus strand of JALIHJ010000007.1, from coordinate 55,569 downwards.
TTCCGTGGCCCCAAGTGAACACTTCGCCCGTTTGGTTGATAGCAATGCTTGAAAGGGACTGGCCTGAAGAAAAAACTTTCGAGATCCTTTCGGACTCGAGCTCTTCTATGTTAGTAGGCACCGCTCTAGAAATATCTGACCCTATTCCGAGTTGTCCAGAGGTGTTTAGTCCCCAAGAAAACACAGAAGGACTCCCTTCGCACTTTTCTTTTTTTGAGTAAACGATTGAACCCACCGCTAATAGGCTTGGCTTCAGTAAATAACCAATAGCTTTCATATTTTTCTTAGAAAAAGATGAATATAAATGCTTTACCTCAGAAACTACTTAAGGCCTTCCATTTTGTATAGGAGTTTCAGCACCTCAAACCAGATTTTCAACGAAAGGGAGAACTTGTTTGAAAGCGAGCCTGTTTACAAGGGCCTTTCAGAGTCGATCACAGAAAGGATGTCTCAAAGAAGTTTCAACCCTGACCGAAGAAGCACCCCCATTGAGAAAATAAAACTTCGGAGAGTCAACTGGGAAATAGAAGAACTCGAACCCTTTTCAAAGGACTTATACGAAGAACACCCTGAAGTCACTTCTATGACTCCAGAAGAAGCTCAAGAAATCAGAAACCAGAACTCAATCACTGTGAGAGGCATGGAACCCCCTAAACCCCTCAAAACCATCGAACAGGCTGGGTTCCCTTCAGGAGCTCAAAGAATCCTTGAAGACTACGAATTTAAAAACCCCACTCCTATCCAAATGCAAGCCTGGCCCATTGCTATGTCTGGAAGAGACCTTGTTGGAATTGCCCAAACTGGCTCAGGAAAAACCCTAAGTTTTGCCATTCCTGCTTTTATCCACGTCAAAAACCAGCCACCCCCAGCAACAAGGCAAAGCCCTACAGCACTGGTACTTGCTCCTACTCGTGAACTCTCTTCACAAATCCACAGAGAATTTATTCCTTTTGCACGTCAATTCAAACTTAACACAAAGTGCATCTATGGCGGAGTAAGCAGGATTGCACATAAAGAGCTTTTAGGGAGCAAACCATCAGTTTTGGTAGCTACTCCAGGCAGGCTCCTTGACTTTTTGAACGAAGGAATAATCAACCTCAAAAGAGTTACTTACTTAGTAATCGACGAAGCAGACCGAATGCTAGATATGGGCTTTGAACCCCAAATCCGCGAAATCATCTCGCAAACCAGACCTGACAGACAAACCCTAATGTGGAGTGCCACTTGGCCCAGAGAAATCAGGAATCTCTCCGAAGAATTCCTGACTAACCCCGTCCACGTGCAAGTTGGTTCCGAAGAACTAACCGCAAACAAAGACATAGAACAAACGGTTTTGATGGTCAGAGGATATAAAGAACAAAAACTCATGGAACTCCTTCAGGAAATCATTTCTGAGAGAGCCAGAATCTTGATTTTCACAGAAACCAAAAGAGAATGTGAAAAAATTGGAACCGAGTTAGACTTAAACGGGTTCAGAGTCTCAACAATAAACGGAGACAGAAGCCAATTTTCAAGAGTTAAAGCTATGATAAACTTCAGAGAAGGCAAGTCACAAATTCTTGTGGCTACAGAAGTTGCAGCAAGGGGACTAGACGTTAAAGACATCACACACGTAATCAACTACGACATGCCAAACAACATAGAGAGCTACATCCACAGAATTGGAAGAACTGGACGCGCAGGCACCAAGGGGAAAGCAATTTCTTTCTTCACCCGGAAAGATGAAATCATTGCTAGGAGACTAGTAAAGGTACTCGAAGAAGCTGGCCAAGAAGTTCCCCAAGAACTCACCAACATCAGGTAAAGAACTTAAGTAGTTAACTCCATCTTATAATATATTGTGGCAGAGATGGTAGGAAATAAGTAGGGAGCAATAAAGTCTTTGAAGCACAAAAAGATCATGGGCAGGGCTAGAAAACAAAACAGACCTATGCCCCGCTGGATTTACTACAAGACAGGAAATACTCAACGCTACAACGCTAAACGCAGGCATTGGAGGAGAACCAAACTTAAGATTTAACTTACACACCGTTCACAAAGAACTTTTTGTAGTTCTGCACAACAGACTTAACAAACTTAGGAATAGTTTGTATACTCAGTCGCTTAACCAGGCCTGTAGGGATGCTTCCTCCAAAGTTGGTTTCTGTCAAACTAGTTACGGAAGTAAGGTTGCCTTCAGGGTCGTTTTTGAGTGGCTGCAGGAAATAAGCTCCTATTTTGGACTTGATTCTAATGGGTTTTTCTCTCTCGGGAAACTCACTTGACTCTACTGATGTGGAAACGTCTACCCAGTTGTTGCCGATTTGCTTGTATGTAGTGGCTTGCAGCGCTTCTCGTTGGGTTACCATGGGAACTGACCTAAACTTCATGTAAAACACTGAAATGTCTTCTGTGATTCCGCAAACCTTTTCGATGGTTTGGATGTTTTTGTCCCACTGAGTTCTTATCTCGTAAGCGTTGAGAAACTTAAGTAAGTTTTGGGGCTCAATAGGTACTTTCCACTTCGAGATAAGAGAGTAACCTTCTTGGCTGTCCTTACAGAAAACTTGGACTCCTTGCTTGTCAAGTACGTTTTCGAACCCACTTTCTAAGGGCGATTTTCCAGCTTCGCTTAAAAGTCTTTTTTCGCAGTCTTTGATCAGAGAAACGATTTCCTTGACTGGGAAGCCTTTGATGGATTCCTCTTTGGGCTGTTCCTGGAAGTCACTAAGTAACTTGTCAGAGCTTGGTTCTTCTGGGTTTTTCTGGAAGCACTTACAACAAGCCTCTCCCATAATATGTATAACTTAGCTGAATTAAGCAGAACTTATTGATACTTATTTTGAAAAACAGGAACATATGGCTGTCCAGAGACAGAATTATAATTAAATGGAGCTTAGAGTCGGTGGGAAGTACAGACTGGGCAGAAAAATAGGTTCGGGGAGCTTCGGGGAGATTTACTTAGGCACAAATATACAAAACAACGAGGAAGTAGCAATAAAGCTAGAAAAAGTAAGAACTAGACACCCGCAGCTGCTTTACGAATCGAGGATATACCGAATCCTCCAGGGAGGTCCAGGGATTCCCTACATCCACTGGTTCGGAGTAGAAGGGGAGTACAACGTGATGGTTGTGGACCTGCTAGGCCCTTCTTTAGAAGACCTGTTTACCTTCTGCAACCGGAAACTCTCCCTCAAGACAGTTCTTATGCTGGCAGACCAAATGATTGCACGTGTTGAGTTTTTTCACGCCAAAAACTTCATCCACCGAGACATTAAACCCGACAACTTTTTGATTGGACTTGGAAGACGCGCTAACTTAGTGCATATTATTGATTTTGGACTTGCTAAGAAGTTCAGGGAACCCAAAACCAACCAGCACATTCCTTACAGAGAAGGCAAAAGTCTTACAGGCACTGCGCGGTACGCGTCTTTGAACACCCACTTAGGAATTGAACAGAGCAGGCGAGACGACATGGAAGCTATAGGGTACATTCTGATTTACTTTTTAAGAGGCTACTTGCCTTGGCAAGGGCTGCCTGCTAACAACAAAAAGGAAAAGTACGACCGCATTATGGAACGCAAAATGAACACTAGCATAGAAGTGCTGTGCAGAGACTTCCCTGTGGAGTTCCAAACTTACCTAAACTACTGCAGAGGTTTGGGGTTCGAAGACAGGCCTGACTACGGGTACCTGAGGCGGCTTTTTAAAGAGTTGTTTATGCGCGAGAACTACGAGTACAACTACATGTTTGACTGGGTTTTGATAAATTCAAGCGGAAACAACTCTAAAGAAGACGAAGAAGAAAAAAAGTCAGCCCCTCGGATGCTGAGGGCTAAAAAGTAACTTGTTTTTTCTAGTTATACCATATTAAAGTTCACTAGGAGCAAGGAACTCAAAGGTGTCGGAGGCTACTTGTCGGATCTTGGGGACGTTGGAGGCTTCGAAGAAGAAAAGCGGGTCCAGACCTCCTGAGTTGTTTAGTTCTTGCAAGTAGTCTTCTCTTTCGTCCTCAGTAGGGTTCAGTCCGTACTTTTTGAACTGTTGCTTTATGAGTTTCTGGAGAGTTTCAACTACCAAACAGTGAGTGGTTACTTCAGTTTTGCTCAGGTAGTCTCCTTTGCTGTACAAAGTGCATATTTTGTTCACGAGTTTAGTGAACAGTTGGAAGTTAGGGGAGTTGTGGAAGTTGTTTTTGGGGTTATCTGCAAGTAAGTAAAAGGTCCGCACTACGTTGTTGTCTACTTTGAGTTGCTCGTAAGTGGGCGAATCTGAGTTGTGGAGTAACTCCAGCATGGAGTTCAGATTTCCTTCTGAACAATTCAAGAACTCTTGGTGCAACTCGTAATTTTCCAGCATGTTGTTAAGTAAGGTTCCAAAAGTGTTGAGGAGTTTCACACTAGGAGTGTCTTGGTTGTGCTTAACAGTGCTGATCACATTTGCAATGAACGAAAACATAGAGTAGTCTTCTGCTAAATAAGACTGGAGTTCTTGCTTGTCCTTAACTAAACTGCTTAAGGCCGAACCAAAGCCTACTAGCAAAGAAAAGTCCTTTTGGCCTGACTCCAAGGACCTTTTGGCAGACTGGCCTAAGTACATTAAGTTGGGAAGGGCTCTGAAGTCAAGGAACTCCGTTTTCATTTCTTCGTTTTCAAACAAAGACCCTAAGCACATCAAGGCGTTTTCTTGCACAGGCAAAAAAGGCTCTACTAGTTTGGGAATGATGTTTTGCACTGCCTTTGCTTTCAAAAAGGCATCTTGGTAGGAGTAACTAGGAGGGTTGGCCTGGCACTTTAAGTAAAGTTGTTTCAGAGACCACACAGCTAAGTTGTGCAGTTCTGGCAAACTAGTGTCTGTAGTCATTGCAAAGAGAACTGTGTGGATCCTTTCTACAAGCACTTGGAAGTCTTCGGGGACAGGTGCAGTCAGTGAAGAATGCAGCAGCAAAGCTCCTATTCTTGCTTGCACAAGGTCAGTTCCTTTTTCCTTCCTAATGATCCCTGCCATGGTTTTGCTGAACTTAAGGACTTGTTCAGCTAGGTGTTCTTCTCTAAGTATTCCGTAATGCAGTTGCAAGTAAACACACAGCTCTCCCAAGAGACTTTCACATAAAGGGTCCACAGTGCGTTTGTTTTGCATGTGCTTGCATGCCTTTTTGAACCACTTCACAGCAAAGTCCCCTATTTTGTGTTTCTTGAGTTTGTTGAAGCACTGGCCTAGTCGGAACAGTTGCGAAGTTACATTGAAAGCGTGCTTCTTAAGCGAAAGCCAAGATATGGGGTAGCTGTGCACAGAAAACTTGTAGGGGTGGTTGGACATGTCAGAGCACCTTTTCTCGCACTCATGCTTGATTCCCCTCAACAACACGTAGAGTAGGTCTTTAAGCAACCGTTTAGCCTGCAAGTCTTCTGAAAACAAAAAGTTAGTAAAGTCTTTTTCTACTAAGAGCTTAGTCACTAAGTCCAAGAAGGACTCATTCAAAGAGTGGGAGTCGTTGTCTTTGGCTTTTTTAAGCAAGTCTTGGAAGTAACCCTCTGAGTGGAACCACAAAAACTCGTTGTCGTCAGTCAACTCCCGAGAAGACACTAGCAAGTTGTTGACTGACATAATGAGTGGGTGCAGGTCTAGGGAGTCAAACGTACTGAACATTTTGCAAAGCTTCCTAAGCATGTCGTGTTGAAAAGCCAACTTGTTGAACTCGGTGGATTTGGTCAAGAACACCAATAGTCTCATAACATTGAAGCGTTCTTCGTAAACTTGGGAGTTCATGTACTTTCGAATGATTTCTATTATAACTAAAGGAGTTTTCAGCAGCAAGTTCTGGATCTGAGGCAAGTTAGCTGTGGAAGCTAAGTGTTTGCTAAGTGCTAACTTGGTGTCTGGGCTCCTTTGGTCGAAAGTGTCTCTGACTTGGGTGATTTGCTGGATTACTTCTTCAGTGACTGCAAGTATTATGTTTTTTTCTCTCACAAAAATGAGCAAGCAGCACTCTACTAGTCTTTCGTGGACGTGGTTGGAGTCTTCGTTCCACTTGAACTTCTTCATCAAAGACTTAAAGACTTCCCTGATGTTAGTTTCTTCCTGTTCAAAAGTCATTTCGTTGTAAAACTCGTACAAAATGAACCTAAGCAAGTCAGAGGTTTCAATGCACTTTTCTGGAGTTTGGGAGTCCAGCAGTAACTGCAAGCACCAAGGCACGAACTTGTTGTTGATTAGTGTAGAGTAAAGTCTAAAGCTTTTGTCACTAGCTACTCTTTTTATAAAAGGCACTACCCAGTCTTCTTTTATTTCTAGGCTTTTACTGCACATAAGCGCCCTGATGGTTTGCAAACACCCAACTTCGTTCATGTTGTTTTCTGAACTCAACTGGTTTTGCGCTGCAATGGTGTCTAAAATCAAAGGCACCCTCGAACTTACGTTCTTTTGGTCTTTGAGGGTAGCTGAACGACTTAAGTTCAGCAACAAGTTAATTCCAGCGTACTCTGCTACAGTGTCACTTTTGTAGTTGTCGTTTACAAATTCTTGTCGGAACTTTTTAAGGTTTTTGGTGACTGTGTTGAAGTAGTCTTGGATTTCGGCTTGCTGGATAAGAATGTTGGCAGCGTACTCTCCGTGGAGTGCCAATGCAGCAAGTCCATTGTAAGCCAGTCCTCTTATGGTTTTGAACTGAACTCCAGTTAAGTACATAAGGCTATCAAGCAGGGGGTCTTCTTTGTTTTGGTAAGCTTTTTTTTCAATAGCCAAGTAAGTAAGCACGTTCACGCACTCTTGCTGGATAACTTCTGACTCGCACACACTCCCTGCTATGAAGGCTTCCAGGATTCCTACTTTTTGGGACTCAACGAGTTGGTTGAGTTTGGGGTTTATGATGATGTGCTTCAAGTACCAAATTCCGTTTTGTTGGAAAGAGTCGTCGTCACAAATAGTGAACTGAATGAGTATTTTTACGAAGAGTTTCATCTTCTCAGAGTCTTGTTGGAGGAGTTCCATAAGTCCGCAAAGAGCATTTTCTTCTACGCGTTTGTCGACTTCTTTGTCCTTGACTTTGTGGACAGCTGAGATGATGTCTGGGTCGTCATAGATTGAAAGGAAAACAAAGGTTGCAAAGATCAAGTGCTGCACTTTTTCTTTTTTGTTAAGAATTCCACTTAGGTTCTGGCTGAAGTTTTCGTAGTCGTACATCTTTAAAACCTTTTCAGCAATGTCTTCAGTTTCGACTTCTGCTAGTTGGGGAGGCTTGGGTTCCAAGTACAATTTAATGAACAAAACAAACATGTCCCTGATTATTCCAGTTTTTGTGAGTTCCAGAGGAGGCACTAGTCTCTGCACACACAGAGCTGTAAACATCCAAGCAGAGTTAGCTCTTACTTCTAAGTCAGGGTCTTTGGACCACTTGCTGACGCACTCCAAAATGCCCAGTCGCTTAAGTATGAAAATCACGTGTTCCCCTTCGTAGATGCTTTCGCAAGTAGTTTGGAGCACAAACATTGCAATAGCAGTTGTAAGGGACTTCTTTACTTCAGAAAACTCTTGGTCCATCACCTCGTGGTTCAAGAACTCACTAATCAAGTTCCTTTGGAGCATTTCTTCGTAAATAGTAGGTTTCACTGAACCTATGTTGTTGATGAAAGAAGTGGAGTTGTTAGGAATCATTAAACGCGACAGTCCTTTAGCAGCTTGGATTGATATTTGCTGGGCTTCGCATGCGTCAAAACGGGCAACTCTTTCCATGACTTCTTTGTACTTAGCTCTTTCTAGGTCGTTGAACACCTTACGTTGTTCCTTGATCCTTTCTGTTCTTTGGAGTTCGCTGTTGCCAAAGTCCCTGAGGTGACTCCTCTGAGCAAACATTCCTGAGCGGGTATGAGTGCGTCGCATTGAAGACATAGAAGCTATAGAGCTCTTTCTAGAAAGTTTTCGGCCAATTGCAGACTGTTGGTTGAGGTCTGGCTTAGGCTGTTCCTTAACTGGGAGGTTGTCTTCTTCAAGAGGCACGTTTCTGTACATAGTGAGGATTTCAGGGAACTTTTGTTCGATTATTTTCAGAGAAGTGTCTTCAGGAGGACAAGGGTTCTTCATGAGTTCAAGGTAAAGGTCCAGGAGTTTGAACTTTCGCCAGTCAATGTCTTCGTATAAGGCCAGTTCTGAAAGTAACTGTGAAAAGCACTTAAGGTTGCTTTTAAAAATCAGTCCTTGTTTGTGCAAGTCTATAAAGAACTCAAAAGCAGGAACCAAAGAACCTCTGAAGCGCTGGATGCGTGCTAAAGCAATAAAAGTTTCCAAAACTTCTAACTGGATCTCAGCTAGGAAATCCCCTGTGGCCTGCGCCAGAAATAAGTTGATGAATTCTTCTGAAAGACTTTGGGGCAAGTTGGTGCTTTCGCCAAGGAGTTCTTTGTAGGCAAGTCTCTGGATGTACTTAGCCACAAAGATCCTGGATTCCATAAACGCGGAGTTCAGCATGCCTTTAGCGCCCTTTTCAAAGTTAGTCCACTGACTTGCAGAAATCACTCTGTAAAGGTCACTTTGGAAGTACATAGGTTTTAGGTGCCTGAAAGCAATGATGAGTTGGTTAGTTATTCTTTGGAACTTAGCAATGGCTTGGGTCCTAGTTATCACTTCTTTTTGCTGAACAAGGGAGCTTTGCATGACGATAGAAGTTATTTTGTTGACTTTGTTTTCCCGAATTTCTTGGATTTCTTGGAGGCTGTTTTCCTCTACACAGTCGTAGTACTTGTGACGGTTATACGGCACAATCAAAGTTTCGTACATGCTCGTAACTTGCTCCTTTAAACTTTGGTCTTTGATTTCCCGGATTTTCTGAGTGAGTCTTTCAGCCTGCGGTTTGTCTTTTTCAGGAATTTGGGAGGCAATTTCCCTTATTAAAGCACTAGCACCCGACTGCGAGGAGGAAGCCCCCTTGTGGATGTATTTGCTTTTGCCTGAGCGAACTGAGGAAGCTCCACTGCCGGGACCTTTAGTTTTGATTCTGAAGAGTTCTTGGGAGTCCATTTGTGAGCTCATTTGAAAGTATAAATGATAATCCCTGTGAGGTGCTTCACGTGCGGAAAGGTAGTGGGCAACAAGTGGGAAAGGTACCTGAGTTTGCTCGAACAAGAAATTGCAGAGGGTGAAGCCCTGGACCGACTGAACTTAAAGCGGTACTGCTGCCGGCGCATGCTGCTTACACATGTGGATCTTATAGAGAAGCTTCTCAACTACAACATTTTAGACAGGAGTGCTTCTTAAGAGTTAATTTACCATGCTAGTTAATTCTAAAAGCCTTGGGAGTTCCAGAGTCATCTTTAGCCCTATGTTGTTGTATCTGCCATATAACTCAAAGCTCCTTTCGTAGTTTTCAGAAATGGTTTGTATGAAGCACTGGGGGTTCTGCGGAAAGTAGGCAGTTAAAGACACCAACCACTTCAAAACCCCCCTGCACCAGTTACTCAACGGTTCAGAAAGTGACTTCGGCAGTCCAGACTTAAACTTCAGGTTTGCTTTTCCAGAGCAAAACAAAGGAAGGAACCTAAGAATCTCACTCAATCCGTTAACTTGGAAACTCTCCATCAGCACGTCAGACAAGTTGTTCCAGTGAGAAATAGTTGCACTTACAGTGAGTGCTTCTGTTAAGTCAGTCACTCCGTTCTTAAACCCAACTTCTAAGTCTATGAAGTCATCAGAGGGCGACTTAAAGATGTTTTCGAAACTTTCAAAACCTTCAAAGACTTCTTGCACAGCTTCATCAGTTACGTCTATCCAGAACCCTGCAAAGAGTTTGTTTCCACTTGACTTAAAGTCTGCTCCTAAAGACTCTGAAATAGCTTCTCCGTCGTAAGCTGACGCAAGCACTGAATTAAGCATTGCTTTTCCTGTTTGACTGAACTTCTCAATGTGGAGGGGATCTACTTCAGTTTTTTTGGACTTAAAAACTGCAGCAAACCAGCACTCTTTGATGTTGTAGTTCAAAGCGTTCACAGCTTCTGCTGTGAATTGTTCTCTGCGAGCACTTTTCCCTAAACAAAGTTTGAGAGTCATTTCTGGGTTCTTGAACTGAGGACCTATTTGCAAGTTGATGGTTTTATTTTGGACTTTTTTAGGAATCAGTCTGCTTGAGTTGCCTGCTATTTTCCTCAGAATGTCTTTGGCACCTGGAAGTTTTTGCACAAACTTGTGTGCAGAGTTAAGCACTAACTTTTGTATTGACACAGCTCCTTGCCGGCCTCTTTTCCACCAAAACACAAACTCAGAAAAGTCTATTTTGCCGTCTTCGTCCAAGTCCATTTCTTCCATAGCTGTTCGCAGGTCTTCTTCAGAAGAGCTCCCTCCCATGTGCTTTTCGGCCTTTTTGAGCTCTTTGATGTCTATGAACCCGTCTTGGTTTTTGTCAAGCTTCACAAAAACTTCTTCAAGTAGTTCATGCAGTTTCCTGTCGTCTTCAAACACGTTTAAGTAAAAGTCAGAAACGTGGTTGATTACCTTGAGTCCAATCTCATCCGAGAGTCCTATTAAGTCCCCGGAGCCAAAGTCTCCTGCTGGCATTAAAGTTTGACTCCAAACGAACTTAAACGCTTTGTGTGCTTGTCTCACAACGTCAAAGCAGTCTTGACTGCTCACTACATACAGAATGCAGTCAACGACCGTTGGAATGCTTGAGTCAGGCTTGCTTATGAGGTGAGTACTGAAAGTAAGCGGAATATTTCCTCCGTTAATAGAAATTTTGGTTTCTATTATGGGCTTGTCTTGGAAGATGGAGTTGGTTTTCTGACAGTAGTCTAAAACAACCATGTTGTATGTTTTTGGCTGTTTGAACTCATTTGTAGTGTAAATTGCATTGATGGAAGAACCAGCTGAGTTCTGAGGAGATAACTTGCAGGGATTTATTGAAGCTGTTGCTTCAGAACCTTTTAGTTTTTCTCCGGGAATTAGTGAGTCCTTTTCAAAGTAGCCTAGACTCATAAATCCTTCCTGGGCTTGGTCAACTGAGTCAGGGTTTAGTTTCTTGCTAGACTTGGTTTTCCTGGACCTTTTTTTCTTCTTTCCAGGATCTGTAACGTCAGGTCTTTTCTTGGAATGGCCACACCCCATATTTAGTAATTTATAATTTAGTCACTCAAACATCTTGGACAAAACCAACTTTGAGTTGTAGTGCTGGCTTTTACACACTTAGGATGGAACAACTCCCAACAAGACTCGCACTGGATAAGCAACTCGTCCGGGTTCAAAATGGAACTGCACACACACACTCTAGGCCAGCTCTCCAAAGGAGGAGTTATGGAGTTCGTAGCTGTTAAGTAAGTAGCTCGGCAAAAAAAGGTGTCGGAGTTTAACTCTTTATAGGAGTGGTAGTCTTCTAAACTCAGCACTTGGGCTTTTCCATACACACACTGTATGGAAACTTCTTGTTCCAAGTCACTGTCAAAGAGTTCCCCCTTGCTGAAAAAAGTGTTTTTGGGTCCAAAGATGTCACTGGGTTTGTAGTACCATCTTATTCGGATGTACACTTCTTGTGCTTTTTTGAAGATTTTAAGTATAGTTGCAAAGCACTGGTTGTCTGAGTACTCTTTTAACTGAACAACTTCCCCTAGTTTAAACTCAACTTGGTTTAGCACAAAGCTGGAGAACTGACTAGTTCGGTTAGTTCCTTTTTTAGCAGCTCTGCTTATCATTAATTAGGGGGCCCAAACCTTCCTTAAATCTATTTAATAGGTTTATAAGACAAACAAGGTGTGTAGTTGAGTAAGTCAGGAGTTTCTTTGTAAGCGAAGTCGGACCTGTAAGGTGTAGGTTCTTCTATGAGTAAAGCAGTGCTTTTAAAAGGAGTGCTGACTATTCCTGGGGTCTTGTAAGGCTTCACAGGCATTCGGGGCGTTGTGCACTGTTTCATGTAGTCAGTAATCCAAGACTTTCTGTAGTTCTGGGGGTACCTGGGTCTGAAGTTAGCGTTTTGCTGTTGCATAGAGTTTAACGCCATGCAGAGTGCCACTACTAGGCCTATCACTACTAGCTCGAGTAACATTTAAATTTAGAAAAATGGACTTAAAGTTCTTGTTCGCCCCCTTCGTCAGGAATATCCTCTGGTAAGTACCCTTGGACGTCCAAAGCATAACAGCCTGGAACCTTGTTTTCGAGTCGGTTCCACTTGCCTACCCAACTGGGTTGCGGACTCATTAAGCTTATTATTCCTTCAAAACGAGAAGATGTGCAGTCTATCATCCTTTCTGTGTCATTGGTGATTTCTAGGTTCTTGCAGTTGTCGCAACCTTCCTTAAGCCACTGGTCTTCAGTTTTAATGAGGTTACACCTCAAACAAGCCCGCAGTTTAGTGTAGGCTGTTGGAGCTACTCCCTCACTCATTTTATTATATTACTAGCTGCGGTTGTTCTTGAGCTTAGCTTCTCTGGCAACTGCCATGAACTTGTTAGAAGCAATGGCTGCAGTTCCGTACTTGCGCCACCTGCGCCTTGCGTTGAACTCCCGGATTTTCTGCGTGACTTTAGGCATGTTGGTTCTGGGAGTTTCTTCTCCCATCAACCAGCGGTGGCTAAGTATTTCCTGGGCACTGAAGCGTTCTTCTGGGTTTACCTTCAGACAACTAGATATAAGGTCCTTAGCCATTTCAGAAATGTCGTCCCAGTAAGGCGAAGGGAACTCGAAGTTCCCAGCTTTGATTTTTTCAAAGAGTTCTTCGTTGCTGTCTTCGTGGAAAGGAGGAAACCCACTCAGCATGATGTACAGTATAACTCCTAAACTCCAGTAGTCGACTTCTAGGCCGTAGCCTTTGCCAGCTAGTATTTCAGGTGCAACGTAGCCAGGGGTTCCACAAGCAGTGGTCATTAAGTCGTCGTCGTAGAATCTTGCCAGTCCGAAGTCAGTTATTTTGATGATGGCGTCTTCTTCTTCAGAACTGTAGAGCAAGTTTTCGGGCTTAAGGTCCCTGTGCACAATTCCCATTTCGTGGCAGTACTTAACAGCTTCAACTACAGGGCGGATAGTGTCAGCAGCTTCTTTTTCGCTGTAGTGGTCTTTTTCCACAATCTTTTCAAAGAGTTCCCCGCCCTTCATGAACTCCATAACTATGTATAGTTGTTTAGGTTCATCGTAGACTTCAAAAGTCCTCACAACGTTGGGGTGGTCCACTTGGGAGATTATTTCGATTTCTAGACTTAAGTTTTCAATTTCGTCAGCACTCAACTTGCCTTTGTCAATGCACTTAATTGCGTACTCCCTTCCAGTAGACTTGCAAAAGGCCAAAGAAACCTTTCCAAACGTGCCTTCTCCAATTTGTTCGTGGAAAGTGTAGAAGTTCTTGATCATCTCGTCTCTAGAAGTCACTTCTTTGTACATTATAAATGCAGGGTCCTTTCAAAGACTTAGTAAGGAACTTAACTGAGAGTAACTTCCAGGTAACTGACTTGGCTTCAAGTTCTTTTTTAAACTTTGCTGACCGCTTTGACCTCTCTGTCCCTTACTGTGGCGACTTTATACGTTTGAGACTAGTCCTCAACCCTCTGTGTCCTGAGTTGCCTCCTGACCTCGTAATGATCCGTCCTAACTACAAGCTGGACTTAATAAGCTCCGAGCACTACTTGAGCCTAAGGTCAGACGACCCTGCTTCTGTGAAAGAGTTAATTGGAATAGTAGTACACAACATAGCAAGCATAGAAACTAAAAGACTCTACGAGTACGGTTTAAGAGAAGTCAGCAGAGTCCAAGAAACCATTTTAAGTCTTGGCTCAAACTCCATGCAAACCAGACTTTCAACTGAAAGGGGTTACTTAACTGAGGTTAACTTTTGCTTTTCAATTCCTGAAGAAGTAAGGGTTCTAGCTAAGATTTTGCCGCAAACAAACAGGTTCACACTAGAAATCCTTGAAACTCCCCAACACCTGCTCCAAATCACCATTTCTAGTATTTATAAATCGCCTAAGCCTTACTGGGCCCTAGAAAGTTTTTCAGCAATTATCAGACAAGTCATAGGAGTTGTTTCTAACGAAGCTAGAAAACAAAGGTCTGTTTCGGACTTCAAAAGGTCTTTCATAGACGGTATTCGCAATTCAGGAGTTGGAATCCCAATTGAGTGGGACTCCACAGACTGCAACTGGGCAGTTTTTTACTTCGAAAAAGAAAACAAACAAAGCCCTCCCTCCATTTTGCACGTAAAGCTAACACTTCCTAATAGCTTTCCCAAACAGTCGCCTTCACTGCAGTTTTACTCACAAAAAGTACTTAACAACAACTCATTGTTACTTAGAACTGTTGAAGCCATAAAAGGGTGGAACGAACGCAAAAGCATTCACGAACTCCTGCAACTCACCAAAACTGCAATATTCAAAGAAAGCTCCAACTCGCCCTCAATCCTAGGCATTAACTTTAGTTTAAGGAACTATTAATTAAGCTTCTTAGCACTAACGGAAGATAATAGTTTAAATGAGTTCAGAACGTTTAGAAAAGCTCGAAAGCCGACTGAAGCTTCTCTGCTTAAAGATCCACGGAGTTATTTGTGAGACCACCGAAGACTCCCAAGACAGTTTGATGGACCCTGAAGATGTGTACGAAATGGACTGCAAAGAAGCCGTGATGCACTGCAAAGAAGCTATTAAAGATATGCTGGGGATGAAACGTAACGTTAAGATCTTCAAAGAGTCTGGAGTAGGCCCCAGCAGTGTCTACCAAAAACCCCTTCAAAAACTAGAAGAAGAAATCAGAAACCACATAAAGGTTGAAAACCAACTCAGACTCTACATCGACCAAACCCAAGCAGAGCTCGACAAGTTCCAAAAAGCCAACGACCAAGCCCAAGAAAAAGCACAAGAAGAAATATCTGTGCTTGAAGAAGAAAGGAAACACCTCAGTTTCATTTTGAGCTCCAAAGACAAAGAACTAGAAGCCCTCAAAAGGTCAGTCAGGAACGCACTCAGTGAGTACGGAAAAGAAATCTGCGAAAGCTTGTCTGAAAGTCCAACTGAAGAGCTCGAAAGCAAAGTTCACCAGTTCGAAAAAACACAAAAAAGCTTAAAACAAGAAATCCTCGAAAAGGACAGAGAAGTCAGACTCCTCAGAAAAGAGATCTCAGAAACCAAAAGGGTCTTTTCCCGAAAAGCCTCTGAAAAGTACGCTCCTGAGTTGTCCACTGCTAACTACTTTAAACAAAAATACGAAGAAAAGTGCATGGAAGCCATTAAACTCCAAAACCAACTCAAAAGAAGCACTGACCGCAGCTCCAAAAGAGGGTCTCTCAAGTCTTCACACTCGCCTCTGCAAAAGGGCTCTGAAAACACTGAAAGGTCCAGAAGAAAGTCTCCTTTTTACTTGCCCAACTCCAGAGTTAAATTGTCCCAAACTACCAAAAAATTAAACCTGAAATTCACCCACAAAGAAAACCTAGACAAAGAAAGGTCTAAGTCTTCCAACAGATCAAGTGTTCCCAGAAAACCTTATTAAGTAACTTAGTTTGTGATCTTTACTTAAACACTGAAATTAACCAACTCACAAGCAGTCCTAGTGCAACTAAGTCAGTACCCATCATAACACTCACACTCGTAAAAAACACTCCACTCCCTGAACACTCAAGTCCCGAACCAAATCCCCAGTAGTGACCCAATGCCCCCCAACCTATGATTCCCAACACCAAAACTAAATGCACAACCCCAAAAGTTACTTCGTGGCACTTGTTCCAACTCTCTGCTGTTTTGAGCAAGTTATGGAGTCCATTCACCGCAAGGTGGACAGCAGAGACTCCAACCATGCCTAAAGTCCATATATACAAAGGTGCCTCGGAGCAGTCGTCTGACAACACAGGCAAAAAGAATATGCTTCCCAGTACCAGCAAAGACTCAAACACAACCACCAAAGAAATCAAAGGAAAAGAACTTGACTTGGGCTGTAGGGTTGTCAAAGTAGTGCTTTCGCCAAACTCCCTCATATTCGTTTATAGACCTTTTAATAAATGGAAAGCAAACGCGGGCAGCCCAAGCAAAGAAGAGGGTTCTTCAGAAACGAAGTAGTTGTAGACAACCCTTGCAGTGACCACAATACAATTAACGAGTGGGCAGATGAACCCCTTACTAAATACCACAAGGCGGGAAAGAGAACTAGTGTGAGCTTGCTCCTGGGAGTTGTGGGGGTACTTGTAGCTGGACTAGTGACTGTTAACACTTCCAACCTAAACCAGTACTTAAAACTCAAAACTCCAGTTCAGTACGAAATTAAAGAAGTATCTGTGCAAGAAGACCTTACTTTGAATGACTTAATTAACTGGGCAGCTGACTACAACGGAGCAAAAATTATTTACTCCCAAACCAGTCCTTCTTACTACGGACTGGGCGGAGAACTAATTAAACTCAACTCGCCTGAACTCATTTTGTCTGAAGACAACTCCAAAGGGAACTGCTGGGCCTTCAACGGAAACAGGGGCCAAGTTACAATTGAACTTGCTTCTGCAATAAAGCCAACTTCTTTTACGCTAAAGCACTTCAACGCCCCTGACTACTTCTCTGCACCTAAGTTTTTCTGTGTTTACAACCCAGAACACAACTTCAACTACGGATGCTATGAGTTCCTTTTGGAGCACCCTTTTTCGTTCACTCAGAACTTCAAGTGCCAAGAAAACTGTTCAGTGAGTTCTTCAGTTTTCAGAGTCCAAGTCACCAGCAACCAGGGTTCACGCAACACATGTTTATACCAGGTCCAGATCCACGGGTCTAAAGTTTAATATTTAAACAATATGAGCTTAATAATTTGGGACTCAAACCAAGTTAACTCGGGGAAAAGCAAAATGACTCTTGATTGCTGGGAACAAACTACTCCCAGAGTTCTGAGGAAGTCCTTGTCTACAGCTAGGCGAATCACCATGACTTTGCCAAAACCCCTTTTGAGCACTTTGAAGTTAAACAGACTCAACTTGAAAAACACTCCTCTGTGCAAGAGTTCTGACCTCTCCAAAACCAAAAAACTAATTGTGCCTACTTCCCAAAGCCACTCAGACTTCAGACCTTCTGAAGTGCTTAAAACTCTCAAACCGCCTCTTGAGTCTAAGGAAGAGAAACTCAAAAACCACAACCAACAAGTCAGACAAAACAACCTAAGCAACTTCAAACACCTAAAACATACTCCCAAGTTTGCCTGGGGAGTTCACCAGACCAAACCAAGCACAGATATAAAAGCAATCAACCAACAACGCGAAAAAACCAGACAAGAAAGGAATTACAAAAAGTCTCTAGGAAAAGCCAGAATAGGACTAGACACCCTAGAAGAACTTAAGTTCACCCTAAAACCCAAAAAGACCAAACCTCCCCGAACTCCTTCAGCCAAACCCCGGCCCAAAAACAAACAAGTTTCCCAGTTCATCAAACAAAAGAAACACAAACACAAACAACAACAAGAAACAGAACAAATAACCAAACAACTCCAAAAGTCCAGAAAACTCTCAGAACTAAAAAAACTACAAGTCCTCAACAAAAAACGCTTGCAAAGGTTCAAAGCAAAGCTTAAAACCAAAAAACCCCCTAAAACTCCTTTCAGCAACCAAAGCTTATTCACCTCCTCTGAACCAAACCTCAACAAACCCGACCAAAGCAAACAAAGAATCAAAACCATCCTCCACAAAGCTTCTCAAATCCAAAACAGGTTCAAAGCAATCAAGTCCCACAAACAAAAACACTCAGCCGCCACAAAGATCCAAGCCTTCGTAAAGGGCTTCCTAGTAAGGAACCGACTAAAAAAACTAAGCTTCGTAACCGAAGTTTTGCTTGAAAGTCCTTCTTTTGACGACGAACTAATTGACAACTTCCTTTTTAACTTCCAAGAACCAGCTACTGAAGTCACTCCTAAAACAGTCAAAAACATTGCTGAGGACATCCTCCACAAACTCATTAACCAGCACTTTGAGAGCCTCCAATCAGAAGCCAAACAAAAAGAAAGCTTCCTTAAGTGCCTACACAAACTAATCCAAACAGCCCATAAAGCACCTAGTTACTCTGGAGCCGTAACTCGGACTCTAGAAAACATCCACCAGCACTTCTATAACTCAGTTCTGGAGTTTCCTGCATCCAAACTCTCGGACTCAAATGCCTGTACCCTGTTGGTTCTTGAAGCTTTTAAACAGTGCCTCAAGAACTCCAAAACCACTTCAAAGGCGCTCCAAAAGGCTTCCCAAGAAGTAAAGCAAGCCCAAAACTTAGAAAATTGGGTACAAGAAGCTATTTTAGAAACTCTAGAAGAAGTAGAAACTTCAAGTACTCAAGGACAGCCCTCAGAAGGAACTCTGCAGAACGCAGTAAGGGAAACTATTTACATTCTAACTTGCATTACTTAAGTTTGTGAGGGGATCCACCAGACTGTTTGAAGTAGTCAACTAGTCTTTCTGAAGCCTGGGCTCTTTCGATTTCAAATATGTTTTCTAGGCGAGTTCTTTCTTTAGAGTCCTTTACTTGGCTAAGTAACTGTTCTCTTTCTTCTTCCTTTTGCTGTTCTAGTTTGATGGTCTTTCTGAGCAAAGACTTTTGTCTGTTGGTGAAGTTTGTAGGAGTTCCAAAGTAAATAGGTCCACTTGAGTTTTTGGGGGACCTCCTTGGTCCAAAAGAAGTTTTGGGTTTGGTATTCGGACTTAAAGATCTGTTAGGGGATTTTTTGGCTCTTTCGAATTTTTCCAAGCACTTCTGTTTCTTTTTCTCCATTTTGTCTCTGATTTTTTTGCGGGTTTCTTGGAGTTTGGCTTTTTCTTGGAAGACTTTTTGGGTTTTGGCGTTGTCTTCTTGGATCTTTTTAAGGAGTTGCTGGCGTTGGTACTCTTGTATGCGCATTTGTCTTTGGACTTCTTCTTCTCTGTCCATTCTTTTGAGTTGTTCCATTTCTTGTTTGTATTTGAGTTCCATAGCTTGTTTTTCACGGGTTTTCTCGACTTGTTTTTCTCTTTTTTGGATCTTTTTTTCGACTTTTTGTTTCTTTTTGAGTTCGATTTCTTGCATTTTCTGCAGAACAGCTTCTCTTTCGGCTTGGCGTTTTTGTTCTTCAGCTTGTTTGTGTTGGCGTTCTTCTTCAGCGAGTTTGTCAAGCCAAGCTTTTCTTTGTTCGGCTTTGCGCATGTTTTCTAAGTACTCTTGTTTTTTTTGGTGTTCGATTTGCTGGGCTTGTTCTTGGATTTTCTGGATTTTCTTTTGTTTTTGTTTGGCTTTTTTTTGGTTGGTTTTGAACTCGCGGATTCTTAGTTTTTCAAAGGCTGCTCTGCGGAGTTCGGTTTCTTCTTGTTTCTTTTCGAACTTCTTTTTTTCGTTTTCGAGGATCGACTCTAGTTTTTTCTGAGCTGCTTCTATTTTGGCTTGTTTGGCTTCTCGGACTGCTTGGTTGTGCCTTTTGAGTTGTTCTTGTTTTTCTTGGAGTTGTTTCAGTCGTTCTTGGTCTTTGGCTTCCATAAGAGCTCTTTTGTGTTCTACTTCTTTCCGCTGTTCTTCCAGAATGGCTTCAGTTTGTTGTTGGGCTTTTTCTTGTTTGAGTTTAAGTTCTTTTTCGCGTTTTTTGGCTTCTTTTTGTTTGAGTTTTTCGAGTTTCTCTTGTTGTTTCTTTTTTTCTTGTTCTTTCAAGTAGGCTTCTTCTTGCATTCTGCGTGCTTCTTCAGCTTCTTTTAACTCAGCTTCTCTTTTGCGTTGTTCTTCTTGCAGGCGTTTTTTTTCCCTAGCTTTGTTGGCAGCTTCTAACTGTTTTTGTCTGAACTTTTCTCGTTGTTGGGCCTTTTTTTCCTTTTCTTCGTTGCGAGTTTTGATTTCTTCAATGAGTTTCTCGTGTTCCAGGATTTGGTTGATTTCTTGCTGTGTCTTTTTTTCCATCTGTGCAAGTTTCTTTTTTTCGTTTTCAATTATTCCGTGGTTCGACCGACCACTTAGTTCCCCTGAGTTAAAGGACTTAGGAGCTTCTTCAAGCACTCTTTGGCGTTCTTCCAAGACCAGTTGCATCTTTTCTTGCCTTTTGCTTTCAAAGTGTTCTTGGTAGATCTGAATGATTTCACGGGGGGCTTGCTCTCCAAGTAGTTCTCTAAAGTAAGACTTCGGCTTAACCAGTAGTTCTTCTGGAAGTATTCCTTGCCGTGCACAGGCCTCTACCGACCGTGGACTTTCTAAGTAGGGTTCTTTTTTCTTTTTAGGGTTAAAATTCAGTAACGATATTGGCTTTTTGCTCATCTTATTAAAATTAGCTTAACATACACTAGTTCCACCAAGAAGGGTTTTTCCTTCTCGACTCTTGGTACCTGTGATGCAGCCTCGGACCCTGAACTGGGTGAGGCCGGGGAAGTCCTGCCTTAGGAGAATTCACTACCATGTTTCCTGCTCGGTTAATAGGGTTCCTTTGTCTTCTGTCGTCACTTAGCAAGTCCCTTTCAGAACTGTTGCTTGAAGGAGAGTACTCTGGGGGCCTAGGAGGCAGGACTCTTTGGTCGCCTTTTCTGTGTGGTCTGGGTTGTTGTGGCTTGAACTCGTACTCCTTCCTTCTTCCTTCCGGTCCTGCACTAATGGCTTCTCGGGAAGTGTGGAGGTTTTCTTTGTTCCTGTCTACAGAGTTGGCGCGGGAACTTATTAACCTGTTTCTTTCTTCAGACAGTTTAGGCAACTTCTGATTCAATACCCTTACACTGGGCTCAAACTTAATTGTGCCTAAAAGTTGGGACGAAGAATTGGACAGTTCGTACTTTCTAGACTCAATGTGTCTTTGCACAGGGGGCATTTGCAAGATCTTTTCACAAGATGGTCTGTAAGAAGGGTTGACTTGCAGCAAAGACCTAATGACGTTAGAAAGGTCATTGGAGTACCGAGGAGGAATAGGTGGGTAGGCTCCCTGGACTACTTTGTTGTAGAGACTCCTCATGTCTTTGCCCAGAAAAGGAGGCGTTTTAGCTGTCATTTCGTAAATCACACAGCCTAGACTCCAGATGTCAGAGGAGTAGTTGTAGGGTTGGTCCCTCCACACTTCAGGACTTGCATAGTAAGGAGTTCCTGTTTGGGTTCTGGCCATTCCGCTTTTCATTACTTTGGAAACATTCAAATCTCCCAGTTTGTACTTCCCGTTTTTGCCAATAAATATGTTGGCACACTTAAGGTCCCTGTGCATAATCCGCATGTCGTGCAAAGCCTTGATTCCAAGCGTGACTTGCACCAAACAGTCCCAGATTTCCTGTTCAGAAAAGTAGGTTCGGTTTTGCTTGTGGTGGTTGATCTTCATAAGCACGTCTCCGCTTTCTGCAAACTCCATAACTACGCAAAGAGTCCTTGAGTCTTCGTCTATAAAGGCTTCTTTGTAAGCTATGATGTTTTCATGGTGGATTGAAGCCAGTATTCTGACTTCGTTCAAAGCATTTTCCTTTTCTTTGCTAGAAAGCGGTCCAAGTCTCACCTGCTTTAAAGCCAGTAGTTCTTTGGTAGCTTTGCTCTTTACCTTGTAAACTTTAGAAAAAGACCCTTCTCCAAGTTTTTGGAGTATTTCAAAATTCTTAAGCGACATTTTTATGAATTCTTATGTGTACCTAACTTATTAGGGATTACATGCCTGGCATCGGGGGTCCTCCCATCATCCTAGGGTCAATTCCAAGAGCGTCCCTCATCACGTTGTTCAAGTTGTCCCTTACTTGTGCAAAGAAGTCGTCAGAGTCCACTTTGTGCTCTTGCAGTGCTGTGGAAATCACGTTTTCGTCGTAACCGAACTTCTTCATCACTTCGTCGCCTTCTCTGATTTTCAAAAGAATGAAGTCAGAAGGGTCAGCAATGGGGTGGTCCCGCAGGTAACTCCTCAGGTAGTCACCAATGTACTGAAGGACTTCTTTGAGTTTCTCTTTAGTCAAGTCAGCTGGCAACTGCACTCCTGCCTGCAGAGTTTTCACTGCCATTTCTTCAAGTGCTCCTGACACACTGGGGTCTTGGGCGTGGGTTCTGCAGGAGTCTTGGAATATGCCTGGGTTGATTCCGTACCTTTGGCACACTTCTCCTGTTATGGTGAGCAATAACCTTTCTTGGAACTGGAGTTGCTCAAAAGCAATTTCTCTCCACTTAGCTTCGTCCCTTTCGTAAACTTCTTGCCTTTTTGCCATGTACTCGCGGTTACTTCCTACCAGCCTTACTTTGGCTTCTTCTGTCATTGAGTTGATGAGTTGGATAAGGTCTTCTTTGTTGATGATTCCGTTGGACACACTGATCTTGGGCACTGCTTCTCTGCTAGAACTCTTCATGTACTGGAACATCCCTGAGACTGAACTACTAGTAGGGCCTGTACTCTGCAAGTCTTCGTCTACCACAAACTCGAGTTGGTCTGTTTTGTTTTCAAGGTAAGCAGTGAACAAGTCTTCTGTGGATTTGATTAGTTGGTCTCCGAATTTGATTTTGAAGTTAAGAGCTCCTGTGGTTCTGTAGATGTTTTCTATGAGTTCTTGTAAAGAAACTGGAACACAAGACAAGTTGTGGGATTCTTCTTCGTCTTCCAACCTCACTTTAATGGCTACACTCGGTTCCATTTTTCTAATTAAGAAAGTTTCCAAGTACTTACTCAGCAGTTCTTCGAACAAATATTATGCACTCCAACCTCTACTTATAAATATGTCAATACTGCTCAATTTGTTCGGAAGTAAGCACAAAACTAAATCCAAAAAGGCTTCCAAGGGAGTTCCTAAAAGACCCCTCAAAAGAGTTTTGGTGCTTGACTTGGATGAAACTTTAGTCCACTGCGTTCCAGAGGCAGGCAAAGGCCACTTGCCTCTGAACATCACTTTGCCTTCTGGAGTTGTAGCTACAGCCTCCCTCAACATGCGCCCCTTCGTGAAAGACCTGCTCCAAGCTGCCGCAGAGGCTTTTGAAGTAGTTGTGTTTACAGCAGCAGACCAGTTTTACGCAGATCCAGTCATAGACAAACTAGACCCCTTGGGGAACCTTATTTCCCAAAGGCTTTACAGAAGTGACTGCACCCTAGTGCAAGGAACTTACGTAAAAGACTTGTCTATCCTTGGAAGGAACCTCAAAGATGTCATACTTGTAGATAACTCGCTGTCCAGTTGTGCTTTTCAAGAAGACAACGCAGTTCCAATTCTAAGTTGGTTCGACGACCCCCAAGACACAGAACTGCTCAAACTAGCATCTTACCTGAAACTTGCACTTAGGGTTTCTGACGTGCGCTTGCTAAATAGAGAGGTTTTCGGTGTAAATAACTTAAATGGAAAGTAACGAAAACGACTTACTGAAGTCAGAGTCTAAAAGATTGCTTCAAGAAAAACTGCTTCGATTCAAAAGTTACAGAGAAAACAGCCAGAAGTTACTTACGAGTCGAGAAAGGTCTTGGCTCAAGAAAAGGGGAAAAGACCATTACATTGACTTCGACGACTCAGTTAGGAACGAACTCAGGAAGTACTTTGTTTCGATGGACCAAAGTGGAAGTGGAAGTATTGTTTTGGAAGAACTTGCTGACCCACTTATTGCACTGGGACTTGCAGAGAACCGCGAAGAAATCAAAACTTTGTTCGATACAGTAGACACTGATAAGTCTGGCAAAATCGAATTTGATGAGTTTTTAGCTATTTTAAAAAACAAAGAAGGCAACTCAACAATGGGTGAGTTCTTCAAAGAAATGACCCGCGGGAAGCTAGTTGAGGACTCAGACGTGCTTCCGTTTAACCTTGTGGTTAGCAGTTACAGAAGGAAAATGCTCATGGAAGTTGTTGTCAACGAAAACTCATCCAACAAACCCCAGGCTGAAAAGATCATGAGGGCCTACTCCAAGCAACTAGAAAAAAGCAAAAAGAAGTTTAGTTTATAATTAAATGAAACTGAAATTAGTTGTTGGTTTGTTTTTTGTTTTGACTCAGAGTTTCAAGTGTGGAAACCAACTTGAGGGAGAACCTCAGGTTAACTTGCTCAATACTACCCACAGACAACTATACTCCAGTTACTCTCGATCCAGTTACCTTTCCCCAGTTAGGTTTTACTTCCACTATGCTAATTTCAGTTTAGGCGGCGAAGAAGCTTACTTCAAAAACACACTAATCAAAGCTGCTGAAAGATGGCTGAGTTCAGCTTTGAACGTTTACAGCTTGCTGGAGCCTTTGAAGCTAAGTGGAATCACCAAGTGCGGCCCAGTAAAGGTCCCCTACGAGCACCAAACACTGGGAATAGAAACGGATGTGATTGCTTACATAAGCAGTGCTGAAGAGACTGGAAAAAGCTATGTGGCTTACGCTGGACCTTGTGCTTTGCAAAACTCAGACAGAAACAATGTGATAGCTGGAAGCATCCACATTAACTCACACAACTTTCTGAAGATAAACAGCTTTGAAAAGCAAATGATGACTATAATCCATGAACTTACACATTTGTTGGGGTTTACAAAGGGAGTCTACAAGTACTTCAGAAAAAACAACGGAGAAACTTACTCGGAAAATGAACTTTATGAGACTCTAGAAATCAGAGGAGCTGAGAAAACTGTTATAAAAGGCCAAAGAGTTCTAGAAAAAGCCAAAGAGGCACTGGGTTGTGAACAACTCCAAGGAGTTGAGTTAGAAGACTACGGAGGAGACGGAACTGTAGGGTCTCATTGGGACAAAAGAATGATGTACAACGATTACATGATTGGCCATGTAATCGAAGACCCCCTGTACTCCAGCATTACTTTGGCTCTTTTAGAAGACTCAGGTTGGTACTACCCCAACTACACCTATGCCCAAAGTCCCATTTGGCCTAGGCAAAAAAGTTGCAGTTTCTTTTACAGCAAATGCTTAGACAAGGACTCCTACGAGTTCTGCAGCCAACCTAAAGACACTTGTGACTACTTCCACTTGGGCAAAGCTAAATGCAATCTTAAGGAGCATGAAAAGCAACTCCCAGAAGAGTTCCAGTACTTCAGTAACCCCAAAAAAGGGGGTTCTGACCCCTATGTTGACTACTGCCCTGTAAAGGAACCTACTTCGTACGGAAACTGCAGAGGAACTGGGCCCCTAGTTTACGCAAACCCTAGCTACTTTGAAGAGATCTGTGAAGACTGCAGGTGTTTCGAAACTACAATTGCCAAAGACAAAGCCTCAGACCAACTACGTCCAGTTTGCTATAGAGTGCTTTGTGCCGAAGACCACAGTTTAGTGCAAATAAACAACAGTACTTTTAGGTGTCCTTACGAAGGAGGCAAAATAGAAGCTATGGAAGGGCACTTAATCTGTCCTGAGTGGAAAGTAGTGTGTGGAGAAGTTCCTTGCATGAATGGCTGTAGTGGAGCAGGAGTGTGTGTAAGGGGCAAATGCAAGTGCAATGAAGGCTTTACTGGAAGTGACTGCTCTATTGAATACAGTGGGGACTGCACGCAAGAAGTGCAGTGTCCTAAAGACCAGACTCCTCTTGACAGTAGGTGTGTTTGCAAGCCATTTAGAGTGTTTTCTAATGGAAGGTGCAGGTGTGTAGATAATTCCCAGGAAACTGAAGGACAGTGTGTTTGTGTAAAAGGCACGTTGCCCTTTGAAGGACTTTGTGTTGCTGCTTCAGAAAACCTAGGACACAGGCACTACTGGTGTGTGCTTACAGTTATGTTGGTGGGGTTAGTAATTTCAACTGGGGCACTTTTGAAAGGCAGACAAAAACAACAACCAACTTCCCCCACAACTGCTATGGAAAGGTTTTCTTCGATCTCTTCTGAACCTAAGTCTGAAGACTACCCAATTACCAAAAGCAATCATTGGTTGCTGAAGTTACTAAGGAACCACTTAACTATTGGTTTGTTCACACAAAACCAAAACTTGACTTCCCAAGTCCTTTTGTTTTCTGACTCTTTGATGGGCTTGTGCTGCTTGAACAGGGTGTTTTTGTGGCTTTTTGAAGAAACAAAGGACCCCAAAGAGAGTTTTGAAGGGGTGTATTTAGTTTACAGTTTAGGAGCTGCAGGTGGAGTTTTTTGTGTAGTGCTGGTTTTTAGGTATTTGTCCCAGAAGTGGTGTTTGGCACTAAGCAGCCTAGTTTTGGGGTATTTTGTGGCGACACTAGTGTTTTGGTTTGAACTGGAAGAAAACTGGGACTTGCACCTGTGTATACTTTACTTAGTTTCGATTGGTTTAGACTTAACTTTGTTTCAAACTTTAGCTTCAGCAATTAAGTCATTTAGATAATTACAATTAGTTTTTCTGTGGAGACATGTTTTTAATGATTCTTTTGAACCTTCCTACGCTTTTCACCACAGTTGCTACAAGCCCAATGTTCTTTTTGGCTTTGTTTCTCCAAGTTTTTTGGATCTTGCGAGTGGCGAGTTTCATGTTCAGTTTCCTGATGAAGAAGCCTTTTGAAATTCTCAAGAACTGGGACAGGGCTTCTTTGTGGTCAAAGGACTCCTTGAGACCCAGAAGTCCAATATCAGAAGCGTTGAACTCTGAAAAAGCTAAACTGCCTACTAAACAAAGGCACCAAAAGTGATTGTAGTAGTCCTCTGCACTCCAAGTCCCTAAGTTCTTTTGAACTTGTTTAGAAAGAGTGTTTTCGAAGTAGTTCAACTTGGAAGTTAACTCGCAGACTCCCATTCTGTCAAGTGTTTTTTGGATGAGTTCTGCGTCTTGTTTGGAGTTGTTCCACTTTTCATAGTAACTAGAGTTTTGCTTTTTAGTTTGGTTTAAACTCAGCAACGAGTACAGGAAGTCAGACTCGTTTGCAACTAGCAAAAACACTTCAGAGTTCACCTTTCCAGCCCCTAGGTTCCAACACTCTCTGTAGAACCTGCAAAGTTCCATGTCACTGATGCTGGGATTCAGGCCTCTGCAAACACCCGAAAAAAAGTCAAAACTCGCTCCAGACTCATCAGCCGAACTAAGCATGTCTTTAACAAGTTCTAACTTGTAGACTTTTTCTTTTCTATAGAACTCAAGCATCACTCTCAGCACCAGCGAAGTTTCAATATGTAAAGTTTGCTTCTTGTAAAGAGACTTCTCGCGCAGCATGCACAGTAGGTCTTCCATATCCTCTTTAGACATTCCTTGCATCAGTTCTTCTGCAATGGTTTCTATTTTCTCTAAAGCAACAAAGTTCATTCTTGAATACTTAGCGTTGGGGTGGTTCAATTGAGGACCTCTGAACAGCATGAATCTGCAGTGCAAGTAAAACGCTAGTTCGTCAAGCATCATTTCTTCTTCCAAAAACTCTTTAAAGGTCTGCAGTTCCCAGTTCTTTTTTGTGTCTTCGTGGGAAAGGCCAAGTAGGAAATTCAAACGAATTTCCTGTGCAGACTCTTTTTTCCACCACTCAAGCTTCCTTACACTCCGTGAAGTTTCGTCTACACAAAACTCCCCCAACCACCCAAACACAAACTCAGTTAGTTTGCTTGGCCTGGCTAGAGGAAGTCCTTTGCACAAACAGTGTTCATAGTACTTAGAGTCCAGTATTCCCCTTACTGTGCAGAACACCCAGTTTTCAAAGGGAGGAATGTAGCTTCCGTAAGAACCCCTTGGCACTGAACAAAAAGACCCAAAACTAGGCTTTAGGTGTTTATGGCTTTGTAAGTTCAGAGTTTTGAACTTCCTGGGGAGTTTTTTGGGGTGTTTACTGAAAATAGGGTCTGTAAGGGGAACTTTAATTTCAACGTCCTGCAAGTTTGAGTCTCTTTCTTCGAAGATAGAATTTAGGAGTTGCTGGTACTTAGACTCTAGTTTTTGGTAGTCTTCGCTGGCTTGCTTTAGTTGGTCTTTGTAACTATCTACACACAGTACTTCTTCTTGAAGCATTCCAAGTTGGTCCAGAAGCTTCTTAGTTTGCAACTCTACTTGAGTCTTTTCTTGGGAAAGTTTTTCTACTTGTTGCACAAAAGAAGACTTCACCTTCTGCAAATCTTCTATAGTTTGGGCTTGCTGGGCAACTTTGTCTTTGGTCAGACCGAGTTGGTGTTGCAGTTTGGCAATGGTTGCTTGTCTTTTTTGAAGCAATTGACTCGACTCCTGGAGTTTACTTTGCATTTCTGGACTTACACAAGTCAGAGTTGAGTGTTCTTTTTCAACCCTATTTTGGTTTAAGTTTTCAATGAGTTCTTCGTACTTAGCTCTTTCTAAGTTCCACTCTCTTTGCTTTTTGGTGTAGGCTTCTTCTAGTTTCTTGGGGTTGTTTTTTGAAAACTTGGATTTTAAGGATCTATACTTATTTTTGTAACTCCACATTTGATGCTCCAAGTTTTGGGAGTCCTTGCGGAGCTGGAAGTAGTTGTCTTTGGTTTCTTCAAAAGACTTTACTACTTCACTTCCCTGGAGTATAGCTCTGTGCAGCAACTTTTCAACGTAGTGCAACTCCGAAAGCATCTTAAGTTTGGAGTTTCCTTCAAACCACTGAGAATGCACCACAGTGCTGCAAAGGGACTCTAGACTTCTCTGCAAGTTGGCCATTTCACTGATTTGGCTGAGTTCCTTAAGATACTTTTGGGAAGTTTTCCGAGTTTCTAGCATTTCTTGGTTCAAACTTTTAGCTTCCTGAGTGTTTTCAATAACGGAAACAGGGGTTTCTTCCCTGAGGTTTGGTCTGGACATTCTGTTGTAGTTCATTAAGTAGCTGATTGTTGTTTTGTCAGACTTAACTGAACTCGGCGAAAAAAGCTTACCAGAATTCAGTGCCCTTGAGGAAAGGTACCTGCGTTTTTTCTTTTTGACCAAAGTTGAGTTGGGTGTTGTGTTTTTAGAACGTCTTTGGAAAATGTAACTTATGTCAGGTGTTTGTTGGTTAGACCTGGAGTAAGACTTATGCCCTTCTAAAAACAAATCTTCCATTATTAACTATCTACTCAATGTTCAGTACACCCATTTGCTCATTGAGGTGCTTTGCGTTGTCTGGCCACTCAGTAACCACCACTACAGTGCTTCCAGGCTTGCAGTAAGGTCGAAGGTCTTCAACTGAGTTGGCTAAAGCCCTTCTGTAGTCAGACACGTCTCCCAGAAGAGGAACTGTCCCCCTGTTTATCAGGCACTGCTGTGCTGTGCGCAAAAGACTCGAAACTGTTATGATGGGCATGGGGGGTTTGTACTTAGCAATCATCCTAGGAGCTCTTCCCATCTGTGCCAAGCACAGAATAAAGGTTCCTTCTAACTCAATGCAGGTCTTAACTGCAGAAGAAGCTATTGCCTCTGCAACACTGGGTTTCTTCATAGGAAGCCAAATCTTTTGGAAGGTCGACCGAGGGTCGATGTCTCCCTCAGCTGTTTCCAGAATGTTTGTGATCATTTCCAAAGCGTTGCGCCAAGTTTCTTCTCTTAAAATGTCAGAAGACAGCACAAACCCATCTATTCCATCTAATACTCCGTTGTACACGTCGCAAGCATCAGCCCTGAGTGGGTAGGGCAGGTTCCTCAAACTGCCTAGAACGTGTCCACTTACCACTACGGGTTTGGCTTTTTGGCTGCACAAATTAACAATTTCTTTTTGGTAAGTGCAGATTCTTTGTATAGGCATTTCTGCACCCATGGGGCACCTAGCAATGATTATTCCGTCACAAACTTCAACCATTTCCTCAAGTCTCTTTTTGGAAATAGCAGTTTCGACTCTGCAGAGTATTTTGATTTTTTTGTTTTTGATTTTCTCACTCACTACTTTAAGTTCCTCTTCAAAGTTCTCTTCTGAAAAGCCAACTGATATAAAGTCCACGTTTGCTTCAGAGCAGAACTCCAAGTCACCCAGTTGTTTTTCTGAAAAGTTGTTTTCTAGTTTGCAGCTCCCTTCTGCGTAGACCCTGGCTCCGTTGTAAATAACTCCATCGTTCTTAATCAGAATGTGCATTCCCTGTGAGTCTACAGAAGTGACTTCTCCAGACACTTCTTCCCCAAACACCACACTTGCTCCCACTGCAACTCCTTCGCCTAGAGTGTTGACTCTGTAAGCTTCTTCGTCACTTGCGTCTGTACTGAAGTAAAGGGACTCTCCAGCACTTACGTTGAGGTCTCCAGGAGTTTTGAGTATCCGGTGAGCTGAAGGAATGTCCAGTATGACTCCTACAATGGCGTTCTTGTCTCCTGCTACATTATACACTTTATTTATCAAACTCGTGTACACTTTGTAGTTAGAAGAACTGAGTTTTATCCTGACTATGTCAATTCCCAACTCAAACATCTGTGCTAGGGTTTGGTCCTCAAACAAAACCCCTTCTTCTTCCAAAGTGCCTACTATGCGAGTTAGTCTTTTGTTTTTCAACCTAAACATTTTTATTAAATAGTTTATTCACCCAGCAGTATAATAAACATCTTCGCATACTATCAGTTGGTTTATGAGAGGTATGTACTTCATGTTGTGCTTCTCTAAAATGCTCATCAGCTCCATGCTTTCTTCGCTGTCTTCAGGTGGGTCAATCAAGTAGTTATAAGCTTGCAGGAACCTTTCCAAACTCAACTTTGACTCTAAGTAGCACCTCAAAGCTTCAATCCTTCCAAAGGCAGAGTCCAAAGTGCTCACTCCTGGTAGTGGGTTGCCTTCTGGAGTCAAAAACTTAGCTTTCACTCTTTGGTTTTCCGGCTCTTCAAAGTCCTCTTCTGGTTCAGACTGCTCAACAAAGTACCTGCTGAATGAAGATACGTTTTCGGAAGGGTTTGCTTCTTCTCTAAACTCAGATGTTGGTGTTTCTCTTCTTCTTTTTATCTGCAACCTTTTAGATTCTTTTTTCTCTTCGTAGCTTCCTGCCTGCTTTGACTCCTCTATTTTAGAAGCCAGTTCTCTTGAAAAGCTTTCTTTTATCTCTTCTTTCCGAGGCTCCCCTTCTTGGTACTGCTTAGATAAAAAAGTTTTACCGAATTCGTGTTTAGCTACTGTTTGCGAAAGCAGGTTTGAGATCCTTGAAGCCAAAAAGTCCTTCTCCAGAATCCTCTTCACTGACGGTCTTTTGTGCGGGTCCTTTTGAAGCATCTCGTCAATCAAGTCCCGCAAGTTCTGGGAGTAGCAACTGGGAATCGCTGGGTAAGTTCCCTTCAGAATCTTAACTACTAGTCCCTTCATCGAGTTAGAGTCAAAGGCGTGTCTCAAAGTCACCATCTCGTACAAAATGCACCCCAAACTCCAAATATCTGACTTTTGGTTGTAGGGTTTCTCTTGGCAAATCTCAGGCGACAGGTAGTAGGGAGTGCCTATGGCGGTCTGGGCACAGTCGTAGGTGTGCTGGAGCACCCTTGCTATTCCGAAGTCACCAATCTTGACCTCGCCCTTGCTAGTGAGGAACACGTTCTGAGTTTTAAGGTCTCTGTGAAGAATCTTGCGGTCGTGGATGTGCTTTATAGCCAAACAGATCTGAACAAACCAGTCCAGTATTTGATTCTCAGGAAAACCTTTCCCAAGCTTCTTCTGTTTGGCTATTTTGGAGTACATATCCCCTCCATCGGCGTAGTCCATAACTATGCACAGACATCGCTTGTCCATGAAGCTTTCCCGGTAAGTTACGATGTAAGGGTGACGCATTGCCTTGAGTACATGGACTTCGTTAAGGGCTTCTTCTTTTTGCTTGCGGTCCATTCGAGACACGTCTATGATTTTCATGATGTAGAGTTTCCTGTCTACAGTGGACTGCACTAAAAGAGCGTAGCCAAAACTCCCCTTGCCTGCGATCTTTACCTTTTTATACTTGTCCATTTAAAATTTATTTGAGCTTAAACATAACTTTTTGAATTATTACCGAAAATTACATTAAAAAAGACCCAAGGGCTCGTTAAAGTAATAATAATTGTTATTACCGGAAATTACAATTCATACTTTAAGTTTTATTAGCAGCAGTGTAGTAAGAATCCTCACAAACTATCAACTGGTATATGAGGGGAATGAACTTGATATTCCTCTCTCCTAGAATATTGTGTAATTGCTCGTTTTCTTCGTCGTCTTCAGGGGGGTCTGTTAAGTAAGCATAAGCCTCAACGAACCTTTCTAGGGTAATTTGGAGCTCTAAGTAACAGCGCAAAGCTTCAATGCGTCCAAACGCTGAGTCTATTTCGCTCACTCCAGGTAATGGGTTGCCTTCTGGAGTTAAAAAGTGTGACTTCACTCTTTGATTTTCTGGTTCTTCAAAGTCTTCGTCTTCTTCTCCACTTTTAGGTTCAAGGCACTGCTTCATAGATTTCACTACTTCGTCGTAGTTAGTTTCTTCTTTCTTCTCACCATCATTTGACTTTCTTTTAACTAAAGACCGTCTTGGTTTCTTTTCTTCCAGAAAACTAGACTTCAGTTCTTCAACTTTACTGTTTTGGTCTCTAGGAGACTTTTCTTTAGACTCTTCTTTACTGTTCTCCACTGGCGCCAATGGTTGCTTAGATAAAAAAGTTTTACCGAATTCGTGTTTAGCTACTGTTTGCGAAAGCAGGTTTGAGATCCTCGAAGCCAAAAAGTCCTTCTCCAGAATCCTCTTCACTGACGGTCTTTTGTGCGGGTCCTTTTGAAGCATCTCGTCAATCAAGTCCCGCAAGTTCTGGGAGTAGCAACTAGGAATCGCTGGGTAAGTTCCCTTCAGAATCTTAACTACTAGTCCCTTCATCGAGTTAGAGTCAAAGGCGTGTCTCAAAGTCACCATCTCGTACAAAATGCACCCCAAACTCCAAATATCTGACTTTTGGTTGTAGGGTTTCTCTTGGCAAATCTCAGGCGACAGGTAGTAGGGAGTGCCTATGGCGGTCTGGGCACAGTCGTAGGTGTGCTGGAGCACCCTTGCTATTCCGAAGTCACCAATCTTGACCTCGCCTTTGCCAGTGAGGAACACGTTCTGAGTTTTAAGGTCTCTGTGAAGAATCTTGCGGTCGTGGATGTGCTTTATAGCCAAACAGATCTGAACAAACCAGTCCAGTATTTGATTCTCAGGAAAACCTTTCCCAAGTTGCTTTTGCTTAGCTATTTTGGAGTACATATCCCCTCCATCGGCGTAGTCCATAACTATGCACAGACATCGCTTGTCCATGAAGCTTTCCCGGTAAGTTACGATGTAAGGGTGACGCATTGCCTTGAGTACATGGACTTCGTTAAGGGCTTCTTCTTTTTGCTTGCGGTCCATTCGAGACACGTCTATGATTTTCATGATGTAGAGTTTCCTGTCTACAGTGGACTGCACGAGCACTGCATGACCAAAACTTCCTTTACCTGCAATTTTGACTTTTCGATATTTGTCCATTTTAAATATTAATCAATGTTTGAAAACTTAAGAAAATGGGTTGGGAGACTTAGACCCAGTGCCTTGGTTAATAACTTGGTTTAAAATATAAATATGGGTGGCTCAACAAGCAGGTCTAGGAACTCAGTTAGGAACAACGAGCCTACAAGGCTTGGAAGGTTCACAAAATGCCCTAATTGCAATGGAATATTTTGTTCTGAGACGAGCATAGAAGATTTCAATGCTCATTTGGAGTACTGCAAAAAAGGAACCAAGTCAACTATTTCGCCCTTGGTATGTTTGGAGTCTATGCAAGACAAGTCTTATAACCAGAAAGTGGAGTGGTTCAGGGACTACATAAAGGCCCTGAAAAAATCCACACAGAGAGAAATGGTCAAACTCAGGATAAGTCGTGAGAATTTTCTGTTCGATAGTTTCCACATCTTAAGTCTGAACAGCAAGGACCTCTACAGAGAATTCCACATCAGTTTTGAAGGCGAAATAGGACAGGACGCCGGAGGAATCACCAAGGAGTGGATTACAGAACTAATCAAGTTGCTGTTTAGTGAAGAAATGGGTTTGTTTTGTAGGACAAAAACAGAAAGAGTGAGTTACACCATTGCAGAAAACAAAGAGTGCTACGAACTGTACGAACTTGCTGGCAAAGTCCTAGGCAAAGCTCTTTTTGAAAACATTCCAGTGAACTGTCCGCTCTCTTACGTGTTGTATAAACACATACTGCAAGTGCCAGTAGAACTTGCAGACCTGGCCTTCCACGACTCAAGTCTCTACAACTCGCTCAAATTCATAGAAGTCAACACCATCGAAAATGTTTTTTTCGAAAACTTTAACGTGAAACTCGAAAATTCAAACCAAGTTTTTGAACTTTGTGAAGGTGGAAACAAAATACAACTCACTGAAGAAAATAAACTAGAGTACATAAGGCTAAGACTCCAGTTTGAAGCCCACAAAAAAGTAGAAAACTGTCTAGAAAGCTTCTTGAGGGGGTTTTATGCAGTAGTTCCCTTTTACCTAGCAAGGGTGTTCGACCCTGTAGAACTTGAAATCCTAATGTGCGGGAGTCCGGTCATAGACATAGAAGACTGGAAAAAAAACACTGTGTACCGAGGAGCTTTTAAACCAAGTCACGTTGTAATCAAGTGGTTCTGGGAAGTAGTCGAAAGTTTAACACAAGAACAACTCAGCAACCTTCTCAAGTTTGTCACTGGAAGCGAAAGAGTCCCCATTGAAGGATTCCAGAACCTCAAAACTTTAAGGGGTGACGTTGCCAAGTTCACTATTGAACCCATTAAGCACAAAAAGAACTACCTGCCAAGAGCCCACACTTGCTTCAACAGACTAGACTTGCCTGTTTACAGCAACAAGGCTGACTTAGAAAGATCCCTTAAACTGGTCATTACGCACTTTAACCTTGGCTTTGGGTTTGAGTAATGTAAATAATTATGGACACAAGTCTTCTAGTTTACTCACTTCTTTTTGTTGTTCCTTATTTGGCATTTAAAGTCACAAGGATCCTCAGAAAACCCAACTTTGAAGGCAAGACAGTCTGGATCACAGGAGCTTCTTCAGGAATTGGGGAAGCCCTTACTTACGAATTCGTCAAAAGAGGAGCCCAAGTGATCATTTCTGCACGCAACGAAGAGTCTCTGAACAGAGTCAAAAGTAACACCACCCAAAGCAAAGTCACAGTTCTGCCTATGGACCTTTCTGACTCAGAAACAGCCCTTGAAAAAGCCAAGCAGGTAACTAAGTCCCACCAAATAGACATTCTAGTTAACAATGCAGGAATCGGACAAAGGTCAACTTTCGTTTCGAGTTTAGACGACTTGCTTATAGAAAAAAGACTCATGGAACTAAACTACTTTTCAGTAGTTGCTTTGACTAAAGCTGTGGCCAAACAAATGATTGAAAAAAGGTCAGGACAAATAGTAGTCATTTCAAGTGTAGCTGGGCTAGTAGGTTCTCCCTGCAGAAGCAGCTACTCAGGTTCTAAGTACGCGATTTCAGGGTTTTACGAGTCAATGAGGAACGAACTCGAGGATTTCAATGTTAACGTGACTACCATATACCCTGGGTACGTCCGCACTGATTTCTCCAAAAACGCTTTGATTGAAGGAGGCCAGACTTACGGACAACAAGACCAAAACCTAGCTAAAGGAATGGACGTTGAGGAATTTGCCACCAAAGCTGTCCAGTCAATCTTCCTCAAAAAGAGGGAAGTAGTTATTGCTAGTTTCTTGATTAACTTTGTGATCCAAATGAAGGCTTTCTTCCCAGCCTTGTATTTCTTTTTGCTCAAAAAAGGAACTAAGTCCATCCAAGAAAGTTTAAAAGCCCAAAGAGAAGCCAAAACATGACTATAAGTAAATATGAAGAGGGAAATAAACTCCAGGGCTGAGCACTTGTGCCAGATTTGTTCCAAGTACTTCCCTGACCAAGAATCCTTCCACAACCACCTAACTGAAGAACTTGCCTCCGTAGCGCCAAATACTTCTACCTGTCCGGACTACACGTGCTTTTTCTGCAAAAGGAATTTCAAAACTGAAAAAGGACTTAACCAGCACATTGGCAAACTGCACACAAACAAAGTAAAACCATACAGCTGCAACTACTGTTCTAGAGCTTTTAAAAGCAAACAATTACTTAAAACCCACTGTGAGCAAGTTCATTTTGGCTCCAAAAAAGCAAGATGCCCTTTTTGTTCCAAAGTGCTTTACAGCATATACAGGGTTAAAGACCACATAAATAAATGTCTTAGTTAATGTAACTATTAGAACTGCAGTAAACAGGAAAAGGATTTGGATGGGAAACCAGATCTGAACACAACTGGTCCAAGAGTCTGTAACTAACGTGTCTCATGCAAAACACATGTGTGAACTCCACCTCTTGACCACTTACAGTTTCTTTTTCAACGCACAAAGAGTACTTCTTCAAAATGCTTTCACAAGGACGCAGAAACCTAACTGCCAGACTCAGTGGACTATGCCTTACGTAAATACAGTACCCTAAGCGACTTTCTAAGTCCTCGAGTTGCTGTTTGAGGTAGTTTGCTAGTTTTATTCCTTCACAAGCCATCTCTACTTTTTGCTGCTCTGAATACTTGCTGTGGAACTCCCACAAAAGCAGTGGCGAAATGGCATTCCGGGACCCTGCAAAGGTCGTATCTTTGGTTCCGATGTACGATGGTTCAGAAACTGGGTTTACTCTCAACTCATTGCGCATCATAAGCACACCACAAGGCCAAGGCGCTCCTATCCACTTGTGGCCACTCGTGACTATTGAGTGCACGTAATTTTCTCTGAAGTCAAAAAAGGGAAACTCTGGAGGTCCTCTGATTAAGTCCTGCTCAATGGCCTTTTCGAGGTAAGGAATGTAACTAGCACCTAAAGCACCGTCTATGTGTATCCAATACTTGTTTCTTTGTCCTGATTCAAGCATTTTGTGCTTCTTAAGGACCTTAAGAACTGACTCTGAAGCCCTTCGGATTTGGTCACATGCTCCCTTAAAAGTGGTGCCTAAGTTAAAGTTAAGCACCAAAGGGTGTCCTTTGCTAGCAAAAAACTCCGCCACAACGCACAGAGCCTCAACATTGATTCCTCCACACTCGTAAGAAGGAACAGAAAGGGGCCACTTTTCTCCAAAGGGACACTCGTCTTTGTAGAACTTGTTTCCCACTTCAGACATGGTGCTTAGTTTTATCAAAGAGCACGCTTTGAGGATTGAGTAGTGGGTTTCTTGGGAAAACAGAATCACAGGTTCCTTGTAGTCATCTTCTTGGGCAAAACTAGCCGTTTTGAACAACAAGGGCTTGCCCCCTAGGTATTCTCTGGCGTTGTACAAACTAAAGATATTTCCTTCAGTGGAACCCATAGAAAGCACATATCCCCAGCACGCAGTAGGGTCTTCTGGGTCCAGTTTGGCTTGCCACAAATCTGAGTAGTACTTGAGGACTTTTGCTTCTACTTCTTTAGTGTTCAGTTGGCTGTAGCCTAGACAAAAGGGGTCTCCTACGTTGTTCAGCCTTGTGCTGAGGTACTTTGCTACTAGGGCGTAGTTTTCATTCACAGTTCCTTGGTACCCTAGGAAGTTTTCCATGGAACCTTTGTATCTCTCATAAAGGCCTGAAATAGTTTCTTGTCTTTGGAATTCAGGAACTGCCTGAGAACTGATATCTAAAGACGAACTAAACCTGCTTAATACTGCTCTGGAACTTCTTTCCCTAAGCAGCATTTCTAATGGTTCTATAGAACAATCTAAACATGAAATTTAACTTAGAGTTAAGGCTATTGTGTGGTAATTTCTGGGAACTTCCATACGAAGTCTATTTCCTTGGGTTCGGACTCGTCTAAACGCAAAGCAACTGCAGAGCAGTTGGAAAGGGCCTCTTTCAAACCAATGTAGTAAGTGAGGGCACAAATAAGGCCTCCATGGCTAAAGCAAAGATAAACACCGTCTGTAGAGCAAGAGTCTGCGAAAAAGGACTTGGCTCGGGACATAACCATGGGCCAGCTTTCTCCCTTGGGAGCATGGTACTCAGGGTGGTTGATGAGTCCCTTCATTTCCTGAGTCATGCTGTCGAAGTGCTCTCCTTCGTGCTCTCCGAAGTATATTTCCCTGAGTCTTTCGTCCTGGACTACTGGCCATGAAAACAAAGTAGCGTACTGTGCTGTAATGACTGCCCTTTGCAAGTCTGAGCAGTAAATCTGCTTGAACTGGGGGTAAAACTCGTGCAGTGAAGAGTACAGCAGGTTTGCTTGCTTTTTTCCGTGATCTGAAATCCTAGAGTCAGTCCACCCAGCAAGAGTCCCTGTTAAGTTGCACATGCTTTCTCCGTGCCTAACCATCACTACGAACTTCCCTTGTTTTTTAAATAAGTTTGATAAGTTTTTGCTTAGAGCTTCCATATATTATCCCACTACAAAAGCTTAGACCCTATTTGGTTGGGTTTCTTCTTTTTAGAACGAACTGGCTTTGCTTTGGACTGTTTCACGGGCTGAACTGCAACTGGGGAAGGAGACCTGGGACGCACTCTTTTTTGTTCGCCTTTGCTTTGCAGACTCTCTATTGCTTCAAACACCAATTTGGCTATGTTTTTTCTGCTTGGGTCTGCTTGGCTTTCCAAAGTTAGGCTTCCTTTAAGCACTGCTCCTGAGATAGGGTACTCCACAAGCAACTTCAGTGTAGTTTCTTCTAAAACTGCTTTAATTGGTTTCTCTGTAATCGCAGTTTTCAGCAACTCAAAGTAAACTCCCCAAGTGTTGTGTTGTGAAGATATTCCTAACTTGGCTTGGTGAGCTAAAAAGTCCTCCATTCCCCAAGTAAGTTCCCAAATCCCATTCACCACATCAGTTGCTTGGATCTGTAGTTGGTGGTTTCCTGGAATAGGGTTTACCTTTGAAACCCCCAGAACCTTTTCATTACCTAAACTCCCACTAAAGCAAACAGAATCACATATTAGTAATGCTTTCTGGTAATCTCCTACTTCTTCCATTATTAGTTAACTTTAACCTGGGCACTTATCAAGTCCAGCATCTTCTTGATGTAAACTAAGTGTCCTTCCTTGTTGAATATGTTCACTTCTTTTAGTTGGTCAAGCAACTTACTGATGCTCACAAAGTTTTCAAGGCTTTTGTAAAGACTACTGGAATCCTGACTGACCAAAAACATTCTGTGAACTTCCACATAAGTAGGTTTAAGTTTGCTTTGAATCAACTCAAAGTCCTTTATCAACTCTTTAAACAAATAAGAGTCAATTGGCAAAGGACTGAATACACTTAAGATGAAGAATGCACTTCTGCATGCTAGCGGAGTAGTTTTCAAAAGCTTGGATTCTAACACCCTGTTTAGTTTCAGAAACAAAACACTAACTCGTGTAATAAGCTTAGAAGAAGAGCAAAACTTGATCCTGGCTCTTTTGATTCCAGCTTTTCCGCACCTTTCAATATACTCTGATTCTTCCGAGCAGATCCACTGGTAAATCTCCTGGGTTCTTCCAGGATCGAAGCTAGGGTTTCTTATTTCGTGTTCTCCGTACAAGTTATCGTACATAGGGAACTCCAATTCCTTTAAATACTTCTGATTGGACTCATTTATAAATTCATTGATTTTGTTTGTGCTGTCCCAGTAGTTAAATATCAACTCAATGAATAGGCAGTAACTGGCCTTCAACTCAGTTTTGCTTGCTTTAGAGTTCTCTCGAACATAGTCCAAAAATGATGGAAACAGTCTGCATATCTTCTCTACAAGCGATTCTTCAACTAACCCACTGTGAAAACCAACTTCTGGCGAGAAATTCCTGATCAAGTTCTTAGTGGGGTTAGTTAGATAGCACCTATTAAAAGTCTTTAGAACAAACACAATGCAGCTTTTATACAAAAACATCTGCTCCATAAAGTCCAGTTTTGGAAATCGCTCCAGTATATGCACAATCATACTTACAGTCTCTTTGAAGAACCCTGCTTTTATGTTCACTTTGATGTTGGCCAAGAAAAGCCCAACTGCCCTTTTGAATTCATAGTTAAAACAGCCTTCATGGAATCTGTTGTAGACCGAATGGATGTACATCATTTCATAGCCACAGAGTTCAAACAGCCTATAAGCAATACCCACCAGTTTATAAGCAACTAGTAACTTTTCACCGTAAAAGAGTTCGTTGGTGAGCTTATTGAAGCATAACCCAGCGTACAGAGATATTGCATTCTTGGATCTAGTACCAATTTCTGGAGTATAATAAGGAAATTTGCGTCTAAGGTTTACCAGTTTTTGCACGTTTTTTTCTACAGAAGTTTTAAAGTCCTCTGTATCGTATATGCACAAAAGACTCAAGGAGTGTTTCTTTTTCAACAAAAACAATTCCAGAGGCACCAAAGCCACCATCTGCAGGATTTCTGCCACTAGGTAAGACTGTCCAAAAGTGTTTCCTACTACCTCCAGAGACTCTGGCTGCACTTGGGGCAGTTCCTGTGCTTTTTCGTTTGTGCTCTTAGCTAAATTCATAAGCACTTGGGTAAACTGCTTGCAAAAGGCCATTACCACTACGTCGAAAACAACTAAGTAGTGGTTTTTGTCAATAGAGATAGTTTTGCCTTTTTCAGGAATTTTATGTATGCTTTTCCACAGTTCAGAAGAACTTTTAACTAGCACATGGGATGCATAAGGCAGCACCTTAGTGATACTATTTGGAAGTATTCGGCTCACCTTCAAAACTCTGAAGATTGAGTCCAGTATGCTTTTGTACTCCTTTTTAGAAGTGCGAGTGCCTTTTCTATCCAGCATCTTAATCAGTGTCAGGCCGCTAAGCATCAAGTCTTCTTTTTTCTCAGGCTCCATCTCCAGCAGTAACTCTTTCAAAGCTGGTTTTTTTTCACTTAGTGTCACTAATTGCACCAAAAAAGAAACAGCATCGTGGAACTCACAGAAGTTGTAACTCAAGTCAAGTTCTTCCTTGTAAACTTTGAGTATGGTTTCTTTGCAGAGACTTATGCTGTTCAACAGTTCTTCTCCACCGTTACTTGGATTACCACTGTAGTTCTGCAGAGCTCTATTTCTGAAGTAAGGTTCTGGGAAGTCAACATTTGTCTTTGAGTTTACCTGCAAATACTCTGCTAAGTACCTTTTCAGTTCAGGAGTCTGGATGTCTTGCTTAGTAAAATGATTTGACTTAGAAACTTTTATTTCAGGATTCATGCCTTTGAAGTGGCACTTTAAAGACCGGTAATCAAAAATCATCAAAGAAACTTCAAAACCCACTGAGTGGTCTAGTTCAGGAATGATTTCTTTCCAGAACCCCAACAAAAGCAAACACCGGAAGCCATAGTCAGATATATTACCCGAAAACCTTTGAATACATTCACGAACTTCCCTCCTATCAAAGTCAGGCTTCTTGGAGCACAGAAGTAAATACTGCTCGAAGAAGTTTAGAAGGCGGTACTCTTTGCAAACTGCAAGTGCAAGTTCCAAGTACTCAAACTTTTCAAGACACTCAATAACTCGCAACAAAGTAGTTGACTTGGCTTCATCATTAGGGAAGTTTATTCTGGCAGGTCCCTTCAAAAAGGTTTCTCTGATGAAAGTTTCCAGTAGATTGTTTTGGTCAACATCATGCTTTTTAGAGTAAAGTAAGAGATACCTTCTCATGGACTCTAGAAGGCGGTACTTTCTGCACAGTAAAAAAGTAAGTCCAAAGTACTCAAACTTTCCAAAGTAGTCCAAAACAGTGCACAAAGTGATTGGGCTTATCTGGTCGCCAGACAATCTGCTTTCCAAGTCTGCAACCTTATCCAGTTCTCCATAAGAAGAAGACTCATCTAAAAAGGCTTCTTCAATGAACACTTCCAACTTAACAAAGTAGTTTCTGATGAACTCTAGCAAGTCAGTTTCTGAGTGGACTGACTTCAGGGGCTTTTCCAAACCTACCCTAAGACAGTGCTTTTTGTTCCTTAAGTTTGGGTAGTAATCCCCCAAAAACACTAGCACTAGTTCCCAGTCCTGCATCATTACACACTCAAAAGCCTCATCAAACTCCCTAGCCTTAACAAAGTTGCACTTAGCACCCTCAAAACTTTCTACCTCTTTGTACGACTTTGCAGCTTCTAAAAAGCACCCACTAGCCTCAAAAACCTCAGCAGCTTTTAGTTTGTTTCCACCGGAGTAATAACATTTGCCTGCTTCTTTTAATAACCCTAGTTCTTGAAAGTGGTTTGCTGCTTGAATGAACAAGTTAAGGGCTTCTGCTCTTAGGTCAGCAATTCTGGTTTTCTGCCTTGAATGTATAGAAGTAGTTTCCTCTTCAAGCATACTAGCCATTGACCTTTTATGGTCTGCATTTTGGGCTAGTAGTTTAGCCTGGGCAGTTTTTTCAAGTGTTTTTTCCTGAGCAAACCCAAAGCACTTCCTGGCTTGTTCGTAAAACTTGTACTTCATGAGTTTAATGCCTTGTTTCTTCCAGCCTTTCCTAGAAGTGTCTGGGTTCAAAAACAAGTCGTCATACCCCTCAAAACTAACCAAAGAACCCTCTAAAGTCCAACTAACTTCTATTAAGTCGTGGATCCCCCAGAAGTGCTCAAGTGGCTTCCTTTTGGGCAAGTCTGTGTCGAAAAACAGTATTTTCTTCTTGGCTCTCGTGACACAAACGTACAAGTGCTTAAGTTCAGTGCACAAAA
Organism: Fabrea salina; assembly: GCA_022984795.1. Lineage (NCBI taxonomy): Eukaryota > Ciliophora > Heterotrichea > Heterotrichida > Fabreidae > Fabrea > Fabrea salina. The sequence goes on along the minus strand of JALIHJ010000007.1, from coordinate 13,336 downwards.
GCGAGTACTTGATTTTGTTGAAGTTGGGGGCACTTACTCGACTGGGGTAGTTACTTGTGTCTATCCGCTCTAGGTAGTCCCACATCTTCAAGGGCACACTTGAGTCTGCAAAAAAGTTGTAAATAATCACTTCTTCAAATTCAAGTCCTTTCGACTCAAACACACTCAAACAAACTGCGTTTCTCAATACAAGTGGCAGGTCGTTTTTAGAGGCTTCGTTCCTCACAATCACTGCTTGGTTGCAGCCAAACTCGATTGCTTTGTCTTTCTTGCGTCTGTTCTTGCCCAGAAGAAAGGACTCCAGAGACTCAATGGAGTTAGAATTCAAAACAAAGGGCTTGGGTCCGTCTATGTAACTAACTTCTGGTTGGAAGGAATCAATAGTCTCCGGAAACAAAGACTGAATCATAACTATTATTGAGTTCGCTAGGTCAAGGATCTTTCCGTGACTTCTGAAGTTCTTGGAAAGTTGGAACATGTCTGGGAACTTGTGGTACTCCCCTAAAAAGAACAGTGTTTTCAAGTCACAAAACCTAAACCCCACTCCTTTCGCAATGGTCTGGGCAGTGTCCCCTGCAAAGAACAACTGCTGTTCAGTTACATTCATAAGGACCTTAAGTAGGTTGCCTGTACAGTCCTGCACTTCATCCACCATCAAAAAGTGGATTCTGTTGCCTTTGTACCCAAACCTGTCAAGTTGCAACTTAATGTGTCTCACAAAGTCTTGGAAGTCGTAAGCACCAACTCTGTTTTTCCAGTTCTCATACTCAGTGAAGACCCTGAATATTTGATGTCTTTCTTCTTCTTGCAAAAGGGACTTTTTCAAGCCAATTGAAATGTACTTGCTTTCTACTTCTTTGGAAGTAATGCTTGTATTTGGCATGTCGGGGTTGCCTTTGATGCTAGCTTGGATTTCTGTCCACACCGTCAAAGCTGACAACTGGGTTTTCATCCTGATTTTGGACCAAAAGTTCTTTAAAAAGTACTCAAAATCCACTTCAAAGCAAAGCTCACTTGAAACTCTTCCGTTGTCTAAGTTAACTTTGTTGACGTACATCAGTCCTTTTTCCTGGTTGTGGTAGTCCAGGTTGACTTGTTTCCTTGGTGGTTCTGCTTCAAAAAACCTTAGTTCGAGGGTCTTGTCAACCATCCTCAGCAGTTTCTTCACAGACACAAAAAGGGGAAACTCAGCACTTTCTAAGTCAAGTTCAAAACCAGAATCGTACTGTTCGTAGTCTTCTAGTTCATGGTCTAATTCCTCTTCTATAACTATTTCCTGGCCTTTGCACTTGTTTAGAAAGTTTTCTTTTAGTCTTTTGTAATAGGCTTCCACTTCCCTGCTAAGCACTGGACTTAGGGTAGTAAACACACTATGAAGACACAACTTACTGTCAAAACCTTCACTTCGAGTGTCAGTTAGTACATTCCTGTCCAGTTTTTGAATTCGGCACTGAACTCGGTACAGGTACTCAGCAGCAAACAGTCTTAGAACTGCACAGGTGGTTTTTCCTGTGCCAGACCTGCCAATAGCCATTACGTTGCCAGGAGTGCTTATTAACTGCTTTTCTTCGTCAGTCAAACTTATGTTGAAGCCTGGAATTTTACCAAGTAGAGAAATAAACCTACTGCAGCTTTCAAAGTCAATTAAAGACCCTAACAACTTGTTGTTAACTGAACTAGATATCCCTGTCTCCCGGACTCCAACAACTGAATCTTTATGAACCCACCTTCCACAGGCAAAAACTATCTGCTCCGACTGGACTTCGGAAATGTAGATTTTACTTAACTCATAAGGGACTAGAACTCCCTTTTTGGATCTTATTGCGTAGTTTTCTTTTAAGTCGTGAGTTCTTTTGGCGTCTTCCAAAAGTATGAACTGGTCTGGGTACGGTTCTATGCTTCTGACGTATTCTTGAATTTGACTCTCAGTTTCAGAAACATGGCATAAGTTAACTACTTTCAGGTGGTGGGAGTAGCTATAACCACAGACTTTGTTGTTCCTGACTGAAGGAAACCGGTTAATTTCTGTGCAAACTAAAATTCCCAACTCAGAGTCAACTTCGCTCGAAAAAAAACCCATTTTAGCACACGGACCTTCTTTGTGCCTTTTCCAGTTACTGAAAAGTCCCAAGCCCAGCTCTATTACTTTCCTAATAATGCTTTTCCTAACTAGAGTATTTGCTTGGCTGAAGCTGCAAATAGCTTCGTTGGAGTAGTAAACACTCCATAAGAAATTTAAGTTCTTGTAGATGTTGAAGTTCTTGAACAAGTCTTCGGTGATCTCCTCACTACTTTCACAAAGACTGAAGCTCCCGTCTAGCTTCTGGTAGAAAACTCTAGTTTGGACCGAAATCCACTTCAGGTATACTTCGGTGTAGTTTCCTAACAAAGTTGAAAGCTCAGGGTCTTCAAGGGGGTTCCTTTGCAACTTCTCCTTGAGCAAGTTAGCATTACCCTTAAGCTTCGACACAGCTAATTCAATATTTTCGTGCATTTATAATCAACCAAATAGATCCCTACATTTAAATTAATGGTTATTTTCTTTAAACTAAAATCTAGATGAGGCATGCCTAGCTCTTGCTTGCTGGTCGATTAAGTTGGTGGACGATGGTGGGGTGTCTAAGACTATTTTTGACTTAGGTAAGTTGGAGTAACCTTGAGGTGCTGGAGTGTCTAGGACTATTTTTGACTTTGGTAAATTGGAACGACTTCCAAAAGCTTTTCCCTTCACAATGCGGTGCAAAGTCACACAAAAGATAACTACTGATGCCAGTACTTGGATAAACACTAAAAACATGCCGCAGTAAATTGCCGAGAACTCGAGCCTGTGATCATAAGTCCCCTCTTGGTCTACTATGAAGTATATAATGCACCCAAATATCCCTGCAATTCCCAGTTCAGTCACACTATTCACTGCCTGCAAGAACTTGTCACTGAAAGGTGAAAAGCACACAAAGTAGACAAAGAACACAGTCATTAGAGCAGCATCAATAATCCCTTGGGCCAAACTAAAACTTCCTAGGAGCATAACACTCAGCGAATAAAGTAGCCTCCTTACTAAGAACACTACGTAGAAGTACTTTGCTGATGGCTTGAGTTTCAGTTCATAGTAAAGGGAACCCCAAACTTTGTAGAATGGCTTGTCGTTTACGTCCTGAATTCTTTTAGAGTACTCAGTCAAGAATTTCCAACCCAACAAAGGAGTCAGTAAGACCAAAGTAGAACCAACTAAAGCTACCATAGAGTTAAAAATTGGCGTAAAGTTCCTTTCTCCAATTGAGTATATCTGGATCAGTGAAGCCATACATACCTCCAAATAAGCCTCTATCCAGAATCTGATGAACACTCCGAACTTGTACTCTTCATGCATTTTGGTAAGCTTATTTCCAAAACTCCCAGAAAACAACTTCGAACCCAAAAATATAAAGGGCCAAATTAGCATGATCAGTACCAAAATAGTAAGTTCTTGACTCATGTTAACCAAAAAAAGGGCATTATCAAACCCATACTCTCTGGATCTAGAGTGGCTGTTGTAGTAGTCTCCAAATACCCACTCAAGCACGTTGGGGATAAGCACAAGCAAGTTAAGGCCTTTGAAAAACCCTATGAGTCTTGGAGTTAATCGGTTGTTGGTGACTGGAATGTACATCAGAATTTGTAAAACACTAATTAAGTACCAAAAAGTTGAAGCATTAAAGTTCACAATGTTTGCTGCTGCTGATACAGCTAATGCAATACCAACTAGTATTTGGGTTATTTCTTTAGCTTGATCTTCTATTTCTTGGTCAGGGTCGTATTCTGTCAAGTAGCCCTTCACAGTTTCGTTGAAGAGTAGGTCATTGTCCATACTTAGAATCACTTGTTCAAAAGTAACTGTAATTTCTTGCTTTTCTTCTACCTTTTCTTCAATGTCTGGTTTAATAATGAAGCTGGTGTTGCTCACTAGAGTCTTCACTGAAAAATCAACACTAGGCTTGTATTTCTCTATGTCTACTGAAACTTTGGTTTCGTTAAGCCTTTCAGTAAGGTTTTTGGTAAAGTTCAGGTACAGAATATTATCTTCATCAACCACTAAACTTGCATAGAAATAGTTCGGCATGCATTGGCCTGAATGTTTTGAGTAGCCAGGATTGCACACGCAAACATTCTCGGACTCAAAAGAAGCATTTTTTACACACTCAGTGCAGTCAGAGTAGGTAGTGCATGCCTTACACAAACTCTTGCACTCTGCACAACGATTGTCTAGGTTGGCATAATAACCCTCTTCACAAGGTATGCAGAACCCATTCTCCAAAGCCATTCCTTTGCAAGAAGTGCACTGGCTTTCTAAAGGACCAGAACAAGTTTTGCAAGACTCGTGGCACTTACTGCAGACGCTTTGTTGCATGTTTTGGCAGTCAGGAATACACTCCATATAGTACCCAGCTTCACATACACACTCTGAGCTCTGCAGGTTAGAGTTGCTAGGACACACACAATCTCCGGATGATCCCATGTAAGAGTACTCTGGAACGCACTCTACACAGTTTAGTTCTCCTGGTGAACACTGTTTGCACTCCATGTTGCAAGGCTGGCAGTCTATTCCTGAAGGATCAGCATTGTAGAATCCCTCTTTGCACACACAAATAGAGTCAACTTCTTCCTGGTTCAGAGAAGAGTCACAGGGAATGCAAGTGAGTTGTTGGGGGTCTAATCCAAGCCCTCCAGAGCACTTACAAGGAGGGCCAGTTATTCCAGGGATGCAATTTAAGCAATCACCCTCCAAGTACCCAGTGCACTTGTAACAAAGGTTGTTTTCGCAAAGGTTGCAAGTGGTCTTTCTCACACACCCTTGAGTGCAAGACAAGTCGCAGTCCTCGCAAGAGTTGCCAGTCCAAAACTGGTTAATAGAGCACACAGGAAGGCACTTGTTGTCATTTTCAACAGGACAAAAGGAGCAGGAGTCACAAGTAGTTTCCAAAAGACTCAGAAGGTCTCTAGGGGAGTTATACACTCTCATTTCCCAAATGAATCCTCTAAAAAAGTCCTCAAATACTCCTAGAGCAGACTGTTTAGCTCCAATTGAAGCATAAAAGTTGGTGTCAAGTTCTTTGTAAAAGGTATCCCCGAAGTTACCAGACCCACACAGAGTGTTGTTGACGTACATCTCTAACTTATAGTTTGAATCTGAATCAATAAACAACCTTACCCCAAAGAAGTTCCAACCAGTTGCCAAGTCAACCGACCCAGAAAGAGTTTCGGTGCTTGAACCCGTATTTATGTCAATACTAGGCTGTCCGTAGTACATCCAGAGTCTAAGATTATCGTCAAAGCTTGAGTCGTTTTGTTTTGCAAAGATAGTTGAGGTGGGGTTCAAGGGAAATAGCCAAAAAGTAATTGCAAACTGCGGAGCTATCAATAGCTTGGGGTCTGTTGTTGAGCCGTAAGGAGGCAACTGCATTACAGAGGACCCTGTAAAGTAGTAGCCTCTGTGCTTTGCAGCCCAAGGGTCCTCTGCTGTATAAGTAGGGTAAAAGTTATTGTCCTTTCCGGTTAAAACTGGAATTGCACTTCGAAGGTCCTCCACAACGTCCTCTATTCTTTCAGGTTTCAGTTGGAACACAAAGTCATCCACCAAGACGCAGGTTTTGGTTAATTTATTGTACCCAGTAGGACAGAATGAGTTGCACACATCATTGGTTAAGTAGTAGCCACTAGAACATTCAGTGCATTTATCTATTTCATGAGAACTGCACCAGTCACAGTTGTCTGTGCACTTATGACACTCTTTATCACTTGGTTCTTTGTAGTACGTTCTCTTGCACTCACATTTATCCCCTACTGTTTGAGCATTTTTTTTGCAGCCACTACACACTTTGTTATTGCAAGTAGTGCATGCTCTGTCTTCAATAGGGTTTGTGTAGTAACTGAAGTAATCGCATTCATCGCAAAGGTCATCGTCACACAAGTCACAGTTCTCAGGTCTCACGCAGCCTTTATTGCACCCAGACTTGCAAGCAGAACAACCTGTTCCGTCGGGATATTGATCAAATTCACAGTTACTAGGACAAATAAGCTCAGTAGGGCAGAACCCAGAGCACTCAGACGGACACCCTGTTGTTGCGAAATCGTCCATTCCATGAATGTTGTATATCTTAAAGCTCCACAAAAACCCTTCAAACGAGTCGCCACTAGTTCCCCCAATTCTTAGAGGATGGCTGGTGTCCCTTTTGCCAATGAAAAAGGTTACTGCAGATGTTTCACAGCCATCTTCTTGGCTGTTGTTGACTTTAAGAACTACTTTTGTTTTGCCAGTCCCAAGAATCTCCGTGGAAACAGAAAAGTAAGTCCAAACATCCATAAAGTCAGAAGTACTTGTTAAAGAAGCAATTTCTGTCGCTTCAGTTTCTACTTTGGCTACCAAATTGCCTGAGTTGAAATGGAGTATAGAGTGGGTGTACCCCTTGTCCAGCAGAATCCCATTGTTCTCTTTAAGTTTTATCCAGCCCACTACAGTAAACTGGGGTCCCATCGTTAAGTTCTGACTAGCGTAGGAGTTTTTGGTGAAGTAGTAGCCCCTCAACTTCATTGCATGGGGGTCTCCATTATTGCCTCTATTCCAACTGCAAAAGTCCTTTCCAAAGTTAAGTGCACCATTCACTTTGATGTAGTTGTTGAACTCTGCTTCCAGTGAAAGTCTGCTTCCAACTATAACTCCGCCGTCTTCGTACTGGCACTCTCTGTCTGGAACGTTAAGTTTCATTCCTGTAGGACATTCCTCCACACACATCATTCCGTATACCAGAAAGTAACCTCCCATGCATGCAGTGCATTTATTGTATTGAACTACTCCGCCGCATTCTTTGCAGCCTTCATAGCAAGTATTGCAATTTGAGTGAGTTTCTGCACAAGTGTATTGACCAGTCCCGGTATCGCAGGCATCGTAACTGGTTCCGCAAGATGAAAAATGAACCATACTATTGACACAGTTCCCTGCTACGCAATTTTCGCATGGACTGCCTTCTACTTGAAAGTAGTCACAATCATTCAAGTTAGGAAGACTAGGATTACCTGAGTCCGTTGAAATTTCGATTTCATTCTGCCAAAGCTTGATGTTATAAATAATGCCCTCTCCAGCAAACCCTCCGACTTGGAAGTGGAAGAATTTTTCGTGTCTAAAGATCATATCTTCTTTAGTTAGTGAACCTTCAAAACTTGCACCCTTATAAGCTTTCAAGGTGGTGTTGAAGGAAAACTTGCAACTAAAACCTATTTCAGTCCAAGTTTTATGAGGAATTGAATTAGAGATTTTCAATGACTCATAAGTCAAGAACATATTCTGAAGCTGCAATGTCATTCCAGAATCGTCTATGAGCAACTGGGACTCCTTTTTGATTATAGCTCCAGAAATATGGAAAACCCACATTTTAATGCTGAAAGTGTGGTACAAGTAAATTTGGTCTATTGACCTCAAAAACCTGTCGTGGTTGTAGTAGACCCCTCTTCCCTGCAAAGGAATCACATCATCTTCTTCGGGGCTGTTGTTTGGATGGTAAGTGTCAGGGTCTGCCCCACTTTGGAAAAGATTCTGGTACAAAGGATGGTCGTTGTCAAAGTTCACATCCACGACTGAGGTGCTAGGAAGTGAGTCCATATGAGTATTGCAATTCAATCCATAAGGACACTCAAACATGCAAATTCCCTGGACCGTGACTCCAGACTTGCACTCCCCTTGGTTGCAGATCCAAGGGTCTTCGTGCTCATTGTTACACTCATAGTCGTGAAAAGTGCAAGGGTTATCAAATAAATCGTTAGAAATGCTCTCAGAGTCATCAGAATCCGAATTCCAAAAGGCAATTCTGTATAGATGCCCTCTAAAAGACGGAGTGTCCTTTTCCCCAATTATCCAGTTCACAGGTGTGGAGGAGTGATACTGGAAACTAAACCAACAGTCTTGAATTGTAGTTGAATTATTGATGTTTCCATCAATTAAGCCTATTAAAGTGCAGGTATTCGCATTGTCTTGCCTCATCTTAATGCTCACCTTTTGCCAATTACCTCCGGCTCCTTGGATGTCAAGGTATTCTCTTTCATAGTCCCCGTCACTAGAATTAGTGTATCTTATTGTGAGAGTCCAATTCCCTTCAATCTTGTCAACTTTATAGTGGGTTTGAGAGTCTGCCATCGTTGCAATTCTACCATTTCCTGTAGCTCTGATCCAGTAAATCAGAGTGTTAGTTAGACTCGGTAGAAATTCTTGGTCCGAAGTGAATGAGGAATCCTCTGAAAAGCGGTACCCTCTCTCCTTGGTGGGACTAGGATCCGTTCTAGAAATCACCCCCGAACCTGTGAAGTCAGTGGTTTGATCGAAGTTGTCTTTACTCTTGACTTGAATGTCTGTGTTTTCGTAAAACTTCACGTCAAATACTTTGTCAAAAAAACAAGCGCCGCAAGAACCAGGGCACCCAGAAGGGCATTTTTCCAGACAAACATCTTGCAGTAGTGAGTAACCGCTAATGCAGTTGGTGCAAGGGTCTTCCGCAGGATTAACACAGAAGGGGTATGCTAGTATTCCAGGAAGCAAGAGCCAGAAGAAACAAGCCAATATCATTTTTATAGTGGCATTTAAATGGTAGTTAATGAATAGGTAGAATGGGCAGGCTTTAAGTCCTTTTGTAATTCATAACAGAGTTTTTGATGCGAATGCTTCAATTAAACTAGTGAGGTGATGCCAACTTTAGTTTCTAGAAGTTAGGTACCAATCAAGTGAGCTAATCAACTATCATAAACGACCGATAGAATACAGTTAAGAATTCAATAACTAATTGTAATGCCACTCAGGGTCAGCTTCAATGAACAAGTAGCCGTCCATCACTGAGACTGTTCCGTCGTTGTAAGTGGCGTGTTTGGAGTTGGGGAGAGGAATCCCTTGTTGCAGTAGCTTCTTGTCAATAGTAGGCAAGGCAGCCTCAATAATAAAGTTGAGTGTTAGTTCAAGGTCTTTAACATCGATGTTAGTGTTTAGGGTGTTTTCCACTACCTTTATTGACTCTACCTCCAAGTCGTCTAAGTCGTAGTTCAGAACCCAGTCCTTTACTATTGCTGTGGTGTTGAACTGTATTGAGTTTTGGAAAATAGCAACAGTGTTGACTCCCTCGACTTGCACTGCACAGTTCAAGTCAATGGTTCCTTGAATGAGGCCTTTGCCCTGGCCTACAGAGCCAAAGCACTGGATGTTGGGCTGGGCGTTGGCGTTGCAGTAAAGGTTGCAAGGCTTGTCTTTTCCGTACTTAGCAGACATTCCAGGTATAACGTTGTCCAGCGAAGTAGTGTCTAGGTGCACTGGAGAACTAGAAGGAATCATTTGGTCAGTAATGTTGTAGGTGATTATGTCTATTTTGTAAGCTGCGTATAAACCTGTGTTCAGGGTGTAATCAGTCAGCATGATCTGGATTTGTTTCCCTTTGCTTTCAAAGCCCGGTAAGTTAGTAGGTGCTTTTACAGGCGGGTTGTAGTCGGGGTCGTTGGTGTCTATGAATATTCCCAGAGCTTGGATTTCAGTGTAGTCGTTTGTGACAATGGGGTCAGAAGTAAGTGAGTAGTCAATGGCTATTGGATAGTTGTCGAACTTCGAGTAAAGGCTGATTGAAGACAAGGACTCGTCAATGGACTTCTGGAGTGACCCCTGGATTGACTTGTTCATGTCGTTTTGTATGTCTCCCTTGAGCTTGTTGTTGAAGAGACTAGTGATCCAATTCGAAATGTCGCCTATTAAACTGTGGTCAAACTTAATGTCTAGTTTTCCAACGTAGACACTGGAGTTGTCGATGGTCACTACTGGTTTTCCGTTCCTTTCAGATATCGTCATTTGTACTTCGCAGTTAGTTTGCGAAATCTCGATGTTTCCAGACCCGTCTCCGTGGCCTATTGGGAAGCTGTAGTGGTACTTGAAGTCAGTTTTGGCGTACATTCCTTCGATTTTCAGAATGTACTTGTTGGGAGTGCTCAACAAGAACGCAGAGTCACTGACACTGAAGTTTATTCCGTAAAGCACTATGTCGTACACTTCAACTTTGATTTCGTACCAGTCCTTGCCGATTTGGCCTTGTTGGTCAGGAATTTGAATGTTGCCTATTCCTTTGATCACTCCTGGCAGAGCTGCTGTTTTAAGTGACTCAAGCATTGCCTCAGTGAAGCCCAGTTCCATTCCTACGTTTGAGCTCATTGCCACTCCTAGTAGGCCTAGGTACACAAGCACCAGTTTCATTTTTTATTCACCAGCTTTTAATCTAATGCTTGTGTTAAGAATCAGGGTTCCTTTCATGTGATTCCACCAACTACACTCTTAGACTGTGTTTCTGACAACTTAGTTTTTCACTGTTGTAGGGGCCCTTTCTACTAGTTACTACCACTCTGACTTATTCCAGACTTCAGTTTCTGAAGGCTTTCTGTAATGAACATAACCCTAGTTATTTATTTATTTATTTATTGGAATTGTTGTAAGCCGTCTAGGCCTCTGCTTCGTGTCTTGGGTAGTTTTTTGGTTGGGTTGTCATTTTCTTCTGCCATTCTTTTCTCTTGAGTTCCGTTCGTGTTTCTTCGTGTTTTGGGAGCGTCGTTGTTCCGTCTTCCTGCTTTGTTTCTTCGTGTGGAGTCTTTCTGGTTTTAATGATTGTGTTTACGTAGTTCTTAATTTCTGTGTCTAGTTTTTGCTTTTGTTTCGTCGTGAGCTGGTTCCTTTCGTCTTCTAGTTTGTCTGACTCTAGATAACCCTAGTTATTATACCTAAACTAATAAATCAGACTGTGTGTGCATGAGTTTGTGTCTAACTGGATGAATTAAGTGTTCATTAAGCATGATGTAATCAATAGATCTACTGAGTTCCTATCAAAAGAATTGACTCTGGAAGTCTAAACTCCAGGAAGATTAGTTTACTACCAATGCAAAGCTTGTGAGTACTAGAGTCAATTAAGCAAGTCCTAGGTGTATTAAGCACTAGTTCCCAGATGTAATGCTTGACTGCTTGTTGTGTTTGATTATCTACCTCCGATTAATTCACAAGCAATTCTTTGATAACTAGTAACCAAAGCAAGCCTGAATAAACTAGTTAAAGCTTAATCTTTGTAAGAACTGATTTTAGTTCCTTTAAAGTTTTTATCTTTTCTGGTACTGCCTGATAAATGGAGCCTAGACTGATTGTTAGTGGAAGTCATGATAAGACTGTCAGACTTTGGAGAGAATCAAAAAAACTATTCACCTTCGAAAGAGTAGGTAATCTAAGACCCATTCTCGAGGTGTTTAAGTTTCTGAGTTCTGAAGAGCTAATTGGAATTGCAAGAGTCAACAAGCAATTCTATGAAGCCTCTTTCCACTCTGAAGTACTGAAGCCTGTGTTCATACAGACCAAGGTTCTTGAAGGCCATACCGGATTGGTATGGTCAGTTGCTGTGTCTCTAAGGAAAGGGATACTAGTGTCTGCTAGTGAAGATTCCACCATTCGAGTGTGGAGCCTAGCTACTGCACAAGTAACCCAAGTACTCAAGGGACATAGTGATGGAGTATTGTCTGTGGCCATTTCTAGTGATGGCGAGTGGATTGTGTCTGGGAGTAGAGACAAAACACTTAGAGTGTGGAGTCTAGCTTCTGGACTAACCACTCAGGTACTAACAGGCCATAGTGATTATGTTAGGTCAGTGGCCATTTCTAGCAAGGACCAATTCATTGTCTCTGGTAGTGATGACACTACACTCAGAGTGTGGAGTCTAGCTACTGGACAAGTGATTAGAGTCCTTCAAGGCCATAGTAGTTATGTCAGATCAGTGGCCATTTCCAAGAGTGACCAATACATTGTCTCTGGGAGTAGGGACTCTACTGTTAGAGTGTGGAGTCTTACTTCTGGAGACCTCATTAGAGTCCTTCAAGGACATGGTAGTGATGTCTGGTCAGTGGCTATTTCAAGTGACGACCAGTTTGTAGTCTCAGGAAGTGCAGACCAAACCATTAGAGTATGGAGTCTGACTTCTGGAGAAACTACTCAAGTACTTAGAGGACACACTGGAGAAGTACTTTCAGTCAAGCTATCAAGTGACGACAAGTACTTGGTGTCTGGAAGTAACAATGCAGACAAGTCAGTGAGAGTTTGGGACCTATCTACAGGCCAACAGACTCAAGAACTAAAAGGCCATACTCATGCTGTATGGTCAGTTAACTTAATCTAATTATTGAATTCTTGATTAACTTGTTTATTGGTAGTTCTTCCTGTTCTTGATTCTCTATTGTCTTTATTGTTAACTTAAGTACTAACCAATTCTACTTGGGTGCTTATGACACTTCATTAACTCGTTACTAGGTGTTTAGTGATTACTAATGATGTTATTGAACTAGTGCTGTGTTCTAAACAACCATTTAGTTAGTGTTTTTGGCATTAACTACTTACTGTTGTACTCGGTGATTATGCATGTTTCTAGTTCTTACTTAACTACTCTTCAATTCTTATAGTATTATTAGTAACTACTGTGTTGTTTATGTGTCAACTACTTAAACTATGTAACTAGTCCTTTTACACTATTTAATGTTTGTGAATAGTATTACTATGTTCTTTAGCGTCACTCTTGTTTAGTACTATTACTTATCTATTTACACACTACTTTCTGTTTATGTTAGTAACTACTGGTGTTTACTGCACTGTAGGGGTTCTATGTTACTCAACTCTTAGTATTGCTGAGTAATTACTCTGTGTGTCTTTAAGTACATAGTGGTGTTAGTTATGTATTAACACTATCTATATAATACTAACACTCCAACTACTAAGTCATTAATGTTTGCTGTAGATGTTTAGTGCATGCTTTAGGTTTATTATGTTTCTACTTATAGATGCTACCACTCTGAGTGTATTAACAACTACACTTCTTAACACTTATGTAGACTATAAGTATTATACACTAAGTACTTGTATAAGCCCTAGTTACTACTATATGTTTAGGGTGTTAGGGTGTTAGGGTGTTAGGTGTTAGGGTGTTAGGTGTTAGGGTGTTAGGTGTTAGGGTGTTAGGTGTTAGGGTGTTAGGGTGTTAGGGTATTAGGGTGTTAGGGTGTTAGGGTGTTAGGGGTGTTAGTGTTAGGCGTTAGGGGTGTTAGGTGTTAGGGTGTTAGGGTGTTAGGGTGTTAGGTGTTAGGGTGTTAGTGTTAGGGTGTTAGGGTGTTAGGTGTTAGGTGTTAGGGTGTTAGGTGTTAGGGTGTTAGGGTGTTAGGTGTTAGGGGTGTTAGGGTGTTAGGGTGTTAGGGTGTTAGGGTGTTAGGGTGTTAGGGTGTTAGGTGTTAGGGTGTTAGGGTGTTAGGGTGTTAGGTGTTAGGGTGT